>CM040827.1:26387187-26854687 GCA_022828995.1 Vimba vimba | reverse complement strand
AGATGGCAGCTATGCTTAAAAAGGTTGGGGGCTGGGTGACACTTATCACGTTTGCTAGAGAACTAGCCTATGAGTCGAACCACTACTTTCCGTGGGCCCCCTTCACATGAAACCAGTTTCACTAAGTCTGGTTCGAAGTGTCGGCTTGCTGTGCCATTCCCCTCCTATGGACTGGATACGTGCGCAATTCTTGCTCCAGTAGAGTTCTCCTTAGTAGCCGAACCCTATCGAGTTCCTCCATACCCTTCGACAACGGACGTGGCGGAACGTCCCAAGCCAGGCCTATCACTCGTATGCACTGGTGGAACCTGTGTTAGGCTGGGTCCATATGTTGTGATCCCTACAGCGATCCCATATGTGTATTCTTCTACGGTACGGCTCCCTGCGGCGAGCCTGTGTCTTCCCTGACGTCTTTACTGGTTGAGACTCCCCCCGTCATAGGCTGGAGCCACCCCAGTGACATTCCATATGCTGTACTGCCCGGTCATCCGCCCAGTCCATATGTGTATTCTCCACGTTACCTCCCCTTGGGCAGGTTGTGGCTTCCGCAGCGTCCCTTCCTTCCATTGATAGGGCACGCTTTCCCAGTGGTCCTGTGGAACAGCAGTGTCTTCCCTGGCCTAAGCCCTGTCCTTTCTCCACCTCAAATTGCGGGGGGTCAGGAGGCTTTTGTCTAGGCACTGGAAGGTGGCAGCTCTAGTGCCGTTTTCAATAGGGGATCCCATTCAGTCGGCGTCGACTGTGTCGAACGTGAACGAATGAAAGGGAACGTCTTTACTGCGTATGCAACCCTCGCTCCCTGAAGGAGGTAACGGAGACGTAGTCCCTTCGCCACTACTGCTGGACCACCGCTGACTCCGAGTTACGCTCGGCTCCTCAGCGAAAAAAGCAACGAGTGCGTGCAAAACAGTATGTGCTTGCAAAGATAATATGGCTGTATAAGTTTGTTTCATGTTTAGCCTATTTGCTTCCACATTTCTTGTAAGGTAAGATGTATCAATACATCTTAGTATAGAAATACATTATATAGAAAACTTTTGAGTGCAGAGCTAGAATGTGTAAGATGAGGATACAATAAATTCAATAAAGACTGAGAATAAAATAAATTGAGTAAAATAAACATTGTTTAATGTTCTAATAGTGCTTTATAGTCTGTACACAACTGTTTTCAACATTGATAACAATAATAATAAATGTTTCTTGAGCAGAAAATCAGCATATTATAATGATTTCTGAAGGATCATGTGACACAAGACTGGAGTAATGATGCTGAAAACACAGGAATAAATTGCATTTTAAAATATAAAACAGTTATTTTAAATTGTAAAAATATTTCACAATATTACTGTTTTTACTGTATTTTGGATCAAATAAATGCAGCCATACGAGCAGAAGAGACTTCTTTAAAAACATTACAAAATCTTACTGATCTAAAACTTTTGAACAGTAGTGTATATATAAAATTCCCTTTATAAACCCCAGTTAGCAGAAGATTGTGCGTACATGCCTCTCCACCCTATCTCCTCCCCAAAATAACCATATATGGAGCTTACAACGCCTTGTTTTACTATGCATTACGTCATCTGCATATTATTTCCATGCATATTCCCAACCACGTGATACCATGTTTAACGGTACAAGACATTAGGAAAATATTAGATATGGATGTGTTGTCACATTACATTGCTAAAAATCATTTAGTAGCCTATCCTTGCCTTGTATTTGAATAAATAAATAAAATAGTATAAAATAAATTTCAGAAAAAAAAAATTCTCAATATTTTCCACTGGCCAAAATAGTATTTTTAATTGCTTTATATTTTTTATGGAAACAGATAGGCCTTATTGTGCATTATTGATCATTATTTCCGCAAAAAATATTTTCTCAGACCATGAGTTCTGCTATTATCATGCGCTAAGCAATCATCACTGTAGTTAAAACATTAAAACACTATGCCACAGGAAAAGTGTTAAAAAGCATCGCATCCACTAAAAATATTTAATAGAATATATTATTCATTCACAAAGAAAATTGGTGTCCTTAAAGGTTGGATTTTTCCTATTTTTTTTAATTAAGGCATTAAGTTCAATTTCCAAAAGATGATTTTTTATTCCTCTTTTTAGTCAACTTTAGCATGGGTGTCTAAACTTATGCATATCACTGTATATATATAATGATTTCATATAATTTAAGGGCTTAACTCCATTAATGAGAATGGCATATTTAATCTAATCTAATTTGTATATCAGATGTAAAACATAGTTTAAATCATTATTTTATTTATTTAAACTGTTATTGTGATCATGTACTGTATTTATGATTAGGACTCATAATGAAGATGTTGTTTTCCTTCATCTGCCGTCAGTTTCCTCAGCTCACCATTGGTGTCGCCAAACTGCTCAGTCTCCCAAATGTGCATACGCATGGGTCAGAGTTTGCGTGCAGGTGCGCAAATTGTCCCATCAAGTTTGTTTTTATAAATAACAACTTATGCGTCGGAAGTGGCGTATGCCTCTTTCAGGGCCTGTTTTGTGCGTACGCAACGGTAATAAATGAGGCCCCAGGAAAGTCGCATAACCTGCTTTCTGGGATACCCCATGTTACATATTAGCAAGTTACATGAGCTACAGACTAAAAAAAAACATACAGGTGAAACATTCTTCACTTTTTTTTCCATTTGTAAAATAATAGATTTGTTATCTATATATAGCTGGATTTATAGTGTGCCAGAGAAAGTTGCCATTACAGTAACATTTGGGTATCTTGACACTTTGGTCACATATTTTAGGGTATTTTTGTTTTGCAGATTTGCAGGCACTCCACATTATTGTCATTTTATTGGGTCTTAAGATATACCACACACATCACCAAAATGACTGTAAAAGACATTTTGATTGTGTTGCTTGGCATACACACCCACATTCAGCGAGAGAGACAGGCAGCAGTAGCACACGGTTCTCAGCGGACGCTGATGTATTAGACGCATATGTCAGACTGTGATTATTATACTGTGGGGCTGTTTAAACGAGACAGGGGATATTAACAAACCGTTGTGTGTGTGTGTGTGTGTGTGTGTGTGTGTGTGTGTGTGTGTGTGTGTGTGTGTGTGTGTGTGTGTGTGTGTGTGTGTGTGTGTGTGTGTGTGTGTGCATGTATTCATACCCTCCTGCATTGATTGATTCGTATGGGACTTTTTTGTATGTTGAATGCTTGTTTTCTTAAAGTAGCAGTTACTGTACATACATGCCAAGCAGACATAATAGTTTTTGCCTAATGGCCCACCCACATGCAGGAAAGTGTGTGGAAGCATGAATCATCCAGCTGTAGCCTTCATCATTCCCAGCCCTGCTTTTGGATACAACATGACTGAATTTAAAGCATACACTGTTTAAACTGTAATCCTGTTCAGAATGACCATGATGCTTCAAAACATTTAGTACATTTAGTAAATTTTTCTAAATGCCTAAAGGTAAGATAGATTATCTGAACAAAATCGTATACATTTTGTTCAATTAAGCGCCATTCAGTTTAGTCTGGATCAGCCAATAGAGGAATGAACTGAGAAAACGTCCCAGGTTACGTATGTAACCATGGTTCCCTGAGAGGGGAACGAGACGCTGCGTCCCAGATGACGCTTTGGGCAATGCCTTCAGCATGACTGTGTCTAAAGCACGTGTGAAACTAGTCCAATCTTGATTGGTGCTGTGTCACCTCGTGATGTGTGCCAGCATAAGGCGGAAGCTATAAAGGGAAGCCAGGCAACACAACAGCATCAGCTTTTGAAGCAAACCAAGGCATGCAGGAATTATGGCAAGAGGACGCAGCATCTCGTTTCCCTCTCAGGGAACCACTTCTACGTACGTCGTGACCGACTGATAGGAATCTCGCTAGAGAGGCCAATCTACTTCGAGTGAAACTAAAACGAGCCAATACTCATTGTCATGCAGTCATTTGCATCAGCTGTTCAGCCTCACATTGCGGGTATATAATGGGCAGAAGGTGCGATTGCATTTCAGCTTTTTGCTTCGGAGCCAAGCACTTCGATGCTCTCTACAAACTCCCAGGAGATTGTGAAACTTCAAGCCAGCTCTTTTCTCGAACCTCTCCACTTTGGTGCGGGCGTGACGGCACAGCAGCACGAGCGGTCTTCTCTCTCTTTCTCTCTGTTTTTTCTTTTGACTTTTGGCAAACAAAAAGCTGTTGTCACAGCTGGTAAGGTGTGCAGTGAGAGCGCTCAACAGCCGTTTTCACGGCTGGTAAGACCAGCGAGTGAGAAACAGTGCACAGACAGGTGCACATCCCTGTCTGTGTTCGCGGTGACTGTTCCCCTGCGTGCCTCAGCACCAGTGAGAGCAGTCCCTATAAGAGCTTACACAGATAGAGCGTGTCTTTAAAAAAAAGAAAGAAAAAAAGATGACGTTCTATCCGTATGTTCCTGGATGCGGTCGTTACCTGGGATCGCAGGATGGTCACGAACGCTGCCTCGTGTGTCTGGGCCTCGAACACGCTGAGGCAGCCTTCGTGGATGAGTCATGTATCCATTGTGGGAAGATGATGGGGCACCCTATGGCACCCGCATCCAGACCTCTGGAAACTCCATGTCTGGTCCATGGACGTGACGCGGAGGTTCTAGGTGACACCCCCAGAGGTACTTCACACCATCACTTCTGCGGGAGTGCTGTCTAGGAGATGTGCGTACACCTTGAAGTGGAAACTGTTAGTTGAGTGGTGTTCTTCTTGCCGAGAGGACCCCCGAAGATGTTCGATAGGGTCCGTGCTTTCCTTCTTGCAGCAAGGGTTGGAGCAAAGGCTGTCTCCCCCCACCCTCAAAGTCCATGCTGCCGCTATTTCAGCATATGACAACCACATAGATGGCAAATTAGTGGAAAAGCATGACCTGGTCATCAGGTCTCTTAGGGGCGCGAGATGGTTAAACACTTCTCGACCCACCTCCATACCCTCTTGGGACCTTTCCCTGGTGCTTCGAGCACTTCAGGATGCTCCCTTTGAGCATTTGCAGTCAGCAGACTTAAAGCTTCTCTCTTTGAAGACTTTGCTGCTGATTGCACTGTCCTCGATCAAGAGGGCAGGGGACCTGCAAGCATTTTCGGTCGACGAATCGTGCCTAGATTTCGCTAGATACTATAGCCTACGATAGTATCGTAGATATTATCGAGAGTAGATTGGCGTCTCTAGCGAAATAGCAAAAGTTGTTCTCTGTACTAGAGAAAGCATACTCTTCTTGCTGTTGAGTCTCAATCCCAAGTCGAGCACGACATCTCGACGTCAGCCCTCATTTCTTGAGACTGGGCTAATATTAGCCAGTCATCTATGTAATTGAGTATACGGATGCCCTGAAGTCTCGGAGGAGCCAGAGCTGCATCGGTACATTATAAGTATCAAGTCAATTCCATTGTTTTTTTCGAGAAAATAATGGGTTGTCTTAACAGTAACTTCCAACAAACCCAGGAGAAACCAAGGCAGAACATCATAACACCAGTTACCGCTCTTTGGCTTTGTTTTGGAACGCTCAAATTGAGTTACGGTACTCTGCCTTTGTTTAGCCGCGTGTCAATATGAAGTTACTGTGCTGGTGTTCTATCAAATAATGCTACCTATCAGGTTGTATGGTTATCTGCCTTTGTTTTACTGTCCATTAAAATTTTAATTACGGTGTAGCCTGTGTACTTTGTACAGCTGCTATCAGTCCCTGTAACTTTTGATGTCCTCAGAGCTTTGTCCTGCACAAACGCGGTCAGAACATTTAGTATGGTCTGAACCAGCTCCATTGACAAACGTGCAGTATTGATCGCGAAGGATATATGCAGAGTTGACAGAAAAATGTTACACATGCCATTGCAGATGAATACAACAAAGAACTAAAGCCCCGCCTCACCCAGGTCGGGTACCGGACCTGGTTGAAACACTCATGCATCTAGCTGGCAGAGTGCCAAAACTTCAGCGGCGCCTTCAGCACCACGCCTAAACACGGTCATGCCAACACTGGACTAATATATCACGGGGAATGTTAATAATGAAGCAACAAGGGTATATTGGTGCATACAACTTTATGAAGCAATAAGTGTACTGGTGCATACAACATCAGACCAACTGTTACAAGCGGGTATACCTATAGAGCATCCGGAATAAATCCGTGGGTCGAGCAAAGTGCACAAACACAATAATAGGGCAGACAGCTGAAACCACTGCATACTGAAAAGATGCAGAACACAGAAGGTTGTGCAATAAATGCATTAGTCGTCTAGGTAGTCCAGAATGCGCTCCCCACTGAGTCTAAAAGGAGAAAGCACTGCGTTTTTCGTGAACGTACGAGGAGCACGACACCTTCGAACATGAATCTCGGGAAGCGCCTGTGATGAGGGCTATCTGAATGTGAAAGTATATGCATCTTTCAGATCCACCTCTATAAACCAGTCCCCTTGTCGAATGTGCGCGAGGATCTGTTTTATCGTGATCATTTTGAAAAAGCGCTTTGCAAGTCTTATGCCACTCAGTACCAATTGAAGATACTCTTTAACAGTATGGAGGTATTTTGTCATGTTTAATGTATTAATAATGCCATCAGAATGCAACCAAAGCACAGGATAGCAATAAGTAGATGGCTATAAGTAATTGTAAATCATACAAAATAAATGCCATGGTCACTAGATTTTATACAGGTGTTACTATAATGATTTTGTTAATGGTGATCAGCAACCAAATATTGATAATGTGGAAGATACTGCCTTTTGCCTGGGCATGAGTTCTCACTTTTAGACTCAACATCAAATTGCTAGATTTCCAGTGTCCTACATTTAATTAATTTGGTGGGACAACTAAAAATCTTTAAAGTCATTTTTTTCATTTCCACACTCTAGCGAGTTAAAGGGTTAGTTCACCCAAAAATGAAAATTCTGTCAGTAATTACTCACCCTCATGTTGTTCCAACCCCGTAAGACTTTCGTTCATCTTCGGAACACAAATTAAGATATTTTTGATTAAATCTGAGAGCTGGATCACTTCTCCATAGGCTTCTATGGGATCGAAACTTGCCTGCCCAGAAAAGTTAGTAAAGACATTGTTAAAATAGTCCAAGTGACTACAGTGGATCAACCATAAGTTTATCAAGTGACGAGAATACTTTTTGTGCACAAAAAAAAAAAAAAAAAATAGACTTTATTCAACTACCGTATTTTTCGGACTATAAGTCGCACTTTTTTTCATAGTTTGACTGGTCCTGCGACTTATAGTCAGGTGCGACTTATATATCAAAATTAATTCAGACTGAGATGAAAACATTACCGTCTACAGCCGCGAGAGGGCGCTCTATGGCGGAGTTGTTCAGAAGCCACACCCAAGGATGAAGAAAATTCAATGGATTCAGTGATGTGGAATGAGATCGCGGGAGCTTGGTGAACTTGTTTACTGGTAACTTGCTTGTTGGACTTGCTGGCTTATGTTAATTTAGCCTATTCAGCCTCCCAGGTATATGTTCTTTATGCTATTGTGTAGCTGAATAACTGTTAATGTGTTGCGTTAACATACCGGATACCTACTCAGCCTGTTGTTCTGTGTGCTACTGTGTAGTTGAATAACTTGCCTTTCCATATTAAATGTCTGTTCTTGGTCTTAGATTTTGTGAAATAAATTTCTAAATAAATGCGACTTATAGTCCAGTGCGACTTATATATGTTTTTTTCCTCTTCATGACGCATTTTTTGACTGATGCGACTTATACTCCGGAGCGACTTATAGTCCGAAAAATACGGTATTAATTTTCTTCTGTGTGGGCCTGAGTGAATTCACGTAGTGTAACAGTGCAGCGCTTCTTTGTTGTACGTCACCTCGTAGGCTCACTATTGGCCGATGCTGGTCATGTGTGTGATCTTGTGTGTCCCCACCCGTGATGTAATGAGGGCAAGGATGCGCACACATCTAAACTGCTGGTTATTCGCCATTTCTTTTTTATATTTTTCAACAAGGACAGACAACAACAAATAAGACAGACAGTAACAAAGCGCTTGCTGAAGACAGAAAGCTGATGCCGTTGTGTTGCCAGCTTCACTTTATAGCTTCCGCCTTACGCCAGCACAGGTCACAAGCTGTCGCAGCACCAATCAAGATTGGACTAGTTTTACATGTACTTCAGACGCAGTCAGGAAGGTATTCCCCAAAGCATCAGCTGAAACACAGCAATAGATTAACTCAAAAAGGAACTGACAAACATTCTGTAAATATGTCTTGCTGGTTTGTTTGTTTGTTTGTTTGTTTGTTTTTACTTATGTCATTAAGCATCAGCGAAGACACTGCCATTCAACAGCTCAACTTAAAAGTATCAAACAGCTGGGTTCCTGGTGATTAACTTTTTTTTTTATGAACAAAAAACGCCATTTGCATTTAATTCTTAGTCTTAATTTTAAACCCTGTCTATCGGTATGATTTATTTAAGAAAAAAAAGCATCCCAACTGACTAAAACTGATGTCTTAATTGTAAAAATAAAAGTTGCTAAAATGACAAAGTGAGAAGTTCATTGCATTTTTGGAATAATGATAAAAAAAAAAAAAAAAAAAAAAAAGAATAGAAGTGGAAGAAAATATATTGTAACAATATTCCCATACTATTAAAATGCATGTGTAGGTTTGGCATTCACAATGGTTCAATGTTTGTTTAGTTTCTTTTTGGAGGGGTGTTTGTGAAGAACTTCAGGTAGTAGACATTAGAGGTGATGAGCATTCTCCAGTGGCATGGATTTAATTGAATCTGAAAATGGTGTTACCCCAAGCGGCGACTGCTGTCGTTACTAATCTAGGTGCGGATGATGGCCGACTCACACTCGCAGGGTGGTCACCCTACTTTTTGGTTTCTTCTGGACAAACAACCTCCCAAACAGCCATGACTCACTTTACATCACTGGCTTCAGAGAGTGTCTCCTGTGTCCCACATGCACACAACCAATTACTCATCTATGTCTCTTTCTTTCTTCTTCCTCCTTTCTATTTTCCTTACTTTCTCTCACTGCAGATATCACAGTGGCAGTTGACATGATGACTCCCAGCACAAGGCCTTCCACAAAGCACAAGACCTCAAACTCTCTGAAGACGATGCAACGAGAATCGAATCCATAATTCCCCCTTTTCCCCTGGCACTGTTCTTAAGAACCGAATCCTTTGATAGATCATTTTCCTCAGATTGCACCTACAGCTTCTTTTTTCTACAAATAAACATATCAAACGGAAGAAAAAATGGAAAAGTGATAACAAGACTTAAATCAGAAGACAGCTAACATTGTGGAAAGGATGTTATCCTGCTGCTGGAAACACTCTTTTCTTTTCAGGTGAAAAACATCAGTGCATGTTATTGTTAGTACATCAGCAGACATCGCTTCATGGCCACACTCAGCATCTTTGTGGGTGACTTTCTTCCAACATTGTAATTATGCAACCAGGTATATATGTGTTTTTTTTTTTATTTTATTTATTTTTTTTTGTTTTTGTTTTTTTTTAATCATGAGTAATTGTGTTTTCAGCTAGTCTCAAGCCATCATTTTAAATAATTTAGAAATAAAAAGTTAAAGAAAGCATTATAACTAAAAAATATGTTACAAATCTGGCAAGGATTAAAAATTAGTTTGTTTTGTTTTCCTTCAAATAATTTCCTTATCAAACCCAATCAAGTTATGTAGATACCAATTATTTTAATTTAAACAGTAAAAGCTTGTAAATCTATACAGATACAACAAAATAGATCAAATGAATGAAGATTCCTCTCATTCAAACTAAGTAATTTTATTTTTGAGAGTAAGGATTTGCTATACACACACCAATAGATGACAGGCCATTATCACTAAAATATGTCCTACCTAAATCATGTTACTACAAGCTATATAAACCACAGGAAATTTGGCAATAAGTGTCTAAATCTGTAGCACATATCTGCTAAATTAATACAAATTAATTTGTTAAAATAGTTATAATTCTGTCATCATTTACTCACCCTCAGGTTGTTCTAAATTGTCTTTCTTTCTGCCGCAGAACACACATTGAGATGTTTTGAAGTATATTCTTAAATACATATTTGTCTATACAACATATACACTCTATTCGAAGACTTCTGAAGCCATTCAATGTCTCTGTTTAAGGAACAAAACAAAGTTTAAGTTAACTAAAAACAATTGCCTCTCAACTCTCAAATCTCATTTGTATATCCACATATTTCAAATTGCCACTCTTGGTTATGATGCAAGATTTAGTATCACTGGCATTAAAATTTGCATGGCAAGCATAACACATAAAATATTACTAATAATAAAATGAGCGACATGAGGGTGAGTAAATTATTTTTGGGGTGTGATAGAGGCAAAGACAAAAAAAAAAATGTAAAAAAGAAAAGACACAGACAGCATTTACTTTAACAATTCAGTTACTTATATAACATATTAATACAATTTTATTTATTACAGTTTATACAATCTCGACTGGTTCAGTTGAATTTATTATAGGTGTACAATTCAGACACCTTCCCTTCTGAAGTGTTTTTTTTTTTTTTTTCTCTCTTGTCTCTCATCTCTCTGCATGTGAAAAATTAGAGAGCTTTTAACTATGTGTGGCCCTCCATGACTCTATGACTGACCAATTAACCTGCATTAGTAGGATGTGGATGATTTTGAACCTCTTGGAAGGAAAATCCTTCAAAAATAATCTGAATTCATTAATCTCTGGGACAGTGGCTGATGCCTAACCTGGTGAATGGATGAACAGCCTTGCCTGTCTGAGTTTAAGCAATGCAGTCCACTTTTGTAAGGGATAGATTGGAGTATACACAAGCATAACAAAAACTCGGCTGGTTCTGCAGACATGCTGTGTTTGAAGACGCATGAAGTGCACGCAAACATGTAGACAACTTTCTGAGGATCTTCATCATCACCAACACCTTTTACCTTTTTGTGAACTGTGTATCTTTCAGAGACCAACCCAGCCAATGCACTAACATGTGTCCACACGCCACACAAATTTACACTTCGACTGAACTGATAATGCTTTGGCTGAAACCACAGCTTACTAAAGAGATAGGAGAGTGGAAACAAAGAGTTTAGGTTGTGTACATAATGTAAAACTACTATCAATAGTAATCTGCATGCTGATGCATAGCTAAAAGAGTACTGAAAGATTGGTCAAAGGCAAAAACAACATTTTAGATTAAGAAGTAGTTTAAGTTTTAAAAAACTGTAAAATTATAATCAGTGGCAGTTTTATTCTATATATATATGTCACCTCTGTTTTTCTTTTCCAAGTTAAGAATGAATTCTTCGTTGAAGACTTCAGCTAAAACCAACTAGCAGTCGAAAAATCATTTGATGTATTTTATGAATAATCAGTTTATGTAGCTCCTAGCAGCACATAAGGAAAATGTGAAGTGGGGCAGTCCAATTAAACAGCAGCACACAGAATGGTGCGGGGCAGCTTGCCAAAAGCCATCTATTTTACTGGTGTCATAAGGGATTTATACATTTCAGTGAGTCACTTACTAGTGACAATTAGTGCGCTTTGAGAGCGAGTGCTCAAACAGTTGCCACACAGTAAATGAACAGACTGGAAGTGTTCTAATTCACAACTTTGACCTTTATCTAAATCATAACAACATCTATGATCCACACCTGTACCTTAGAGATGTACAGATTGCAGATTAATACTGCCATATTTTTGACCTTTAAAAGATTCAAAATCCATATTCCTATGATGACAAAATTCATCAAATATCACACATCTCTCTTGTTTGCTCAACAAAAAATATCATCAAATCAAACATATCAACAGTATGAATATGCAGTTTTACAAAATTTATACAGATTTATTTTTTTATTTTTATATGAATTTTATTTTATTATGTTTTATGTTTATCTATATTAGCTTAATGACCGCTCGATCCATGGCATCATAAATAATATGTTTAAGGAGTGCTCTTTAATTGAATAATATATTTTACCAGGCTTTCTGGTAAAATACCAAGCAGTCCAAAAATTAAAAGGAAGAAAAAATCTCTGCACTTAAAAATTCTTTTTTTATTACTATTATTTAGTATTGATTTCTCAAAGAGTGCAGTCAAAATGTGCTGCGCCGAGCTGTAGCTAAACATTACGTAAACAGACAGACTACATAATGGTATTGTTCACTGTGCAAACAATAGGCTGTTAGTGTAATTAAAGGTCAAGAAATATTACTCTATACCCCGAGCTGAAGCAGATTAAAATGATGGATATCCTGATGGTAGGGAGGGAATTCTAGGTGTGTTGTCCCATTTCAGATTTACCTCCCCCATTCTCCATGCTCTCTCTATCACTGCACGAGCCCAGATCACCCTTTGTACACTCATACACAAACATGCACGGCCCCTCCATTTAATCAAGTGCTGGGCCACTCCTCTCTCCTTCACAGACATGCAAGCTGTCAGGACAGAGCAGCTCATTAATCTCCAGCCAGGAAAGCTAGAGCGAGTGGGGGAAAGAAGTATTGGCTGAGATTATTATTTTTTTTTTTTTTTTTGTATTTAGAAAAAAAGGGTCAAGGTAATAAGGGCTATCCCAATGGTAAGAAAATATGATAAAATAAATTGTAAGAACAAGATTTTACTTTTTTTATTACTTTTTATCCTTGAACATGCAAAAAATAGCTACGTTTGACCTACCCTAGGGCACAAAAATGGTTGTGTTTTTTATTGGAATCTGTGGTCTACAGAAAGCCCTTTTAAAAAGAAAAACAATTTAACAATGCTACAAATTCCGCACTCCTTATGTGTCCCTTTGTTAAATATTTGTGTAATTACATAATAGCCTTTAAGGCTTTAATCATAACAAGCTGTGCCATACAGGTCATTAGCAGTTATAGCATGTATTGTGTTATTATAGGAAGATGGGGATTAGCTACTGTATTACAGAGCAGACTTTTAGCAGGTGAAACAGCAAACTGTGACTCCACATACAGTACAACTCACTAAGAGGAATGTAAATTGGTAAAAATTAGCCATTGTGTCCTATTGCTTGGATTAGTCTCCCCCAGGCTCCTAAATTCTTGAACTGATGAGAGGTGGAAAATAACTATTGTGTCTTATTGCTATGGGGATTTGCACCATCATCACTTGACCAGTTTGAAATCAGCTAGCTAGTTTACCCATGAAATGCTTTGTTGGTCCTGCTGGGGCTAAGACTTTTATTTAATGATTTTTTTAAGTAACCACACAATATTGAACAAAATTGTCTTTTATTGTGGATATGTATAATATGACATTGTAAGTGTGACCTATAAAATGAATAATGGATATCATCTGTATTATTGTTAGAGATAAGTTTCAGATTGCATGAATGTGATCTGACGTGTTCAAAATTCTCTCTAATCACAGAGACTTGTACGTGCTCATGCCATGTTCGTCTGAGAAGTGGATTTGTGGGGTAAGCCTTTATATCTTTTAGTTTGAGTTAAAACTGTAAAGATTAGGGGCTGCCTGGAAGCAGACATGGTTTAGGTGTGGGTTCAGGAGGTCAAATGGATTACTCTTGCAGACCACTCTGTAATTCCAACCCCTCCATGGCGCCAGATCCTTCTCAATCTCCTCTCTAAATCAACATACCCAAAACCTCCATCCATGCAAGCAGTCATCTCCACACATCACTCAAGTGTCATGGACGATTTGTGCTTCATTCCTTCATTTTAAGGGAAAATCTGCTGAATGGATTTGAATATGGTAATTTGTTAAACAAAATAAACAATAACTACAACAACAATAATAAATAAGCATGCATGAGGAGAGGGACAGAGATGTAATAGCTTTGTGAACATCGTTCCTGAATATGGAGGGACAACTGGAAATTTTGATCCGAGCCTGAGGGCATGGACCCATGATGACGAATTTGTACCAGACCCAAACATGTCTAACTGCTGTCCTGTTTGTGAATAAGTATTTTGATTTTACTGAAATCTGCAGAGCTTTCTGTAGGAGCAAGTTACACTTTTTATAAAACAACTAATTTCTCAGACTTTAATTTAGGTCATCCTTTCTACCTGTCCTGCCCCCAAAAAGAAATATCTGAGAAATATCAAGATCCTGTAAAGTAAACTGATGGGAGCAATAAATTGTCTGAAGACAGGTGGATTTCAGCTTGTGCCGTTTCAGTAAGCAGTCTGACACCTTAATTTAGTTGATGTGCACCAGTGCCTGTTCATTGAGAGATGAGCCATTTCCTTTGGAATAAAGAAGATGATGTCTTATGCTATAAAGCTACTCAGCACAACACTTCTTCATGACAAAGGAAAAGACACAAAATAAAATGTTTACTATTCCTTTTTCATCATAACTTTGACCAGACCAGATCAGTTTATTTCCTTGAAATCAGCATGTTTGTGCATTATCTGTGTAGTTAACCATGAAGAAAAGCATGTGGTCTTCAAATGTGAACCTAAGCTTTCTGAATCATGAACAAAGGTCACAGGTAAATGTGTGAAGCACACTTCAGTGCCTAGTTGAGTGGTCAGTGAATCATTTTGAATACTTGGCATTTGCTAGGCTTCCTTTTTTTATCAATAAAATAAAATAAAATAAAATAAAATAAAATAAAATAAAATAAAATATAGGAATTATTCAAATTCAAAGGGGTTCAAATAAAAATCAAGGTCAAACTATAATTTTCATTTTTTAAGTACTGCCACTTGGCCACAATTAAAAAATATTGCTCCTGTTGTAAAGCTGTCTCTACAGGGGCTCGCTCTTTCAGCCAAGGTTAATTAGTGCTTCCCCATTATTCCAATGTTAGTGTTAAAAGTGTATATTACACAAAGGCCTGTAGCCTGGCTTTGATGAGGTATAGATGGGCGTAGGTCATATCCTGAGGGTAATGTTAGCTGGGAAATAGCCATTGTGTCATATTGGTTCGGAGCACCTAGACTGAAGGATGAAGAAATCCCTCCACTGCTTGACTGGAGTGACCCCTGCCACAAGTTTTATAGGATATCACATAAACATGCCCCTTGACAAACATACATCTTTAGATTCTCCCATGGAGACTGATACATTAGTGTACATCTGGTGAAGAAAGATAGGGAAATGTAAAGGAAAAAAGGATTGGGTGAATTATTTGCATGTTCATCATAAAGCCTATCAATTAAAAAAGCAAAACATTGGCTTTGCTTTTTGCAATATTTAAACCCATTGTGGAATTTGCCAATGACTAATGTTACAGGAGTATCTCAAGGGTTTGTTAATCAGTGTCTTCCATATCCAAATGTGCTACACTCTAATGCAATCTTCTTCTAGACTATTTGTTATTCTCTGGAACATGTGGTCTACTGTATCTCTATGACTTCTTAATTTCTCCTACTTTTGGACACAGAGAGCCATATTGACCTTTATATTGAGTATACTTTAGATGCTAATACTGTACTAGTTAGAGCAATACCTTACAATTCAGGGTCTGACAGATGTCATGACAGATCACAGTAAGAACACCCTTGTCAGTATGTCTTCCATGATGGATGGAGATGGTGCGGGTGTTGTTCAAGTTGAAGTGATCCAGAGAGGGAGGCAGAGTCCTCTATCAGTGCTCTTAGGTGTTTGGCTTTTGGTTCGAAGGTTTCATTCACTCTCTTTAACATGCATGTCCTGTATGTCCTTTGAACTTTGTGACAAAGAATGAAAGCCAAACAAAAAGCAAAACAAAGCAGGAAAAAGGGAAAAGCTCTCTTTCATGCAGGTAACTGTAAATAATTGTATGAATATGACCCAGCTATGCATGTCGATACATTAGCAATCTGTTCAGGTACTTTTTCGTAATTGATTCAAATCTCTAAAATGGCATGTACGGAGTTGGGGGGGGGGGGGGGGGGGTATGGTATATCAGAAACTTTTTTTTTTATGTATTTATATTTAATGTATTGTTAAATGATTAGGTGAGTCTTTCATCAGAGTCATTACCTGGTTCATCAACATTCTGTCTATTGAGTAAAAATGAGGTTGAGACAAAGCAAATCTCAAGTCTGTTTTTTTTTTTTTTTTTTGTTTCTTTCCATTCGGCTGGTACAGTCATAAACACATATCAATCAACATTTATGACATGTCCTAGCATTTTGAGTCAGAAGTTGCAATGAGCAGTTTAAGTAGAAATTCCATATCAAGCTAAACACCCTTGGACTGTTTTGTGTTTAAGTTATTTATGATTAAACAAAGTCTGAGCTCTCAAACTGTGTCAATTTTATTACAAAACTGAAACAATAAATATTATGAGATGCCCATTAGTATGGCGTGACAAAATACTATAGCTATAGTCAATCCAATGAAAAAGTTACTATATAAACAGAATATATATATATATAAACAGAGGACATATTGAAGGATATAGTGCCACTGGCTGAAATTCATAAAAATTATTATTATTTTTATTTATTTTTTATTTTTTTCTGAACCTATGTCTTTATTTGTTATTTACTATATGTTTAAATAAATATAAAAAAATATTCTTACATTTTATTCTTACAAAAAAATGTCTGCAGTCTTTAGAGTATATAGCAGGCATATTATTAGCATTTAAATTGTCATTTATTGGCAATGGTTTGTAGAAATATTATACTTGTATATCATTAAAATGCTAAGACTTCCCTTTTTAATTTAGTGCTGTCAATAATATTGTGGTAATGATTATGGTGAGCAATGTATATGCTGATTGTTGTATATGTATAAGCTCCAAACCTATATGTTTTTCATGAGAAATAAGAATACGAGAATTTGTTCCAACAGACTTCTTCATTAAGATGACACTATCAAGACATGTAAGATGGTTAAATGTCTTGATAGTGTCATCTTAATGAAGAAGTCTTCAGATGGGCTTGAGATATGCATTACCTCAACTATAACCATGCCTGATATTTATCATCAATGGATACTTGTCAACTTTTCTTGTTTCTTCTTCCTCTTATCATTATTATTATTAACATTATTCTTCTTTTTATTATATTTTTGTTAATTGATTAATTAATTAATTAATTTTAAATGTGAGACGGGTTGGTTATGATGATGACAAATAGAAAAGGAACGTTTTTAAAATGTGCCACAAAAAGTTTAAGTTTAATAAATAATTATTGTAACATGGTACTGTCTTAGTATTGATGATTCTTTGTGTTACTAAATTAACCAATGATTAGACAACAAAAACAAGTCTTTGACTAAACATGAACTATACTGACCCTGAAAAGACAGTTACACCACAGTCTTATGATGACCATTATTTTGTCAAGTATAAAGTGTCCCTGGATCAGGAATAGGTTCCTTGTCAGTCTGTTCTTCCGATAAGATTTTAGAGGCACGAAAAGTCTTGGGACAATGTTTCTAAGACAGAAATGTTATGCTGGGAGCAACAAAATATGTCAATTTAGAAACATCTAACATCTAGCAAAATCATGGTGCCTACAGCCTTAAGGCCCGTTCACACCAAGGACCATAACTATAACGTTAATGATAAAGATATAGTTTTAAAAATTGCTTTAAAGAAAAAAGAATAGCAGAGTCCACACCACAACTATAATGATAATAACACGATATTGTTGAAATCACTTTCCGATAAATTTTTTCCACCTGATGATCAATAAAAACATTAAAGGTCCCGTTCTATGTGATCCCATGTTTCAAATTTTAGTTAGTGTGTAATGTTGTTGTTAGAGTATAAATAATATCTGTAAAATTATAAAGCTCAAAGTTCAATGCCAAGCGAGATATTTTATTTAACAGAAGTTGACTACAAAAAACGGCTGGATTGGACTACACCCCTCTACTTCCTTCATTAATGATGTCACTAGAACCGTAACCTCCGCCCACAGGAACACAGGCGTATTGATGGCGAAATGTCAACAGACGGTTGATGTTTATCTATAATCGGATACCGCAAAAGTTTAATTCGAAGTTGTTAGTTTGCTCTGTCCATTTCACCACGGACTGTTTTTGTAACCTGGGATAATATCAAGCAGGCTTCTCTCAGCGTCTCATACTGACGAAGGGGGCAATTTCAACTATATTCCAGCAAGCGGTAAGTAGTGATTTAATATGGAAGTAGCGATCACTCTTCACATCGTTTCTCTTAGTAGGATGAAAATAATCTTACTTAAACTGTGATTAATATACAGAAAGCGATCAAAGAACAGTCCCTTTCCAATCGCCCAAGCTGTCAATCACACAGCGCGAGTTTATATGGACACTTGCCAAAACTCGTTATGAAATCAATGACGCTGTTACACTGCACAACGAAGCTCTTACTGTATTTATATACCTCATGTTTGCATTGGTGAAATCATTAGTGAGAGTGCAGAAACTGCGTTGCAATGATAAGATCTTTTTTCACGCGATCAACAGACTGTCATCTGCTCAATGCCAGAGACAATTTATATGCTCATCATCACTGCAACCTTTTATGTGATGGGAATAGATCTAAATACTTAAAAAACTTCTCACGATTCGTTAATCCAGATAGCTGTAATAGTAAAAACGTATAATAGCTGTAATAGTAAAAGTTTTCCAGATAGTTCCACATGTAATGCCAGATATTTCATATGCAAGCATGTCAGCCAATCACAGCAGAGGGCGTTTAAACTGAAGTCTCACAGCAGACACGCCCCTTCAAACAGAGTGTTCAAACCAGGGAATGAAATCAGGCTAGGAAATATGCCTTTTATTTCTAAATTATAACAATTTTTGATCTAAAAAACATACTAACATTATAAGGGCACCCCTGGAAACATTATAAAATAATAAAAATAATCCATGGAATGGGACCTTTAATAGCCAATCAGAAGAGCTCGTGCATTTAAAGCAGCAGGTGACAAAACTCAGCACGCACTTTAGAATAAACAGAACAATATTGTCCAATGGTGTGACCACTAATATAAGTATCATTATAGTTATGCTTATAGCTCTTGGTGTGTACAATTAAAGACAACAGTCTGGTTGACAAAGACAGCTTTGATGGTGGGCATTTTATAGTTCATATGTGCATATCAACTGTCACCTGCAGTGGGCCAAACTTCTCCTTCAGTATCAGTCTTCTAGAATACTTTCTGTTATGCACACACACTCTTGCATATCCCCATGTTTTATGAAAACCTTCATCTTTGACCTGAACTGCGTTTCCAAAATGCATCGCAAGCCTAAGTAAATCATAAAACCACTGCCACCAACGATCAACTTGGCTCAAAATGATTTTGGGAAACACAGCCCTGCTTTGGTTGGTTGATTGCAGCCACAGCTAGAGACGGCTCAGCAAACCTTTTAACTCTTGGACACTTTAACTTATGAACAGCCCAGTAACTTTCACATTGTTCATAAAAACAGTGAGAAGACAAAAAAAAAATACATTTCAATGCCTTTGCGGTTGCTTGCAAGTATTGCGTTTCTCCAAGAAACTTTTGCGAGCAAACGCAAAACAGGTGATGCAAATAATAAATATGTGAGGTAAAAAACTATTTCAATACTTTTGTGTTGTTTCTCGAGGTAATGCAATCATTGATATATCTTTTTTTAAATTCCATGTCATATTTTGCCATCCCCACGTCTCCTTAAGGGCAGCGGAGTTTGACGAATATCAACTGCAGCCTATAGAATGCAGTATAGAATACCCCTAAAAATGAGTTTTTGTCTCATATTTATATCATAGGGTATCGCAATATCACATGAATAACAAGACCAATCACGCGAGTGCTGTTTTTGTCCTGTATAGAACGAGTGGAAATGTGAAATTGATTTTATACAACAGTTCAATAAATAAGTAAAAATATTTTAGAGACAATATTGTCTGTTTTTGCTCAATTTTGCCAACGAAAAAGTTACCAATGAAGCCAGAGCAGAACACACAGCAGTGTTTTGTTTCTGAATAAATCCGTGTTTTGAATGAATCAATCAGGTGAACCGATGATTCAATTGCCCATTCATAAAGAGAGCCATTTACTTAATTCCTGAATGAATCAGCCGTTTAAACTAATCAAATGAAAGAATGACACAATGACTTATTTATTTAGACATTTAACACCACCTACAGGCAGTTTTAGTTTCTTATTTAGAGTATAATTTCATAAAAAAAAAAAAAAAAAAAAACATATTTTGGGGATAGTTTGCCCAGAAATTAAAATTCTATCATTTCAAACCTGTATGACTTCTCTGTCTTTTGTGGAACATAAAATAAGATATTTTGAAGAATGTTGGTAGCCAAACTGTTTTGATCTGTAAATATATAAATTATATATAAATATAAATAAATTCAATGTTGGATTAAAAAAGCTGCTTTTTGTAATGTCTGTTATATGCTTTTCTCATTTAACACTTAATAATTACTTTAAATAATCATTTGGGGGTAATTTCTCAGCAAAATTTCCTTTAACTTCCTTTAATGAATATTCAAAAAAACATTTGATTCAACTAGTTCACTACAACGAATGAACTGGGCTTCACAACTCTACTTGAGAATGAAAATCAATAATCACTGCTTTTTGCTTATTACTGCTACTAACAACTCTCTGTCATGCATCAGATATGTGTTATTGTGACTGCCAGCTGCATTACTTTTCAGTAAACCCCAATTTGACATATAATTAGCAATTCTCCAGTTACTCTCTTCCTGTCATGTCCTCTCTTGCAATCTGTAAACACACAAACACAAACACACAGTCATACTCTAGCTGCTCACTATTTAGTATATGGTCTGGTATATTATGAAAGAGAAAGCTCTCTTTAGCAGCTACATTTCCCACCAGCGTAGATAAACAAAGTGTGAGTGACACTCTCTCATCAGTCAAAGCGCAGCCACACTCCCTGGCCAGATAACATCAAGTGTGCGTGTCAATTGCCAAGTGCTGTCTGTCACACTTTAGTGATAAGACAACAGCAGGAGTGTGTGTATGTGTGTGTAAAGCACACAGTCTCTGCTAGTGGTTTAGCAGAAAGCACTTGAGTATGAAACAGCTCTGATCTCTGTAAGATTGCAGCCTCACTCTGTGATCTTTTTGTACATGCTATTTAAATGGCTGTGATCCTGGTAATGAATATCTTTATATAGAGAATGGAATACTTTTATTTGGGCATAATGAAGGAAAATGAAAGTAAAATGTAAAAGTTATTTATAAATATGTTCAGGGTATAATCTATGGCCA
This sequence comes from Vimba vimba, assembly GCA_022828995.1. Lineage (NCBI taxonomy): Eukaryota > Metazoa > Chordata > Actinopteri > Cypriniformes > Leuciscidae > Vimba > Vimba vimba. The sequence continues at coordinate 26,833,519 of CM040827.1, read as the reverse complement.
GTCCATTGCAGGGCTAACACATACTCACTCACACATACAGGTCATTTATTGTCTCCATTTCACCTTTTGGATTCTTGGGGAAACCCGAACACCTGGAAGAAAACCCACAGCAACACAGGAAAAAACTTGCGAACTCCAAACACAAAGGACTAGTGGCTCAGCTTGAACTCAAAATGTGGACCCTCCTGCTGTGAGGCGACAGGGCTACCCGCTGCAGCGACCGTGCCCCACAATGCATAAATGACGAATGTTACAATGTCTAATCTCTCTGTGAGTTTGACAAACTGTACAAGTGAGATTACACTGACACTATATGAAACGATTGAATGCCAGCATGCTGAAGGATTGTTGTTGTTTACATTTGTTTGTTTCTCAGCTGCTGCTGCAGCTGCAGATGACAATTGAAATGATTGCCGGAGCATTACAATAATGCTTGCTCTTCTATTTCAAGCTTTTGTAAATCAGTGAGCTTACATTTATTATGAACAATTTTTTTTACTTGCCAGGATTTTACTTCTCTGCAAACAGAGAAGGATGGGGAAAGATTCTTAACAGTAACTGCAGTCAAACCAAAAATTATTCAGACACCAGACATTTTTGATTTTTTATTGTTTTGGCTTTACATCAGCTCTAGAATAAAGTTATTGTCCAGCTAAAGTTAGTTTTGATTGATTCACTTCCGTTGCAAAGATCATTAGTTATTAACTTAGGGACCGCTTACACAACACCGTTCTAACAGAAAACCCTTAACGCTCTCCGGTCCGCTCATTTGCACAACAATAGTGCCTGGTTGCGAGAAAGCAAACCTTGAAATAGATCCCAACTAGTGGGTGCAGCACACTATAGTTCCCTTTTGTGGTCACTATGAGTTACGTTGTGACGACGAATCGTGTCAGATCTCGAGTTGACGGCCATGCTTTCCCGGGCAGAGCGCTCATGGATGGACGATTGATTTTTTGGTGCTGCGAGCGCTGATTCCCTGTGGCTCCCGCCCCTCCCCTGGTCCCAGCAGCAGCCTTCACCCGGGCCACGCCATGGAGGTGGTCGCAGGAAGGTGCCCCAGCCCGCTCCGGCCCTGCGCCCCGCTAAGATGGGCTGCTCAGAGATGGCGATCAGTTCTTCACAGGAGATGGTAGCAGGCCACTCCTTCCCCCGGTGGAGGGCCGGGGGAGAATATTTTGTTATCCACCCCCCTCAGCACCTTAATGTGGTTAAAGAAAGAACTGACACACCCATCTCTGAGCCACCAGAGGTCTCAGATGACAGTGCACGCTGCTCACGAGCCTTGCCACTCTCGTCCCGCTCTGTCGCCAGACCCCTGGCAGAGCAGGCCCCCATTGAACGCTGGTCCTTCCCTGGCCTCCTCTGTCAGGACGTGGCAAATGACCGTTCCCCCACACTGGGACGCTACGCCTCCCACGTCCGGGCCGGGCATTCAGCCTCGCTGCATGATCGTGGGTACGTCTGTGGTTCGCATGACCACGCTGGTACAGTTCTTGGGAGCTTGGTTAGAGTTTCCCACCTGTCCCACTGGGTCGCGAGAACCATTAGGCTTGGCTATGCCTGGCTATGCAGGCTTTGACATATGTAACCCTTTGCGATGTTACGTCTCCCTGCCACTTCCGATGTACCGCTGGAATGCCTGAGTTCAGTCTTGGCTCCTCAGTGAGAAAACATAACTGCATGTTGCCAGTGTACTTCCTTATGTACCCACGAGGTGGGGCGGAGTAACGCTATGCACATTCCGCAGATCCATGGCATTTTCTTGCCATTGGCCCATTTTGTATTCTCAAAGGTGAGAGGCTTTCTAAGCAAAACCCCATTCGTCGTCACGACGTAACGTCTCCGTTTCCTACTGAGGGAACGAGGGTTACATATGTAACCGAGACGTTCATTTATGTAAGCGAGGATGGCAAAAATAAAGTAAACTGTGACATATTATACCCAAAAATACTTCATACAGTGGACTTTCAGTAAAAATTATAAAAATTTTGGACCAAAATTTATTCAGACACTTTGACCTGACTATGTTTTGTTTATGTGTTTTTTTTTTTTAATTGCTAATGTGACCTTTTTACACCACAGACTGAACAAAATGAAGCGTTGCTTGGTAATTGGGTGACCTAAATTGGTATTATCTAATTGTGTACTTAAATTGAACAGCTGACAGCTATTCAACCTAATTCATTTGTGAGACAGTCTAACAGAATGATGGCCAAAACCAGTGAAATATCAACTGATGACAAGAAATGACAGTTATTGTCACATTTTATTACCATTTTCTAAACTATAGCAAATAAACTGTGATAATGTGAGAAATGTTGAAGGTGTCTGAATAGATTTTGGTTTGACTGTATAGTACTCACAAAACATCTCACAGTTCACTGTTTTATCCTGATATTGTGTGAATCATTACCATGCACATCATTGTTGAGTTCTCACAAGATATTTAGCTTGATCAAATGTTATAAAATACATTTAAAAAAGTACTTACATTAATTCTGGGAATATTGTGTATTATTTAAGCTGTAAAGTTGTTCTTAATTTAGGTGTTGTGTTGTGGCAAAGTAGTTTTAAAATTGAAGAAAAAAAAAACTCATAAAAAAAAGGTTAATAAGCAATTTTGTCTTACTAAAATCATAAACACATTTTTTATTATTTGTTTTGCATCCTGTGCCTATACTTTTAAACTAGTGAGCATTTTAACATTTACAAATTGGCCTCATTCAGCTTTCACTAGAAAAGTGCCTCACTGTAACCCAAATTATTTTAAAGAAAGGCAGGACAAATTTAAATATTTTTTGTGATAATTAACATTACGTCATAAGTGCAGTCATTGAGAGCAAAAGTGAACTTGTGCAAGCTCCTTATTTTTCTTAAAGAACACAAAAGAATGTTGTATGGTGTTCGGGTCTGTAGGACCCGTTTTCATTCCCGTATTTATCAAAAGAAAAATTATACAATTCATTATTTTTTCAAACTCAGACTCATTGGCCTTGGCTCATTTTCTGTGAAGAATATATATCAGAACACATTTTCAATGACCACACACTGTACACCCCCCCTACACATTTATATTACACACAGGATGTTCGGGTCCAATGGACCCGGGGCTAATAAAAGTGTGGAAATTGTAGGTCCTGTGTACCTTTAATCTGTCCTCCTCCTGTCAGTGTGTGTGTGTGTATATGTTCATGTATATGGTTTATGAGGACACAAATGTGTAGAATGTCCTCATAAACCAAACGGTTTAAAAAAACATACTAAATGGTGTTTTTTGAAATTCAAAGTTTTCTTTGTAGGTTTAGGGGTGGGGTTTGTGTAGGGGGATAGATTATACAGTTTGTACATTAGAAAAACCATTATGCCTATGGAGAGTCCCCGTAAACCACATATCCAAGTGTGTGTGTGTGTGCGTGTGCGTGTGTGTGTGTGTGTGTGTGTGTGTGTGTATGTGTGTGTGTGTGTGTGTGTGTGTGTGTGCATGTGTGCGTGTGAGAGAGAGAGACTGTGTGTAAGTGTGAGTGCAAGAGTGAGTTTTGTGTTTCTACCCCTGCCATTCCCGCACAGGGTTGCAATTCTTAAATGTGATTAACAAAAGTAAAGAGAAAATATTAACCATGTGATTGGGATGAAGTAAACATCTGTTGAGTATTTTAACATAAAATTGTTTGATTGTGTTGAATTAAAAACCCAAAAATGCAGCGGGTCCACCAGACCCACGAACACTGACTGAATAACAAAAATATGAACACCACACAAGGGTTAAGAAATCTCAGTTACAATACAATTTGAATAATTAAACACAAACTTGCAATAGTTTTGCAAACATATCTCACTTCAAATATACAGAGAGCTATACAAGAGCTGTACGGTTTATTTGGTGAAGCCACATTCTATTTTAAGAGCAACAGAGGCAGAACAACAACACCCACACATATGACAAATTTTCCGATATACAGGGTAAAAGCCTCCTCAGATAACACTGAAACAAAATAGACTGACTAAAATCAAACATATAGTAAAACCAGTTCAAAGCACTTTGTAACTTCACTGTTTAAAATATGAGTAATCAGAACATAGCAGTGCGGTACAACTAAAATTATATTTCAGTTCTGCTCATTTATGATTTTCCCACCATTGATTTGTTCACTGCTTTTTTGCATATTCAGAGTTGATGGTTGAACATGAATAATAAGAAAGGGGTTTTCTTTCTTTTCTTTCTGTCATTGCCATTGTGAGAAAATGTAGTGAGAAAGTGTTTGTGACAGTTTGAACATTTAAAATAGCTGACCGATGGTGAGTATTTAGTGTGTAGTTAGTATTTTATTGATCTTCTATACACTGTTGTTTGCTTTGTTTGTAATTTGCTTTATTTTCAAGCATTACAATGTTTACATGTCTTTTACTTGGAATTCTGGAGGGGAAGAAATCCTGCTGAATAACATTTTGATATTTTGTACACTGATTTATAGATAATTTAGTTTATTTAAATTTAGAGATGATTTTAAAATCTTTTGAAATACTGAGTCTTCTGACATCATGCTAAACACTTGACAAGCACACTTGGTTAGGAGATTTTAAAAGTGTTTAAATAAACTGGTTGAACATCATTATAATATGCAAATAGAATGATTTTTTAAAGAGTAAAAGCAAGTACAACCCATCATAATCAGTGATGCTATCTATAATGGATGTGACAACAAATTCCCGACAGTCAACCATTGATCTATATAAATGATACAAATGATATAGATTGGATTGCTCATAAAAATTGAAGCCATTGCGCCACCATTTCAGTATTTCCTTCAATTCAATTGAATTAATTAAAAATTTAAAAAGTTTCAGGTTACGCATGTAACCATAGTTCCCTGAGAGGGGAACAAGACGCTGCATCCCAGCTGACCCTTTGGGGAACACCTTCAGCGTGACTATGTCTGAAGCATGTGTGAAACTAGTCCAATCTTGATTGGTGCTGAATCACCTTGTGATGTGTGCAGGCGGAAGGCGGAAGCTATAAAGGGAAGCCGGCAACACAACAGCATCAACTTTTTATAGGTTGAGCAAGCCGCTCCCAGACATGCAGGAGTATGGCAAGAGAACGCAGCATCCCGTTCCCCTTTCAGCGAACCATGGTCACATTCATAACCTGAGATGTTCCTTTTCAAGAGAACTTGCACTGCATCCCAGGTAACGCTTTGGGGAACAAAATACCCACTTCGCTGACAAATGCTTGTCCTGGTGTGAAGCTGTCCCAGCACAACTCAATACAAAAGAACTTGAGACCCCGGAGTGACCAGAAGGTCTAGGCTATAAAACCGTATAAATGTGTGCGGTGAGGACCACCCTGCCACATCACAAACTTCCTGCAGGGATGCCCCTGACAATTAGGCTTTGGAGGAAGCAACGCTTCGAGTGGAATGTGCCCTGGAAACAGTCTGTGTTGTACGTCACACGTAGGCTCACTATTGGCCGACGCTGGTCATGTGTGATGCGTGTGACGTACAACACAGATGCGCTGCGCAAAAACACTACGTGAACTCACTCGAGGCCCAGAGAGAAGGAAATGAATAGTGAAATAAAGTCGTTATTTTTGTTTACTTTTTGCGCACAAAAAGTATTCTCGTCGCTTGATAAACTTAAGATTGAGCCACTGATGTCACATGGACTACTTTGATGATGTCTGTATTGCCTTTCTGGACATGGACAGTATGCCGTCCATTGACTTTCAATGGAGGAACAGAAAGCTCTCGGACTAAATCTAAAATATCTTAAACTGTGTTCCGAAGATGAACGGAGGTCTTACGGGCTTGGAACGGCATGAGGGTGAGTCATTAATGACATAATTTTCATTTTTGGGTGAACTAACCCTTGAAGGCACACCACGCACCTCATAGGCCATAGAAACAGCTTCCAAAATCCACCTGCTGATTGTTTGTTTAGTGGCCGGGCAACCCCTTTGGGGGGGCCCGAAGCATGCCAGCAGTTGGTCAAAGTTCCTCCAACGAGATCAAGAGCCCTGATGGAGCAAAGCAAATGAAGCTCCTCCTGTTCCGACAACACATGCAGAGGAGGATGAAAGGCCTGAAGGAATATAGACTGGGCCACATAAGTGGGTACTTAGGAGGAGGCAACTGACAGGGCTTACAGATCTCCTACTTTCTTAAGTGAAGTAATAGCTAACAGAAACGCCATCTTTAGAGCAATCATTTATCCGTTGCCAAGTCCAAGGGCTCAAAGTGTGCCAAGGACAACCCTTCCAAAGTTACATCTAGATCCCGTGCCGGGACTCTAATCTGAGAAATCCGCCTCATTCTCAGAGTGCCACGAAGAAAACAAGTTACCAATTAGTGCTTCCCCAGAGATCCACCACCCACCAGTGTGTGGAAAGCCTCAATGGCCGCCACGTAAACTTTAAGTGTGGACGGGGAAAGGCCAGCAGAGAAACAGTCTTGCAAGAACTCCAGCATTGAAGCCACTGGGCAGTTAACTGGGTCCAAACTGTGTTCTCTGTACCATAAAGTGAATACTCTCCACTTTAAGGTGTGTAGTTTCCTCGTAGAGGGAACTATAGAATTGAGAATGGTCCCCAACACCTCGGTGGAAAGACCTGCATTCAGGAACAATTCATGCATAGATGAAGTACCGTAAAACTTCAAATAATAGCCCCGGCTTTTATTTTCCCAAATTGCCTCAAATCGTCGTTAATGTATATACTGACTTCACCCTCTTCTGCAATATACATTCAGTTTTACAGTCATTAACAGAAATCAGCTGCTTGAATGAAAATTGCTGATGTTATCGGATTTTCAGGTGATATTCTCAATTCATTCAGTTAACGGATGCTCTGAGGTAAAGTGAATTCAGACTGCAGACTAAGCAACGATTCTACAGTACAATCATAACATAGTACAGACATGATCTTAATTCCATAATATCCTTAAACATAGGCTAACTATATTGCTGGCCATAAACTGACAAAGTGCGCGTCCGGTGTGCGATACCTTGAGTTGTCATAGACATGACGCGGCGCTTCTCGTACAGTGTGCACGATCCTCAACTACAAGTTGGCGAATTCCTCCTCCTCATCGCTCTCCTCCACTTCTCCCTCTCCGGCCTCCGCTAACTCTGCCTGCCTTGCTTGCGCTAACAGCTCCCGCCCAGATGCGCAGGGCTCTCTTGCATGCGCAATCTGCTCCATAGAACTGGCTTAAACAGACGATCTGACGGGTTTTAGAAGATTAAATACAACCCGAAACTAAAAAACAAACCAGGCCTCTATTTGAGACCGGCCTTTATTTATCCAAACCTGTAGCCACACCAGGCGTGTAAAAGAGACAGGCGTCTATTTGGGACTCGGCTATTATTTGAAGTTTTACGGTAGTATAGAAACTTACATCATATTAATAGCACTTTGAGGAAGCATGGCTGTACTTTTGAAGATTCTGTGAATTCAGAATTGGTGAAAGATGTTTGCCAGCTAAACCGACTCTGTGCTGCTTTAGGGGTTAATGGGTCTTTAAGCACAAACTATAGTAGAGAACAATTTATAAAGGAGCATCTTTCACTGACTGAGCCAGAGTGCATACTTGATAGTAGCCAGAAAAGAACCTTCCAGTGTGTTCCAATTCTCCCATTATTGTCTTAACTTGTGAGCAATGGACATATTCAGAACACAATATTATAGAATAGAAGGCCATGCAATGTTTCTTCTGAATGCAGATCATTGCATGAAAGATCTTTCCACAGAGAAAACAGCTTTTTATCTGGAGATGAACTTACACTCCCACTCAATCTTTACATAGATGACTTTGAAGTATGCAACCCTTTGGGGACGTCCCGTAATAAGCATAAAGTCACGAGTCACTTGGTTTGCAGACATCCCTGCTACCTTGCGATCTAATCTAAGTTTAATTTACCTAGCCATTCTTTGTAAGGCAGATGCTGTCACCCAATATGGATACCCAGAAATGTTGAGGCCACTGCTTAAAGATTTAAAATGCTTGGAAAATATTGGTATTAGTGGTGAATGGCACTGTATTTGATGTAGTAGCAGATAATCTTGCAGCTCACTCCATAGGTAGGTTTGTTGAAAGCTTTTCTTTCTCACACTATTGTCGATTTTGCATTGGAGAGCGTTCACAAATCCAGCTCATCATTGTGGAGTAAAAAGACAGTGTCCCATCTCTGACAGATTAAGTTGCTTTAATGCCACATCAGGTTATCCACCTGACCTTTTGCATGATTTGCTTAAAGGGATTGTACCTTTGGAACTGGCACTGTGTCTTGATGTGTTTATAAATAAAAAAACTACCTTGCTATCTCCCTGAATTTTGCATCATGTACTGAAAGAGTAGAGGAGGCAATGCACACGAAAACTGGTGCTTGTTATGGAATGATACCATAAGATGACACAGCGTGGCAGCATGGCTCCTGGCCACAACAATGAGACACTAGGATACATGGATAAAAAAAAAAAAAAAAAAAACATGCATTATGCATGTATGTTCAGACATTCATACGACAAAATATGGTGGGGGCCATGAAAATTTTGTGAAAATTAAAAAAAATTCTGGCGGTGGCTGGCAATTCTTTTTTTTTTTTTTTTTTATGCTGGTGGGGAGAGTTAACATTTTTTTGTGGTGATACTTTTTTCAAGATTCTTTGATTAATAGAAAGTTCAATGAACAGCATTTATTAACTTAATTTGGTTGCACTTTATTTAACAGTATGTGCACTTACGTGTACTTACAATGTACTTACTGAAGAAAGTACTGGTTAATATAAGGTAACTACATGGGTTAAGGTTAGGTTTAGGTGTAGGTTCATGGTTAGTACCTAGTTATTACCCAGTACATAGTATGTACATGGGGAACATGACTGTAAAATAAAGTGCTACCAATTTGGTTGTTAAATTTATGTAAGCATGTATTAAATAAAATTATTTTGTAACATTACAAATATCTTTACTGTCACTTTTGATCAATTTAATGCATCCTTGGTGAATAAAAGTATTAATTTCAATTCAATTTACATTTATTTGTATAGTGCTTTTCACAATGCATACTTTCAGAGCAGCTTTACAGAAAATGTATGTGTCCACATTACGATTTAGAATAATCTGTTATGTGAGATGACTGTATCCAAGTAGTATATTTCAGAAATCTACATATACAAACCACAATGTTAGCTAACATCATGTATTCATTTTAGGCAGAAACAATGAGCTCATTGAAGTAATTATTACAAGTTGTGAAAATAATGATTACAATATATAAAACATTTAGCATTGGTGCATGTTGATTCAGAGTTTTCATCATCAGAAGTCCTTGCAGGAGTTGGAGTCATCTCTTCATAGGCATTGGGGCACCTGAAGTCTTCGTAAGAGGCTGGATACAAACTGGAGCTGGCATAGTCTCTAGTTACCTCGGCATGGGCATCCAAGGATTAAACAAAAAAGCAAATGGAAAATAATTAGCATAGCTGCGTTTCACAACATTTCAAGCAAAGATAATCATGTGCAATTAATTTCTCTTTTTTTATCTTACCACAAATGTTTGAATTAAATATTTGTTTCCATAACAATAAGCGGCAACAGTTTTTAAAATTAATAATAATAATAATAATAATTATTATTATTATTATTATTATTATTAATATTATTGCTATTATTATTATTATTATTATTATTATTATTTCTAATTCAGCATATTAGAATGATTTCTTTAGGATAATTTGATACTCAGGACAGGAGTAATGATGCTTAAAATTCAGCTTTGTCATCACATTAATTAATTACATTTTAAAAGTTTTTATTGTATTTTTGGTTAAATAAATGTAGTTTTGGTGAGCATAAGATACTTCTTTCAAAAACATTTAAAAAAAAAATGGGTAGCACTTTATTTTACAGTCCTGTTCCCCATGTACATACTATGGACATATTATAGTATTACAATAACTGGGTAATAACTAGGTACTAACCCTGAACCTACCCCTAAGCCTAACCTTAACCCATGTAGTTACCTTATATTACCCAGTACTTTCTTAGGTAAGTACACTACAAGTACACGGAAGTGCACATACTGTAAAATAAAGTGCAACCAAACATTTTAATGTTTCCAAATGTTGACAGGTACTATAGAGCATAATCATATATTTGAAGACTTTAGAAATTATTCAGAAAGACCCAGACCAAGAAATGCATGTTTTTGAAATGAAATAAGCCTCTGCTATAAATATGGATAGGTTTGGGTTGTTGCTAAAAGCATCACAGCTTTTACACTGTCATGTAAATCTTTTGTTGGGGAGTTTTCAGATTGAAAACATTAATCAGAAATTGTGTTCTAGTTAAATAACAATGTCAGTTGAAAAAGTGCAAAACCACTTTTAGGCCATGCTACATATTTGTCTCTCATGACCACAATATTCTCATACCAGACATGTTCAGTGGCGCTTCCGATTGGTTGTCCCGTTGACTGTCTTTTCCATTACTAACCATAAGGGCCAAACCTCAAGGCCTCTATTTTCAAGAAGTAGGCTAGTGTGCTGACAACATAATGCACATTATTTAATACATATGTAAATATGTCAAGTGAGACTCACAGAACTCCATTCATCATCAAAAAGAGTGGCATGATAAGAAGTCATGAAATGAATAACCTCATAGCCACATGGAGGAATAAGCATGGAGAACTTTGAAAATCAGTTTCCTTCTCACATTTCGATTTGGGTTAATATAGTTAGTTAGGTTAGCTAATATAGGGTACTTTGTATCAATTTGGTTTAATATTGTTAGTTAGTTAGTTAGTTAGTATAGGATAATTTGCATCATTTAAAAAATAATTAATAATTAAACAACTTTAGTGTCACACATTGGTTGCAGCAGAGATAAAAAAAAAGGATCTAAGTGCAGCAGTCTTTATTCAGAAACAAACATAAATCTTCACAAAACACTCAAGAACAGGAACAGAACAACCAACTTAACACAATGTAGAACTGACAATGAACTGAAAGACACACAGGGCTTAAATAGACAGAACAAAGCCATCAAAGAAACGTGAAACACCTGTGACAACTAAATCATACAATGTGTAACCTAGGAGACTAACAGGCAGGGAAACAGTGGATGACAGGACTAATTAACAGAACAAAAAAAACAACCTGGAAACAGACATGAACAGAAAAAAGAAGGAGATCAACTCTAAACATGACCAATCTCAAAACATGATAGTACCCTCCCCCTTCAGGAAGGCGCATCCTTGAGCCGTAATACATCCAAGGGCTGGGAGGATTGGCGCCCTGAAGGCTGATGAGGGGTGACGTAGCAGAATAGGAAGCCTCCAAAAAAAAAAATTATTAATACCTGTAGTCATTGTTATGAATTATTTTTAATGTTTTAATTATTTGTTTATATATTTTCCCCTTTATTGTCCTTTTTCAGGAAATTTGTCTTGGACCCAAAGCTGCAGTAGTACCAGCCCGATCTCATGAAAGTGCGTATCTATAGCACAAATTTTATTTCTCATACCATTTATACGGCAAAAATATTTGCACGCACTCCACACCCCTAATCCTACCCACGGGGTTTACAGTGCATATCATTTGCACGCAAAAAATATTTTTAAGCGTATAAATGGCATGAGAAATAAAATTTGTGATATGGATACTCACTTTCATGAGATCGTGTTGGTAGTACACAACATACACTCACACATTAAAGTATAATCTACTCTACTCTACTTGCACTGCCACGGTCCCCTGAGCTATCTGCACTGCCATGGCTCCCTGCACTACTGGCACCTTCCTGGGCCCCTGAACCAGGGACCCTGGAGGCTTCCTGTTCTACTAAACCACGCCTTTGTCAGTCTCAAGGGCACCCACTCCTGTGGATATGATACAGCTCGAGGACGTGCCTTCCGGGAGGGCGGGGTACTGTCATGTTTTGAGTCTGTTTTTCACATTTTTAGTTTGTTTCTGATCTGGTTTCCTGTTCTGTGAATGTCAGTGTTTCTTAGTTAGATTCTAGTTTGCTCATTAGTTATGTCCTTTGCCTGTTTGTCTCCTTGGTAACTGATTTGAGTTAGTTCTGTTCAGGTGTGTTTAGTTAATTAGCCTTTTTGTGTGCTGTCTATTTAACATTTAATATTCAACAATATTATTGATCTGCCTTACTTAAGGAGGACGATGACGCAATTTTCCTCTAGAAACAAACTTTGTTGTATTATTTTCATGTTATCACTGTGAAGCTGCTTTGATGCAATCTGTATTGTAAAAAGCGCTATATAAATAAAGGTGACTTGACTTGACTAAACCCTGTGTGTCTTTCAGATCATTGTCAATTCTACGTCGTTTTATGTTGGTTATTCTGTTCCTTATTCCTCTTCCTGAGATTCTGTTTTGTGAAGTTTTGAGTTTATTTCTAAAAAAAGACTGCTGCACTTCTATTTCTACGATCCTATTTATTGCATTGCAAGCTCCATATATGGTTATTTTGGGAGTAGACTGGGTTTTATAAAGGGAATTTCTGGCTTACAAAATCTAACGTTTGTGTGTATGCACACTTGTATGATGAAATCTACAAAAAGTTTTATACATGAGGCCACTGAACCATAAGCGATGCGAACTGTTTTACAAAATACGAAAGTTTGTTGCACATAACCCCTATTGCTTTTTTTTGGCCCCTATGGCACTACGGCGCCGTGTGGGATGGGTGATCAGAGGATCATAGTGAGGCTTCCCCACCCGGTAACCAATCCCTGTCTATCAGGCCAGGGCACTCATGGACATGCATGAGGGTAGACTGTCTGCTCATAGATGAGCTCCACATTGCATCTGAACTCACCCTCTGGGGCACGAGTGTCGTGGCATGTGTGATTGGTCTGGCGATGTCCACGTTAGTGGTCCAGGAGTGCTATCGTTGGCTCAGCCTGGTTGCTATGGCGGATGCCGACAATGTTCGGTTCCTGGTCTCCCCAATTTCCCAGGTTGGGCTGGTCGGCGAAGCGGCGGAGAACTGCGCCCAGTAGTTTTCTGCTGCCCAAGCGCAGACGGAGGCCATCCTGCCCCGGCGGCCCGCTGCTGCCTCTACCCCGCCGCCGGTGGCAGTTCCTCTGCATGCTCGTCGCCGAGGGTGTTCCCCAGCCACCGCTGCCGCTAAGCCTCCACAGCAGCCTCCAGCCAGGTCTCAGCATAGAGCCAGCCGCAGTAGGGACGCCCAGCCCTCTCTAGTCGTTGCCAAGCCTGGTGGCAAGCAACAGCATTCCTGAGGGTGCTTTTGGAGTTGGTCACCGATCCACTCCCTCCCCCCGGATGAGGGCCGGGTGTAGTCTTTGTTTGTGTGTGTGTGTGTGTGTGTGTGTGTGTTCCACCGCTGGCTCCCAAAAAAGGCGGAGCAAGCTGTACCCACACTTCAAAGAAAGAGCAAATTCCTCTGTTCCTGGATCCCAAGAGGGCAAGTCTGGCAGTGTGCGACCCTGTAAACCCTTGCACCCCTCAGCCCCCTCTTGTTCACCAGCACGGCAGCTGGGTGCGGTTCGAGGACCCGGTCATCTGCCTTCTCACGCATCCCTGGCCGTCTCGTGGAGACAGGTAAGTGTTGCACTGCACACTAAGACCCCGCCTTCGGGCCACCTTCGGGCCTCTCGAGCCGGGTCCCTGTCCTCCACCTCGCTGCCCCACCTCGGGTATGTCTGTGGTTCCCTGGCCCGGTTTTATTCCAACCGGTCCTGCTTGGACCCAAATGGTACCTTCAGACTCGGCTTGTGATTCATTTCACTCGGCTTCCGCCCAGGCTCAGTGATATTCATCATACCTAGGTGTTGAACAGAGATGGTCCTAAAAATTAGTGAGATTCATCACACCTAGGTGTTGAGCAGTGCTCTTGTCCTGTGTGTGTACGTCGCAGTCTTACTGGTGAAGGACGTGAGCTAGCCGTTCCCTCCAGCCGATATGAAGTCTGGCTTCCATGAGCCCGTACTTCATTGTACCCTAAATGTCTGGTGGGTCACGACCATCTTGTCAACTGAAACGGGCCCTTTTTCGAAAGCCTCCATTCACTTGCTAAACACAGAGATGCATTTTCAAAAATGCCCCATCCCAAAAGGTACGAAGTATCAGTACATGGTCCTACCCTTTGAGTGCTCCATAGCCATAGTTGGGTCTTCAGGTCAACTGGGAAAGAGTAAAATCGCCCAAGGGTTGAGGATCTCTTTTCTATTATGGAGATGGTCTCGGTCCAGCGCATCTCTCAGATAGAGGTGTGTCAGCTCAGTGCTATTCAAGAAGTGAGAAAGGGTCCCACTGTAACTTTTCAGAGGCTCCTGGGGCATATGGCAGACGCAGCCACACAGCTTCCTCCATATGAAGACCACTTCAGCACTGGCTTCACGGCCGAGTCCCGAGATGGCCGTGGCAGAGTGACACGCTCTGTGTGATAAACACCCTGGCCTGTCGCCAAACCCTCAGCCTGTAAACAGACCTTCCGTTTCTCCGGGCCAATGGGTCCTAGAACGAGTGTCCACTAATACAGGCTGAGGGGCCACGTATAAAGGGCATGCAGTAAAAGAGGTCTGGGCACCCTCCGACTGCATTGACATCTATTGCCTCAAGTTGCTTACAGTTTCCTCCCTTCGAGACACCGCTGCTCAGCGAGCATGTACTGCTCTGAAAAGACAACATTGCGACCGTCGAGCTATGCTCCCCTCGCATGTTGCAACTCGCCCGCCCTCGACACAGAAAAAACTCTGGCCACAGCTGGCCCTGGGGCCCCCGCAGAAATGCGTTCCCCAGTGAGCCTTTTTGCACTACGGTGCTAAAATCAGGAAGAGATGGAGCAGGTCCTGATAGTTGCCCCTTATTGGCCCAACTGACCTCTCCTCTCTACAGCCTTCCAGACTCATTCCTCTGAGTACATTCTCAGGGATGGGGCATGATGGCATCCGCGTCTAGACCTTGGAGAGTTCCAGGTCTGGTTATAAAAAGAACGGGATGCGGAGGTTCTGGTTACTACCGCAAGTATTTTTTATGCCGTAGAGACCATCACTTCTGTGAGAGCACCTCTCAAAAAAGAGGCTCGCTCCCCCTTAGAAGTGGAACCTATTCGCTGAATTGAGTCTTTTCTCCGTGAGGAGATCCCGAAGGTGTTCGATCACTTTAGTGCTTCCCTCCTCCACCTCAAAATATTGTGGCCTCTGTATTGACGCACATCATGATGCAGTAGATACAAATTCGTGGGAAGTACGACTTGATCGCCTGAGGGGAGCAAGGAGAAAAGAAATAACCTCCTTGTGTCCCCTCTTTACCCTCTTGGGACTTATCTCTGGTGCTACTGCACTGCAGAGACCTCCCTTGAGCCCTACAGGCAGTGAGTTCTGTTTTTAAAGAAACAGTTCTCCTGCTTGTTTGGTCTCTATCTAGAGAGCAGGGACCCGCATTTTTGGTCAACGAATCGTGCCTGGAAATTGGGCCGGCTAACTCTCATGACTCATGAGACCCCGGCCTGGATATGTGCCCAAGGTTCCTACCTCTCCCTTAATGGGACCAGGTGGTGAGCCTACAAGCGCTGCCCTGGAGGAGGCAGACCCAGCCCTAGCTTTTTCTCTGTCTGTCCACTCCAGTGCGGTTATACGTGATCAGAATGCAAAGCCTAGAACCTTAGGCCAGCTCTGTCTGTTACAGAAACCAGCAGAAGGGAAGGCTGTTTCCAAGCTGAGGTTGGCCCACTACATGTGGTTGCCTTCATCTTGCTGAGAAAGTTTCCCAAGGTGCATGTGCCCACCTGGGCGGTGAGCTCCTCCCAAGCGAGGGTTTTGCCCCCTCCTAAGCGTTGACACAGCGTGCCTCGCTGAACAGATGTGAAATAGAGTTGGGGGCTGGGCGACACCTATACACGATGTGTCAAACCATTGCTTCTCGTGGGCTCCCTTCACATTTCACTGTAAGCACGGTTCGAAGTGTCGGCTTGCTGCACCATTCCCCTCCTATGGACTGGATACATGCCCAATTCTTGCTCCAGTGAGTTCCCCTTATTAGCCGAATCCTGTCGAGTTCCTCCATACCCTTCGGCAACGGACGTGGCGGAACATCTGAAGCCAGGCCTATCAATCGTATGCACTGGTGGAACCTGTTTTAGGCTGGGTCCATATATTGTACTGCCGGTCATCCGTGCAGTCCATATGTGTATTCTCCACGTCACCTCCCTTTGGGCAGGATGTGGTTTCCGCAGCATCCCCTTCCTTCCATTGATATGGTACGCTTTCCCAGTGACCCTGTGGAACAGCAGTTGACTTCCCTGGCCTAAGCCTTGCCCTTCTCTGCCTCAAAATTGCGGGGGGTCAGGAGGCTTTCGTCCAGGCACTGGAAGGTGGCAGCTCTAGTGGCGCTTTACATAGTATTTTATTTTATTTATCCTTTATTTTACCAGGATAGTCCCATTGAGATATAAAATCTCTTCTTCCAGGGAGTCCTGGCCAAAATGCCAGCACAAAAAGTTTCACATAAACAACATACAAACATAAAACTTTATCCAGCACTCATAAAATAACAACAAAAGCTACTTAACAAAACATGCACATGTTTCCTTTAAATTGGTCAGTAAGAGATTTTTAAAAACTTTTAAAGAGAATAGTGTTTCTATCATTATTATACTCTGCAGCTCATTCAATAACCAGGGAGCATAGGAAGAGAAGGCGGTTTTAGCGCCTATATTATAGTAGATCCCATTCAGCCGAAGTCAACTACGTTGAATGTGAATGACTAAAAGGGAACATCTTGGTTGCGTATGCAACCCTCATTCCCTGAAGGAGGGAACAGAGATGTAGTCCCTTAGCCACTATCTCTGGACCACCGCTGACTCCGAGTTACTCTCGGCTCCTCAGCGAAAAGCAACTAGTAAGCAACTAGTGTGTGCATCCACTTCCGTATTTATACCCACGCCGCGGGGGCGGAGTGTGTGATGTGAATCACACACGCCAATTGCATTGGCTCGTTCAATAGTACTCGAAGATGACAGGCTCCCTAGCGTGATCCCATTCAGTCGACGTTGACTACGTCTCCGTTCCCTCCTTCAGGAAACGAGGGTTGCATACGCAACCGAGACATTCCTCATTAGGAGCAGATCCTGAGCCAGAAGATGCTTCTGCAGCCTCCTGCCTATAATTAGCTTATCTAATGGCTGTCAGCACCATCCAGATCAGCTTTTATGTTCAAATAAAAGGCTAAAGGGCCCTGCCATTCTTCATCATACATATACACTGAACAAAATTATACATTTTAGTTGGATGTACTGCCAAATTCTCTGAAACGCCTTTGGAGACGGCTTATGGTAGAGAAATGAACATTCACTTCACTGGCAACAGCTCTGGTGGACATTCCTGCAGTCAGCATGAATGAATGTGATTGGGATGCTCTGGATAGGCGTATACAACAGCGTGTTCCAGGTCCTGCCAATATCCAGCAACTTCGCACAGCCATTGAAAAGAAGTGGACCAACATTCCACAGGCCACAATCAAAAACCTTTTGGACCCCCCAATACAGTAAAACTGCACATTTTAGAGTGGCCTTTTATTGTGGCCAGCCTAAGGCACACCTGCATCTGTTGCATTTCTAATCAGCATCTTGATATGCCACACCTGTGAGGTGGATGGATTATCTCGGCAAAGGAGAAGTGCTCACTAACAAAGATTTAGACAGATTTGTGAACAATATTTGAAAGAAATAGGCCTTTTGTGTACATAGGAAAAGTCTTAGATCTTTGAGTTCAGCTCATGAAAAATGAGGGCAAAAACAAAAGTGTTGCGTTTCTAATTTTGTTCTGAGTATAATCACTTAAATCCTTATTCTATACTTAAAAATCTGTCCTGAAATAGAACTAGGCGACTTACCTTCTCTGAGGATGTAGATAGGACCAAAGTGCAGTACAAGTGAAAATGCTGAAAATACACAATACTGGGTTTAGATTTATTTTAAACATGTTCATATTATAAATTTGAAAAAGATTAATGATGTTTGATACTGATTTGATCAAAGGTGAATTCTGGCATTTTGAATCTGTTGATGCTGTCACATTCATCTGGACCAAACAAGGACAGATGTTTGACCCATCCATGGTGTAGTTAGTCTCTGAGCCTCTTTTAGCAGCAGGGTTCATGAGGTCGGAGACCTACAGCTCATCTCTGTAAAAGATCCAGGAGCTGTCAGACCTGCAATGTCCTGCTTTAGACTGATGTGGTCCTGGGTCAGGGAGAGGGACTTCCTTTCTGCATCAGGAATGAGAGGATGAAAAGAGGGGGGTGGTGAGAGGTTACAAATCCTCCTGTCAAACCTGACAGAGGCATTTCAGCCCTCAGGCAGAGAAGGAAAGAAGAACGTGATATTGTAAATACATTTGTGAATCCCTAGGACTGTTTGACTAAACATGCATTGTCTGTTTTTTAAAAAAAATACCTCTGCATTATCAGAATTAACACTATCACACAAATTTCAAAACGAATTTTTCCAGAAATGTCAGTAGTGTTTTGTGTAGATGTTTTAATAGATAAAGAAGATAATGTGGGATTTAATAGAAATATAGAGTTAAAGTATTTTATTTACTCTGAATAAACTAGAGGAAACTGCATAAAGTACATAAATTGGAAGGGAATTGGAAAGTATCAGATTATTTAAAATGTGACAAAACCACAACCAAAAGAAAATTATTAGTGCCTTCATTCTGATTCCCTTTGATTAGGCTATTATCGCATGACAGAAGACTACTACTTGCTCAATCGCTCAGCAATAAAGACATTTTAGGGAAAATGAAATACGGGACAAAGCATGATTTATTTTCATAATAAGTCAGGACACAAAAATTAGAGCTGAAATACGGGTCTGTCCTGGGAAAAACATTATGCCTGGTCACCCTATATGAAGATTTGGAGCCCATGTTATGACTGTGTCATTTCTAAGAGGATAAAAAAAAAAAACCTTTTACTCAAACATTAAACAACATTGCCTTTTGGGCCATTGATTCTATTAACTGGATCATGATTATGTAAAATTACATTTTTCTAAGTAAACAGTTGTGTTTTAGGTTTTAGGACTATCAAGTTGAAATTCTGAAAACTCCTAAAATCAAGTAAAAATAACTTTTTTTTTTAATTGATGAAAACAAACATGTATTACTTATGTGGCAGTAGGGCAAATTACATTTGTTTTGTTTGCCTCTTTTTCTCTGAAATAAGTTCTGAAAAAAAAAAATCTAAGGGCCGACGTTTACTTTACACAAGTAACACACAAGCACTTGGCCAGTTCTCTGACAACAAGCAGTCTGGCTGGACGTGCTTGACATGCTCGTGTGTTGGTCTGGTGGTAACAAACCTCAGTACTCATGGGGGCGATAGAGTTACATTCCAATGTCTCTGCCTTTCAACCTGATGTATTATTATGCAGGCTAGTTGATATAAACATATTGACTTTAACTTGCTCAGAAAGATTTGTTCTTTACCTTATCAGTTCCGTAGCCCACCAGTGGTGAACAGAGAAGTGACAAGGAGAAAGAGAGCAGTTCTTTCAAGAGCAGAAATGCAGAAATGTGTTCAGGTTAACAGACAAATGTACTCAAAGTGCTGCATTGCATCAAAAACAAACCATTAAAATCAATGAAACTGGCGACACTGGGTATGTACAGTAGACAGATGCCCTATTCTATAATTGATGTACGCCTGACAACAAGACAAATGGATGATGGACATTTTTGGAATGTTCACTTCCAGTTTAGACAGTGTGTTATAGATCTGCACAGCCTTTTGAAGGACCCCAGTGTTAGGAATGACGTTGTTTTTAATGATGTCTGGGGTTATGTGTTTGTTTAGAACATTTTACATGCAAATTGTTTTGTAAACAATGCACAGATTAATGCAAATTTTACAAATGAACATTTATTGACAGATGGAGCAGTGCTGTTTTGGACCTTACAGCATCTCCATCATAACATGTGAGTAAACAATTGCACAATGCTTTGTCTATAAATTATGGTATTAAATCTATGGATGTTTTCAAAACAGTTCCTCACATGCACTAGTGGGGGGCCTTGATATTTTTTCCTATGCAAACAAAATAACTGTGGTCACTTACTTAAGTCCTAGAAGAGACATTGCACGAATGATTGAATGTTCCTTTTGTGCAAAAAACTAAAACTAAATTACCCCTTTAAAGGCTGTTGCAATGGGACCAGGGTCAGAGGTGCCAGTTCCCTTGGACCTCACACTATCAAAGGGACTTCAAGCCTTCTAAAGAAAGCTGGGCCCTCAGTGCATACTGTAGATTGCAAGGTGAGCGCTGAGACCCTCAAGCACAATATAGGACCCCAAAAGAAATTTTTAATGGAATGCATTGAGGGCCTCTAAAGATGCATACCCAAAGACCTTGCAGAACTATGATCAAGCCCTGAATGGGAAACATCATGCAGATTGTACCTTTCCCCACTTCTGTCCTGTATTGGTGAAAAAGGGAGATCAGACCTCTGGGAGAGAGCTGAAAGTCAATCACACACAGGGAATATGTGTATTGTAAAGTGGAATCGGATGTACAGAGGTTCATAAATCATGTCGGAAAGTGAGTGTATGAGATGATGACCTTGTCATCTTTAATGCCACAGAGTATTCTGCCTTGTAGATGGAAAAGAGAGAGAGAGAGAGAGAGAGAGAGAGAGAGAGAGAGAGAGAGAGAGAGAGAGAGAGAGAGAGAGAGAGAGAGAGAGAGAGAGAGAGAGAGAGAGAGGGGAACACTGAGATAGATAGGTTAGTTTAAAAATTAATTAACTTTAAAGGTGAAGTGTGTAATCTTTGAATACATTCTTCAATTCAGTTTGAGTCATATAAGCAAGGCATTTGTAGGTTGATATGCCTAGATACTACAAATATTGTGGCTCAATGGTACTTTTTTTGTTTGTTTTACAGGCTTGATATATCAATTTAAGGCTTAACAATGGCATGAATGAGGGGTAGCACTATCTACTGTATTTGTCCAAACAATGTAGGGCAGAGGGAGGAGAGGAAGGTAGTAGTTTGGGAATGCTGTTGGGAAACAATTTTGTGTATTATACTATGCATAGAATTTATTGTCTCTACATTGACTAGCTGTCAGGTTTCATATTAATAATAAAACAAATAATACAAAAATAAAAAAAAAACCTGCTAATTACCTACAAAGCCTTTAATGCCCCATCTCCACAGTACTTACACTCTTGCTATAATTCATCACATTTATTATGGTCCCAAAATCACAGCCTGTAGGTAAGAAGGTAGATAATTTTTTTACTTTGCTTCTAAACAATGAAATAGTCTTCCTAGCACTGTTTGGGACTCAGACTCTCTCAAAAATACTCTCTCAAGACCTTTCCAACGTGATGACGTAATGCGTGGCACATCTCAGAGATAGTACAAGATGGCATTTGTGGTTAAAAAGTATATCATTTTTTTTTTTTTTTGAAAATGACCGATCGTTTCGCTAGATAAGACCCTTATTTCTTGACTGGGATCGTGTCGAGCCTTTGAAGCTGCATTGAGACTGACATTTGAACCTTCAAACCGTTGGTTGCCATTGAAGTCCATTATATGGAGAAAAATCCTGGAATGTTTTCCTCAAAAACCTTTCTTTTCGACTGAAGAAAGAAAGACATGGAGATCTTGGATGACACTGGTGTGAGTAAATTATCAGGATTTTTTTTTTTTTTTTAAAGTGAACTACTCCTTTAATTCAATTGAATGGCATCTAACTCTAATATTGGTATTTTTGCCTTCCCTACTACCCTTCAGATACTTATATTAAGGATACTAGAGTCTGCAAGACCCATTGAAGGTTTTTGAGAAGCATTTTAGACACATTTCACAAGCAGCTGGACAAATGTAAATGCATCCGGTTGTTGAATCCACATATGAAAATTGTACTCCTCCCAAAACAGCAAAAAATGAAGGTGTAAGAGTATGTTAGCTACTGGCTCCCAGCAGCCAGATATCACCACGCTGTGTTGTTTAGTCCTGACCTTCATCAGAATGCAGGGATAATGTAAACATGTTCAGGGAGTTGGTCCTGTCAAATGGGCCTGATAAACCCTTGCTGTGTTCACATGTCAAACATCACACACCTGATGAGCAGTCCTCGTGAGAGAGATAACTGTCAAACAAGGGTTATGTCCTCACTTCACACACTGCTTGGAAGGTAAAGTTAAAATGAAGAACAGTTGAAGACTTTCGCAGCATGTCTTTTTTGATGTTGCTAACTGTTGATTAGCCAATATATATATATATATATAACAGTAAAATATACCAATATATATATATATATATACATGGGTCAATGACGGGACGCCTACATTTTCTGTTTGATTGCATTTTTTCAGGCAAAAACAGGTTTAAATGCATAAAAAGATAGACTACTGTATATTTGTAGTACCTCTCCCATGTATGTACTCACATAACTTTTCAAAATCCTTTACGTATTTGTTTTTTTTTTTGTTTGTTTGTTTGTTTTTTGTTATTTAAAGTGTCAAAACATCATGTGGTGCGACTGTCCGGCCATAACTTCTGTTTTGAAAACGTCTTTGAAATTACTCTAAATTTATTCATATTTATTTACTGCACTATTTGGCATGATTTCCAAAATGTTTTGTAATCCTTTAAAAAAAATTCAAAGCATTTGTATTTATATTTCCATCATAATATACAAGCAAACTTTGTCCGATGATGTCCATTTTATGAAATATCATGTGGTGCGACCATCAAGGAACTACCATTTTGGGACTTTTATGTTGAAAACTATTCAAACACAGGAAGTTACATCATATACCAATTTACCAAGGACCCATGGAAGCAGCAAGCAGGTTTGTAATTCTCTCAAATTTGAACAAAAATAAACCTTTGTAAATTTTGACTGAATTTGAAAATATCATGTGGTGCGACCAAATATCATGTGGTCCGACCACTGCAGACTGTTTTCCATGATAGATATACTGTATGTCCTAGATTGGCAGTTTTATGCTTGTATATTCAATTGACGGTTTATATACAAAAAGTACTTTACTTTAGTATCATTTGGAATAGATTTTTATGCAATTTGGGATTTTTTTATATATATATATATTTCATACAGTTTATGTTTACTCTTGGTACAATATGAGAAAAATGCAAAAAAAAATAAAAAAATAGAGCATGTAATTTCAGTTTAGTAATTATGCATTTATTAGTAGTGTATTTATTATTGCCTAATTATTTAATTAAAACTATTTTAATCTATTTTACCAGATGCCACTGCCAAGCGAAAAAATTCTGACCCAGCAGCAAGAGCAGAGTACCTTGATAGGAGTAGAGTGAAATATGATTACAGTTTAAAATATCTGTTTTCTATGTGAATATATAGTAAACTGTAATTTATTCCTGTGATCAAAGCTGAATTTCCAGCATCGTTAATCCAGTCTTCAGTGTCACATGATCCTTCAGAAATCATTCTAATATGTAACCCTGGACCACAAAACCACTCAATGGGTCAATGTCACATGGGTCAATTTTTTGAAATTGAGATTTATACATCATATGAAAGCTGAATAAATAAGCTTTCCATTGATGTATGATTTGTTAAGATAGAACAATATTTAGCCAATACAACTGAAAATCTGGAATCTGAGGGTGCAAAAAAATCTAAACATTGAGAAAATCGCCTTTAAAGTTGTCCATTTATGTTTGCGATATTGCTATATTCACTCACAAAAATAAATGTTTTATATATTTACGGTAGGACATTTACAAAATATGAAACATGACCTTTATTTAATATCCTAATGATTTTTGGAATAAAAGAAAAATCGATAATTTTGACCCATACAATGTATTGTTGGCTATTGCCACAAATACCCTGTGCGACTTGTGACTGGTTTTGTGATCCAGGGTCACTAATGATTTGCTGCTCAAGAAACATTTCTGATTATTATCAATGTTCATATTTTTGTGGAAACTGTGATACATTTTATATGTCAGGATTATTTGATGAATATAAAGTTCAAAAGAACAGCATTTATTTGAAATAGAATATTTCGTAACATTATAGCCTAAATATATTTACTGTCACTTTTTATCAACGGAATGTGTCCTTGATTAATAAAAGTATTAATTACTTTAAAAAAAACTTTTGACCCCAAATGTTACCTGTATACAATACTTTTTATGAAATAATTTATATCTATAACATTATTATTTGTTAGAAAGAAATTCTAAGTCAAATTAAATGGTGCACTTGTGTTTGTGATGTGATTTTTATATAAAAAATAAATGTTTATAAAATGTTTCTGTTCAGGAAAATTCTGTGAAATTTGTATAAAATCTGGTTTAAATCTATTTTTTTGTATAAAATGTATTGTTCATTGATCTCTTTAAATAGATTTTCAACTATATAAGGTCTTCGTGTCATTTGGAGTGAAAATAGCCAAAGATACAACGTAGTTCCACAGAAAGTTTTTATTACTCCACACTCTCCATTCCCCCGCAAAAACCAAAAAGAACAACCAGTCTCGCTGACTCACGCGATAATACATTCTTGTAGACTCTCGCGATAATACATTCACTCGCACATGAAGTTAACAATCTCCCTCTCTTCTTTAAATAAAAAAATAAACGGGGGACTTTGACATATTAAACATTGTCACCAAATACAAACGATTTTCAGAACACTGTAACATTTAAGTGAGCTTGAGTATTTAAACAAAAAAAACTGTACCAAGATAAATGCTCAATAGTCCAGATATTACAGTTTCCATACACCCTCATACAGCGCTTTAAGAAGCATAAGTGAGGAAGCACCTTTCTTCGTCAAACAGTCAGCAAGTTGTGACTTGCCTTCTGACCAACGCACTTCTTTGATTTTGTTAGCATGTAGGAGCTCTTTGACACCGCTTATTTCTAATCTTAGTCTCTTCTCTGTGACCTGTTTTGTAGACTTAAGAGCGTCAAACAGGGAATGGTTATCAGTAACACAAATAAGGGGGAGAGCATTAAGATCAGCTTTACCAGTGGTAAGCTCAGAGTAGAGCATAGCCAAGAACATAGCATTGTCAATACCATCTGACATTGCAAGGGTTTCTGCTGCCAGCGTGCTTCTTACCACACGTCTGATTTTCTTAGATTGCCAAAACAGGGGAGAGAATTTTCCTGTTTTTTCCATGAGGGCAATTAAAGCCCCTCCCTGTGTACCTCCATCTGGAAGATTGCCCAGTGAAGCATCACTGAAGACCACCAAACTCAAATCATCACTGTTGCCCAAGTGTTGAAACTTAAGTATGACCTTCTCTGACTTAAGTTTACGGATCACTTTGTTCACTTCATGTATGGACTGAACAGTAGCATTCTTAATGTTGGATGCTAGGCTACATGTGTCAAACATAACATCTGGTCTTGTCTGTTTAGCAACCCACAGAATCTGTCCTATTTTGGACCTGAGTTGTTCTCTTTCTTTCTCGTTTAGTGGAGCCTCTCTCTGTACAGCACGTGCTGCCTGTAAGTGAACTGGTTGTAGGTTTTCAATGTAACTGTGCTGATGTACCTGCACTACACCACCCACAGTAGCAATGTCCATCCCCATGTATGAAAAACTGTCATGCTCTTCACGACCCACGTGAAATGCAGATTTAAGTACAGGGATGACATTAGTTACAAAGTGCTCTGAACCTGCCCAAAAAAAATCATCCACATGGCATGCCAGTACTCCTGTTACATACTTTTCATCTGTAGGCCTGAGCTGCTTTCGTAAAGCTCTTCTTATTCTTTCTGAGCATTCCACCTCTGTGAATGCTCTTCTGGAAGCATGCAATGCTGCTAGGTGCTGTCCTACTCTAGTACTCATAGAAGTGCTCTCTAGAGCAGGCAGTTTATCAACCAAAACGGAGGGAAGATTAGGACTGTGACCAAACACAAGCTGGTGTGGACTATAACCATGCACATTGATCATACTGTTTTTGGCCATTAGAGCCCAGTCTAGAGCAGTCTGCCAGCCACACCCGTTTTCCCTTTTCACCTTCAGGAGGATCTCAGTCAGTGTCATGTTGTGTCTCTCCAGCAGCCCGTTGCTCCAAGGACTGTATCCCGCTGTAGTCTTCATCTCAGTGTTGAATTTTTTTGCCATCTCTCTTATCTCCTCATTGTTGAACTCGCCACCGTTGTCTGTGTATATTCGTTTAGGGGCACCATGAACACTTATCCACGAGTGGATGAAGGAGTTGACTATCTCCGAGGCTTTCTTTGTTCTCACAATGTTTCCAGCGCTGAATCGTGTGAAGTGGTCGATGATGTGGAGGTACCATACACCAGGTTCCAGCTCATGTAGATCCATTGCCACCGTCTCATTGTACTCTGAGGCTAAAGGCAAACCAACAGCAGGCCTGGGCTTGGTCCTGCTATATCTTTGACATACCTCACAGTCACGAATGATCTCTTGCAGAATAACTGGACAGTCTTTGTCAGTATTTCCAGAGCTGAGGATGAGCCTCTGCAGCCGGTCTGCGGAGGCATGGCCAAACTATTTGTGAAGCTTCAGGAGAACTTTACGCTTCTCTTTTGTAGACATCTCTGCTGTAACGACAAGGATTTCACTTTCATTGGTGTCCGCTTCAGTATTACCATCTCTAATGTCAACACAATAGTGTCCCGAACTAGTGAGCTCAAGAGGCACTGGTTGTTTGAACATGACAACTCTGTCATTCTCCATGTCTAAAACAGTTCCTGCTCTCTTTAGAGACATTTTGCTCAGCAGTAAAGGAATATCAACAGGAACAACTTCCGTTTCAATGTGACATTTTGTTTGTCCGATCTTAGCAGGAAGCTTCACCTTTCTGTTGGAGTGTACCACCTGACCGTCACCAAATCTGAAAGGTCTGCTGCTTGAAGATTCTGTTTGCAGCAGTTTACTCATTTGGCTTTGGCTCAGGTCTCTCATGTAACTATCCAGCCACTTCTCACCACAAACTGTACGTGTGCATGCAGTGTCAATGATAGCTGATCCCAGTGATTCAGTTAGGAAGATCTCAGAGTCCGTCATGACTTTTGTAAATAGTGTAATGTTACACTCTTCCATATCTTCTGCTAGCTTTACTTCATTTCTCCGATGAGGACAGTCTTTGGCCCAATGGTACGAGCTCTGACAAATGACGCATTTTGTTCTCTTACCATATTTGTCGAGTGGGTTTGTACCTTGCTGTGGCTGCCGCTGTCTGCTCTGTGGCGGGCCGTTGTTCCGTCTGAATTTGTCCGGTGGCCTCTGCTCCGTGATAAACGCTGCATCTTGAGTCTCGCTGCCGCCGCTTGCTCCACTGGTTTTTCCTCCGAAAATCCGCTTCAACGCTGACTTCATGGATGCGAATGTCAGATCCGTGCACGCTGTAAGTGCTAGCTGCCTACTCTTCTCCTCGAGACAAGCCGTGTCCAGGAGTTTAAACGCTAACACAGCGTCAGGCAGGGTCATGTTGTATTTCTTCATGCGGTTGTATCTCTGCTCGAAGTCTATGATGTAGTCCGTCATGGACACCAAACTGTCTTTGGAAATCGAGTCGAAATGAGAGTATGCTTCATAAACGCGGTCTTTTTCTTCTCTCAAGAATATCGCGTCCAGCTTAGCTAGCAAGGTTTCCATACCGTCATCTTTGTTTAGATCGTTCGCGGGTATTTCCAAAGCGGTCTCTCTGGCTCGCCCCTCGAGCCCCAGCACCACCGCGAGTGCCTGCTTCTTCTTTTCTAAGTCCGTAACAAGTCTCCACATACTAACTTCATTTTTCCAGCACTCGTATGGTCGGGCTTCGTCAAGCTTAGGCGGTACTCTGTAGTTGGAAACCATCCTCTGCTACCATTGAAAATAGCCAAAGATACAACGTAGTTCCACAGAAAGTTTTTTATTACTCCACACTCTCCATTCCCCCGCAAAAAACAAAAAGAACAACCAGTCTCGCTGACTCACGCGATAATACATTCTTGTAGACTCTCGCGATAATACATTCACTCGCACATGAAGTTAACATGGAGCGACCACTCATCATGTGGTGCGACCAATAACAGCAATCACTGTATTAAATTTAAAATAAAATATGAATCACTGATACAGTATGCTTTAGTAAATGATATTTTTAAAACATTTGTATCAGTTTTATGTAATTTACAGGAAAAATAAGTCTGTTAACTAGATTTAACTGTTACGGAAGCAGACGGACAACAAGGTCCTGAGGAACCGCCCCACTTCCTGGATCTTCCTCTCCGTCTGGCCGTTGGTCTGAGGGTGGTAGCCAGAGGAGAGGCTGACTGTCACACCTAGGAGCTTGAAAAACGATTTCCATACTCGGGAAATGAACTGGGGTCCCCTGTCTGACACAATGTCTTCTGGGATCCCATAATAGCGAAAGACATGATTGAAGAGGAGTTCGGCGGTTTCCAGGGCAGTGGGAAGACCTCTTAGTGGTAATAGTCTGCAGAACTTAGAGAATCGATTGACGATGACGAAGATGCAGGTGTTTCCATCCGATGATGGTAAATCGGTCATGAAGTCAACTCCTAGGTGTGACCAGGGGCGGTTAGGAATTGGCAAGGGATGGAGCTTTCCTGCAGGAAGATGTCTGGGACTTTTGGACATGGCACACTCCCTACAACCTTGGACATACCTCTTCACATCCCTTGCCATACCCGGCCACCAGAAGCGTTCGGAGAGCAGCTAGAGAGTGTTGTTGGCCCCGGGATGTCCAGTGCCCAGAGAGGTATGAGTAGTGTGGCTGAGATCTACCCGTTGTGTCCTAGGGATGAACTGGCGATCAGGTGGATAGCCCGGCGGAGGACGAGAATTAGGAGTGGCGACGGCTGGAGGAGCAGACCATTCGATGGGACTGATGATGATATCTTCGGGTAGAATGTTGGTGGTTGTCTCGGGAGTCTCTGGAGTATCATGTAGTCTGGACAAAGCATCGGCACGGACATTCTTAGGACCAGGACGGTAAGTAATGGTGAAGTGGAATCTCGAGAAGAATAATGACCATCGGGACTGACGTTGGCGAGTGGTGATGATGCTGTAACCTCGTATAAATCGTCTGTAAAAGTTGGCAAAACCAAGGAATCTCTGGAGTTCTTTGATCGTGGTGGGTTCTGGCCAGGTGGTTACAGCTGTGACCTTCCTCTCATCCATGCGGACCCCCTGACGGTCAATGAGGTATCCTAGGAACTGGACTGATGGAAGATGAAAAGAACATTTCTCGGCCTTCAGGAAGAGATAATGAGCTCTGAGTGTGTGAAGGACCTCCGCAACGTGGTGACGATGTTCGGCTTCACTCCGGGAGTAGATGAGGATGTCATCTATATAGACGACCACAAAGCGATGCAGGAACTCCCGGAGGACCTCATGAATGAAGTTTTGAAACACGGAAGGGGCGTTGACCAGACCATAGGGCATAACCAGATATTCATAGTGGCCAGTAGGGGTCACGAAAGCGGTCTTCCATTCATCCCCTTCTCGTATTCTCACCAGGTTGTAAGCGCTGCGGAGGTTCAACTTTGTGAAGATGGTAGCTGTTCGGAGTTGTTCGAGGGCCGCAGGGACGAGAGGAAGGGGATATTTGAACTTGACAGTACCTTGGTTTAGGGTCCGGTAATCAATACATGGCCGCAGCCCTCCATCCTTTTTGGCCACAAAAAAGAAACTGGATGCTGCAGGAGATGTAGAATGCCGGATGTAACCTTGATCGAGAGCTTCCTGAATATACTCCTCCATGGCCTTGGTCTCTGGAAGTGACAATGGGTAGATCTTACCTCTGGGCAAAGGAGCATCAGGAATCAGGTCTATGGCGCAGTCCCATGGCCGATGAGGTGGTAGCTGGGAAGCTCTCTTGGGGCAGAAGATGTCTTGGAAAGACGAGTAGATATCAGGAATCTTCGTGGACTGTTTTTCGAGTGGACTTTCGACTGAAGTGACATAGACAGGAACAGGATTCAGAACAGGACGTGGAAGAACTCTTGAAAGGGATCTGGAACACTCATACTGTCGCTGTCCTTTTAAGGTCCGGGCTAACTGTTACGGAAGCAGACGGACAACAAGGTAAGAAGTGATGTAGTGTTTATTTACAACAGCAGATTATGAAGATGAATCAACGTGCAGTATTCGGTGAGTATCAGAGTTCAGAGGTGGAGAATTCTTGAGTGCAATACGTGAGTGAATAATCAATGTTTCCTTTGCAGGCACGGCGGGATGAGACTTCAGGGTGGATTAGATCTTCGTATGAAGTGGATGACAGGCTGACGGCACACACTCACGCACAACTTGGCAGATCAGAAGGCTTACGGCAAACACACCACTCGAGATGAGATCTGGACAGACTTGGACAGACTGGAATCAGCGTAGAGAACTGGTAAGTAAACACAGGCAAGTTTGGTTAGTGAAACTCGCAGAGAGAAGCACTATGTCCGCTTCGAATGAACGAGCCCAGACAATGAGAGGTGCGTGAGGTGTGCTTATGAAGCAGTGGTGATTGATGGGGTGCAGGTGTGACTTGTTAAAACTCAGGTGACTGTGATCGCTGGGTGATTGTGGTGGATGAACCTGGCCAATCCGTGACATTAAGAAGGCAACTCAGAAATTATAGAACAAAAAATGAGATCATTATTTACAAAAACTCAAAAGAAATGCAAATACTTGGTTTCTAAACACTTTAATTACTAAGAACTTGTAAAAAAATGTTTAACCCTCTCGGGACGGATTGGGCGGTACCGCCCAAAATGGCATCCTTTTACAAATGTGTAATTATCTTAAAAACTATTAATGATAGAGAGATGCGGTCTTTTTTGCCGTCTTCCACAGATTCCGCTGAAAACAATGGTATATGGTATACACACTTCCTTGTTGCGTAAGGCCAATGAAATTAGGAGTATTCCACACGCAAAGACCAATGGAAAAATTGCCGCTGGGAGGAATATTTTTTTACCCAATCAGAAGAAGGTTACCATGACTTATTCTAGCTAATCAGAGGACTCTGTAGCCTTGCAATGGGTGGTACTATAGTAAGTGATATGATGCAAACAGCCGCATCGAGTGGAGGAGGAGACAGAGAGCGAACGGAGCGAAGTATTACACACATAGATTTATATGAGAGACAGAACGATTGTAATATTTATATATATTAGCTATATTTAATATTTATAGCATATTAGCAATTATAGCATTATTATTTTATAGTTTTAGCACTTGTATGATGGCAAGCAGTGAAAGATTTACCTCAGAACAAGCTCTGGAACAATTACTGGAAAGTGACGTGGAGAAATCCGAAGCTGACAGCTTTTTGAAAAAACGCTGTATATAAAGTTCATTATTTCATTGTTCTTTACACTTTTGATTGAACAATTACAAATATCTGTCTAGCAAAGGGTTTGAAAAATATATTTTTGGTTCAAAAACTGTTCACTATTGTTGTGTGAGGTGCGATTTTCAGTAATAAATGACTAAAATAAAATTTTTGTTTTTGAAATTCTCTAGTTTATTGTACATTTTTTACTCATACTTTCTTTATAAACACATTACATGCATTCTTATGTTAGCTTAGGGTCTTCTGAATCCATAGATACCAAATACATGGTGTTCCATCTCCATTAAATATGGTTTATAAGCCCAAATGTAAAAATAGAGAAAACGGACCAAAAAGGGCTTAGTCCCCAGAGGGTTAAGCATGTTAAGGAAATTAATTAATTTTAAGATAAATCACGGTCGCACCACATGACATTTTTTAAGGCTATGGACAATTCATCTACATGAAAAAACACTAAAATCACTTGAATTAATTTTTTTAAAATGAATTTAGGTGTACACAACATAATGTTTGAACAATTGCAACAGTTTTTTTTTTTTTTTTTTGTATTTTAAAATTGGCCTGTCGAAAATACGTCATTGACCCATATAGTATATTTTGGAGGACAAAATTACTATCCAATCACAATTCCTTACCGATTAACTTGCAGTTAGTGAAAGCGGCATCTGGCATCAGTGTTTTAGTGATGGAGAGTGCAGAGGAGATCAAGTCGGACGAAAAGATGTCACAAAAAAACAGAAAACAAAAAAACCTTGCACAATTAAGCACGTCCTGATTTTGCCGTGTTAGACTTATTCCTGGGTCCTGGATAATTTATAATAATCATATCCCTACCCCTAAACCTAACCCTACCCATAAGTTATCCCTAAAATCAGAGGTAAATGATAAGTAAATAACACTTATCTAGAAGCACCTAACCCTGGTTGTAAGCCAAAACTTGACATAAACTGTAAACTTTCCCTCAAATCTGATTGGTTGATTGGAATGTTGCTTTAAACTTGTCTCTCATATCTGATTGGTTGATTGGAATGCTGTTCCAGGTGTTGATCCAGAAAGATGTTGATCCAGGAACATATTGCACTTGGTGAAATCAGGTTCTGCTACATTTAACAAGGATTTTCGAAAAGAGTTTAAATTCATAAAATTGTGGAGCTTGTGGAGCTTGTAGAGCTCGCTTTTCAATTCCGCTTTTCAATTCCTCACAGCTGACATTATATAGCATATACACACAAAAAAAGTCATATGGAAGCTGCTAAGTGTGCTACACCAAGTGTCAGCGAATCTATAAAAAGTGCATCCAAGTGAATGACTTTTTGCATACCATTCTGCTGTTTATGACCATAGTTTTCAGTCTGACTCCACTGCGAAATTGATACAAAAAAATCATATAGGCTATCATCATTTATCATATAGTCTATGATCTGAAATTTTCTTCTGCTCACACCAAATCTGACACTATATATACAGTATATATATATATATATATATATATATATATATATATATATATATATATATATATATTAGTGCTGTCAAACGATTAAAATATTTAATCACGATTAAGCGCATTAATGTCATAGTTAACTCGCAGTTAATCACAATTAATCGCACATTTTTATTTATTCTAAATGTCCCTTGATTTCTTTTTGTCCCTTGATTTCTTTTTGTCCCATTATTTTTTTTCTCATTTTAATGCTCTTATATCAACATGGAAAAGTGGATCAGCTTGCTTTGTGCAAATGTTTTTTTATTGAACACAACATTGGCATATACTGTAGTGTTCAATTTCACACTAAAATTCACACTCAGAGAATTCGCATTCGCATCAAGTGGTATTTCAGACTGGACGTGCTGCGATGATAGCTCAGTTCACAACGACAAAACACACAGATCACTTTGGTCTTGTCAATGGAACCATTTGAAAACTTTTTAAAAGTAAACTTTCCATTCAGAACCTTATTGGCATCCATTTCGGCGTCTCGCGCTCGCCATCCACTCAAAACGAAGGGGGTCGCACACCGGACAAGAAGCGCAGCGTCACGACGAGTCGCGTCTAGGACAACTCAAGGTATCGCACACCGGACGCGCACTTTCTCAGTTTATGGCCAGCAATATCGTTATGTTTAAGGACATCATGGAATTAAGATAATGTCTGAACTATGTTATGATTGTACTGTACAATTAAATACAATCGTTGCTAAGTCTGCAGTCTGAACACTTTACCTCAGAGCATCCGTTAACTGAATGAATTGAGAATATCTCCTGAAAATCTGATAACATCAGCAGTTTTCATCCACGCAGCTGATTTCTGTAAGTGAATGTAAAACTAAATGTATATTGCAGCACAAGGTGAAGTCAGTATATACATTAACGACGATTTGAGACAAATAAATGTAAATTTAATATAAAACTATGTAAATGGCGCTCTGTGGCGCGGCAGGATTTTGGTCCTGAGCCATAGCTGGGCGTCACAGACAGACGGCGAATGGCGCCGCCAGTGTGTGTACACTGATAGAGAATAATGTGTTCGAATTTTAAAGACGCGGCGCTGCGCTTCTCGTCTGGTGTGCGACCCCCTTTACCTACTACTCTTTGGCTG
This sequence comes from Vimba vimba, assembly GCA_022828995.1. Taxonomy (NCBI): domain Eukaryota; kingdom Metazoa; phylum Chordata; class Actinopteri; order Cypriniformes; family Leuciscidae; genus Vimba; species Vimba vimba. Next base: position 26,799,577 of record CM040827.1, on the reverse strand, counting down.
GCTCGCAAGCCCAAACAAGTGTGCGCGGCGTGCCTGTTGTTTTGTTTCCGGTCTAGCTAGATCCGGTGTGGTGTTGTAGTTTTTCTAACGTTACTAGTTGTTGAAACAGCATGTGAAAAAAAACTACAAAGTTTGCTAGGCCAAAAAGAACGTTAATCTCGCGATAAAAAAATGTACGCCGTTAAAATGGGTTTGCGTTAACGCTGTTAATAACGCATTTAACTGACAGCACTAATCTATTATATATATAATATATATATATACTGAACAAAATCATAAACACAACACTTTTGTTGTTGCCCTCATTTTTCATGAGCTGAACTCAAAGATCTAAGACTTTTTCTATGTACAAAAAAGGCATATTTCTCTCAAATATTGTTCACAAATCTGTCTAAATTTGTGTTAGTGAGCACTTCTCCTTTGCCGAGATAATCCATCCACCTTACAGGTGTGGCATATCAAGATGCAGATTAGACAGCATGATTATTGCACAGGTGTGCCTTAGGCTGGCCACAATAAAAGGCCACTCTAAAATGTGCAGTTTTACTGTATTGGGGGGGGGATTCCCCCGAAAAAAAAAAAGGTTGTTGATTGTGGCCTGTGGAATGTTGGTCCACTCCTCTTCAATGGCTGTGCAAAGTTGCTGGATATTGGCAGGACCTGGAACACGCTGTCGTATACGCCAATCCAGAGCATCCCAAACAGTCCTGCTGACTGCAGGAATGTGCACCAGAGCTGTTGCCCGTGAATTGAATGTTCATTTCTCTACCATAAGCTGTCTCCAAAGGCGTTTCAGAGAATTTGGCAGTACATCCAACCGGCCTCACAAACGCAGACCAAGTGTTACCACACTAGCCCAGGACCTCCACATCCAGCATCTTCAACTCCAAGATCGTCTGAGACCAGCCACCCAGACAGCTGCTGCAACAATCGGTTTGCATAACCAAATAATTTCTGCACAAACTGTCAGAAACCGTCTCAAGAAAGCTCAACTGCATGCTCGTCGTCCTCATGGGGGTCTCGACCTGACTGCAGTTCGTCGTCGTAACCGACTTGAGTGGGCAAATGCTCATATTCAATGGTGTCTGGCACTTTGGAGAGGTGTTCTCTTCACGGATGAATCCCGGTTTTAACTGTACAGGGCAGATGGCAGACAGCGTGTGTGGCATCGTGTGGGTGAGTGGTTTGCTGATGTCAGCGTTGTGGATCGAGTGGCCCATGGTGGCGGTGGGGTCATGGTATGGGCAGGCGTATGTTATGGACAACGAACACAGGTGCATTTTATTGATGGAATTTTAAATGCACAGAGATACCATGAAGAGATCCTGAGGCCTATTGTTGTGCCATTCATCTACGACCATCACCTCATGTTGCAGCATGATAATGCATGGCCCTATGTTGCAAGGATCTGTACACAATTCCTGGAAGCTGAAAACATCCCAGTTCTTGCATGGCCAGCATACTCACCGGACATGTCACCCATTGAGCATGTTTAGGATGCTCTGGATCGGCATATACAACAGCATGTTCCAGGTCCTGCCAATATCCAGCCCAATACAGTAAAACTGCACATTTTAGAGTGGCCTTTTATTGTGGCCAGCCTAAAGCACACCTGTGCAATAAACATACTGTCTAATCAGCATCTTGATATGCCACACCTGTGAGGTGGATGGATTATCTCGGCAAAGGAGAAGTGCTCACTAACACAGATTTAGACACATTTGTAAACAATATTTGAGATAAATAGGCCTTTTGTGTACATAGAAAAAGTCTTAAATCTTTGAGTTCAGCTCAAATATATCTCATCTTTAACCACTACTCAGACATCAGAACCAGTGACGCATTTCAGCTTGTCAATATCAGGCTGTTCTTTGAGTGTACATGAGTGTTAACAACCTGGTGATCTCCCGGACCTCACAACATCAGAGCAAATCTTTAAATAGACGCTATCTTTATAAATAACCTGCAGATTTTAAGTTTAAAAAACAACAATCTCATCTGAAAACTCTTAAAACTACATTCCATGATGACACAACAACAGTAGTGTTTCTAAAATTATAGTGAGTTTTCTCCTCTGCATTACTGGGAGAAATGCTGCCAGTCTAGGACACGCAGAGAAAAGCGCAGTTATACAAATGGTGAACAGTCCCAATGCGATACTGGTAAAATATCAGCACTCCTGGAAGGCCTCTCAGCCAAACAGATTCGAGGACCAACGAAAGCCAATCGCGTGCCTTATCTTCACGTGCTTTGGACAGTCACAGAAACACTGCTCACAATGCACACTGACACCACAAATATGCAAATAAGGATGATAATCCAGGGTTCAGGAATGTACAGTATAAAATATCAGTTTATAAATACCCAAGATTAATTGTTAACCCCAGGTTAAATTATGAGCAGTATGAAATGTGAAGCAAGATAACCCAAGATTCTGGGTTTGGAATGACATGCTTGGTTTCAAGCATGTAAATTATATAAATAAATAAATAAATAAATAAATAACCCATGATATAGACACTTCCATATATGTTTTGAGGAATGACCATTCAACCAATGCTTGAATGTTTGAATATTCAATGTAGGTTTCAGGGTTGAGAGGTGAAGATAAGTGCAACTCTACAAAATTCTCTGTTTACGCATGCACAAGTCAAACCTGTCCAATCTAGTTCTAACAGATTCAGTTCGGCAGCTTATACTTGCTTTTGTTTTTACATTTAAAGGGTCATGAAACCCTAAACCAATTTTTCTGAGATTTTAACAGAGGTAGGTGTGTTGAACACCATAGAAGACAATGTTATAATCTGTAAAATGTAATAATAGGATATAAATGGTTAAATTTGAGTTTGTATCGGCTATTTTCGTCTTCCGGGTTTGAAATCTTTTCTGTACGGATCGTCCAGTGATGACTCATCGTTCTCTCATAATTATTAATGAGGCTGAGCCTTCATATCCAATGAGAAGACACTTCACTGAATTAATCATGATACCACGTGGATCTTTCCAATGATAGACCTGTCAAACAAACTGATACTGCGTAGTCGATGAGAGAGGCGATCATGGGACGCAAGTGTTTGTATCCGTGGTGCAAAAGTTCACGCACATTGCATAGCTTTCCCTGCGATGCTGCCAGGGCTAGAGTCTGGCTCCGTGCGGCTGGTTGGCCATCCACAACGGACACATCTAATTTATATATATGCAGCAAACATTTTTCTCGAGAGAACTTCGCGAACTGGAGAATGTTGGACTTCGGCCTTGTTGACAACAAATCCACCTTGCATCTTTCAAGCAATGCGGTACCAAGTCCCGATGACTTTTCTAACCCTTCAGAGGTATGTGTGTGTCTAAATTGTTACTAATTGCTTTACATGACTTTGTTAAATAAGTATAATACATCAATGGTATGCTTAATTATTGTAATTATACACATTGTAATTATATATATATATATATATATATATATATATATATATATATATATATATATATATATATATATATATATATATAAACACATATTTGTTTGTGAAATATGTCTTTGGAAATTAATATGTCTGTATTGTCAGCCTAAACTGTGTTGCGAGATGGCTTGTCAGACTGAACAGCCCGCCAAAAAAGATGCTTCATGTCAAACACATCCAGACATGAAGCACATATCAACGCAACATCGTTGGAAACCCGAACGAAGGAGCAAGAGTATGTTGCACATTTTACAGTATTGAACATAAAAAATCTTTACCAGTTGTATTTTCTTTTAATTGTAGTGTATTATGGCACAATTGTATTTAATTAATTTCGAAATATCTATTGTTATAGGCACTCAGGTGAAGCTACATAAAAGGCATGTTGGTTGCAACACTTCCACGCCATGTATTCCACTAGAGAACGATCCTCTTGCTACCTCTACCCCCTTGAAAAGGCCCAGAAAAGAGGCTGAGGATTCGGACTTTAGTTTCCAACCAGGAATGAGTGAAAGCAGCTTCTATAATTAGAGGTACTCCTAGACCGTTCATGCTTTTTTACTTTAGTTTCTATTTAAACATACATTAATAATTGATTATTGTTAATAATGTTTTTAAATGTTGTTTGTTGTAGCACTGTAATTGCAACACCTCCACATATAATGAAAAAATTAATTGTTTATGAGGAAAAGCTTATGGAGCTATTCAAGAATTGTCCTGTCTGCTCAAGACACTGTGAAATAAAGAGCAGAACAGTGGGCACGGTTTTACATGTGGACCAGACCTGTGCTCATTGTGAATTTCACAAAGTTTGGACCAGCCAGCCGTATGTCAATAACATACCAGATGGAAATCTACAGCTTGCTGCCGCTGTTCTCTTTACTGGCTCATCCTTCTTGCAGGTCACCAAGGTAAGATTTATGTATTCTCTAATAACATGTGTGATTTGCTTACTAATCAATTTTAAAATTTAAATTTATTTTTTTTATTTTGGGTCAGTTTATACAGGCATTCAACATTCAGGGGATTTGCCACACTACGTACCTGAAACACCAAAGGACTTTCCTATTACCAACTATCAATTGGCAGTGGAAACAGCATCAAAATTCAGTGATTGCAGAAGCACTCAAAGGAAGGAATCTAGTTCTGGGTGGGGACATGCGTGCTGACTCCCCTGGTATGTGCAGTTATGTTGATAAAATAACATTTCCAATGTCGACTGTATATAAATGTGCTGTTTTAAATGACTACAGACAGACTCAGATTACAGAGACAAGCAGTAAAAATATACATGCTAATATGCCATTCTTTAGGACACAGTGCAAAGTATGGAACATACTCGATGATGGACCTTAGAGCAAACAAGATTATGGACATTCAGCTCATTCAGGTATGGTTGCATTACATTTTTTTTTATTATTACGGTTGAATGAGTGGAAAGTAGATCATAAAAAGTTTCCTTGAACACAATTATACTTCTAGTTTTTTAACAAAGTTTGATATGATTATTTAGAGCAATGAAGTCGGCAACAGTCAGCGGATGGAGAAGGAGGGCTTTGAGAGAAGTCTGAGACAACTAGAGCAGAGAGGAGTGACTGTGCACATGATTGTAACTGATAGACATCCTGGTGTGATGAAGTTCATCAGAGAAAATAGGCCCAATATTTTGCACAGATATGATGCATGGCACATGGCAAAAGGTAAATGATTTAAGATTTAATAATAGCTAAAGCTATCTGAGAGTTTAAAAACAATGTTTCATAATTATATGTTATGTATGTGTTGGAATGTCTATCGTATTAATGCTTTGGCTTAATCTAGGTGTTGGCAAGAAAATTGATGAGCTTGCAAAACAGAGAATCTGCAAAGAGGTTGGCCCATGGAAAAAAAGCATCGTGAATCACCTATACTGGTGTGGAGCCTCATCATCAACAGGAAAAGAAATCGTGGCAAAATGGAGATCTGTTGTCAACCATGTACAGGACATACATGAGCATGAAGGGGAATTCCAAAGATGCCAGCATCCTCCTCTTGTTGGTGACCAGGCAAGACTGTGGCTTAAACCAAGTAATGAACATTTAAAAAAAAATTTAGTTTAATTAATTAAATTTTGTATTTTATATAAACTAGTAATTTATCATTTCATGGTTTTACTTTATTTTACATTTAGGTACTGCTGCATGCGAAAAGCTAACACAGGTCATCTTGGCACCCAAGTTGCTGAAAGACTTGGAGAACCTGAGTTCTAACTACCAGACGTCTGGACTGGAGTCTTATCACAGCCTGATCCTCAGGTTTGCACCAAAAAGCGTGGCATTCTCTTTTGTGGGGATGTTGAGTTTCTTATTCAAAGTTGTCTGTTCTAAGTTGAATTGCATTTAAATTTTTCATAGTTTATTTTTAGACACATTTCTGTATTTTATCTGATCATGCACTACCAGATCTGATGTTTCAGCTCTTACTTTTTAGTACTCAACTTGCTGCCATGCACTACAACGAAAACAGTGGTAGACAACAAGCAACAACAGCTTCAGGGGAGCACATACAGTACATACAGTACAGGCACATACAGTACCCCCGCTACAGAAGAGGAGAGCACACTCTACGACTCATGAAAATAAATCCAACATTTGGTATTTTCACTCAGTCTATCTGTCTTTGTCTATCTATGTTTATGTCTGTCTATTTGTCTATTTATCAATCTGTTTGTATATATCTATCTATTTGTCTGCTTTTGTCTGTCTGTCTGTCTTTACAGTATATTTCTGTCTGTCTGTGTCTGTCTGTCTATCTGTGTCTCTGTACATCTATCTATCTGTCTGTGTCTCCAGGTATTTATCTATTCATTTGTCTGTCTTTGTCTCTATCTGTCTATCTATCCATCTATCTATATATATCATTGTAAATGTGCTTCCAAAAAAATAAGAATGTCGTGGTAAAGATTATGTATTTCAGGAATGCAACTAAACAGGTGATACTAATATATTATATACTCATGATGTGGTGGAACGGGAGCTTCGTGCCCTGGATGTGCATCCCACAAATCTCCATCAACTGCAAGATGCTATCCTATCAATATGGGCCAACATTTCTAAAGAATGCTTTCAGCACCTTGTTGAATCAATGCCACGTAAAATTAAGGCAGTTCTGAAGGCGAAAGGGGGTCAAACACAGTATTAGTATGGTGTTCCTAATAATCCTTTAGGTGAGTGTATATATTAGTTTCAGCTTTTTTAGTTGTATTCCTGAACTAAATTAACTTTTCCACAACATTGTAATTTATTGAGAAGCACCTGTGTATACAATTTTATTTTAATGTTTTGCAGATTATGTTGAAATATTGCAGGATTTGCTTTTTGAGAGTGTGTTGGAGCAGCCACAGCTGTTTCAGGAATCTCTGAAGGAACTGAAAGTTCCTGACCACCTGTGCTCACAATTTCAAAGACCAGAAAAGAGTGAAGCTGTTGCACAACACACGTCACGATTTAGGCCACCCTCTGTCTGTGATCAGTTGTGATTGAAAGTAAATAAAAAAATTACATGGCAAAATGGAATTGTTTTTTTTTTTTTTTTTTTTTTTTTAGTCAAGTGGAGGAGGTTGATAACCTGTATAGCAGAGATGGGGGACTCGAGTCATATGACTTGACTCGAGTCAGACTTAAGTCGCAAATTTTAGGACTTGAGACTTGCTTGACAAATATTAATAAAAGACTTGACTTGACTTTGACTTGATATTTATGGAATTATTCTTGTGCCAATAATAATGAACGTAGCTTTTCAAGAAACTAATGGAAATATAAATTGAAACTGAATAAAATATCTTTGAAACTGAAAAAGAATAAATCGCAGGCAAATTTTTTGACTTCGTTTTTAATACACTGCATGTTTTGCTAACTATTTCTCATATTTCAATCGCTGATCTGAACTTACAAATGCGCTTCCAGAGTTTTCATTTGCGCTTCTGAAGTTTTCGTTTACGCTTCTGGAGTTTTCGTTCGCTGTTCTGACACATTTCTCTCGTGGGGGCGGGGCTAGTGGCAGTGTGTTCTCATTGGCTACTGAGGTTTTGACTGACAGCTTCTTCACCTGGAAGTGAAGACGTCAGTGTTGTGTTTACATGTGTGGATTTAAGCGGCTGTAATCGCAGCTTTCTATTTCATTTTAGTGATATTAAGTTAGGTTTGTTTTTTTAATTTTATCTGTATTTACCTGCTGCTACTACTTTGTCGACAGAAGCTTTTAGGAGCACAAGATCTATTCAGTCTATTCAGGTGTAATTGTACATTAAAGTACTGTATATAATACTTCAAATATTGTAGTGTCCAATGTTTTCAGAGAATATTTGTTTATTCCTGATGATTATTCTGCATGTTAGGCTCTGATTAGGTTGAGCTGTTACAATTTAAAGAGAATACTAGCAAACGTGTGTTATTCAGCCGTCAAGAAAGTTTCACTTCAGGTAATCAAGGTTGGCAACCATGGCCATCACACTACTCATTGTTAGCATGATATACATTTACACCATCAAAATTAATGATCACTTAAATGAGAGGAATTTAAACAATATGAAAATTACAGTCGTGGCCTGCTGTCAGATGATACAAACCTCAAAGGGCATTTCATTACATATGTCACACAAAGAATGTTCTTGTTGCCATTTTTTTTTATTGATAATTGAATTTAGTTATTTCATTTAATTAATACTATCTTCTAACATTTAAAATTGTAAACATATTTTAACAGTCATCAACCGTTTCAGTTGTGACTTCTACAACCAGTTAAATGAATGTAATTGAAAATATGAATTCCAATAAATGTACATTCTTTATTGTCACTAAAGCATATACACAAGTATTAGAGTGAAGGTCTTGGATGCAATTATGCTGTGACAGGAAAGACCAGAATCCACAAAACATTAACTGCATAATATACATGTAATGCACAGTATTCTCATGATATACATTACTATACAAAATGCACAATTACAAATACAGAATACATTTAAAAAATTCATATACATTTTCAATGTTGCAATGATTCTTTGAGCAGTTCATGTTGCAGTACAAGTAACAAAGCAGTGACTGGATACAAGCAGTACAAGGATAGTCCACCCAAAAACATGAGCATTCTCTCATCATTTACTCTCCTTCATGCCATCTAAGATGTAAATGACTTTCTTCTTCACATAAACATATAGACAAAGAGTTTTAAGGAAATAATCCTGTGAGTCCATAATACAAGTGGATTGTAACCCATGTACGTAAGACAGTTGGTCGGAAGTGATTTTTAATAGTTAAAACAGTTTACATTATTAGTATTTCTTTTATCTAGCCTGTTGTTTGACTTCAGAAGGCATTGACTCATCCACTGAGGTCGCATGGATTACCGTCACACTCACTGTGTGTGGTTTAAAGCGTCTTTAGGACTCGCAGAGATGGATTACTTTCCTTACAATCTTAATTCGTGTTTATCTGTAGAAAGAAAGTAAAATGCATCTGGGACAGCATGAGGGTGAGTAAAATAAGTGAGAATTTTATTTTTGGGTGAACTATCCCCTCAACATTCATATGCTATTGGTATGCTAATCCAAGATCAGCATAGACTAATAAAAATAAAGTGCAACCTTTTGTGTACTTGTGAACTGTGTTTGTTTTAATCTAGAGGAAATTAAAATATTTGCTAGTTTATAATATTAAAATAAAATAAATCAGGTGTCTGAAGATCAAGATCCCAGTCATTCAAAGGTGATGTGTCTGAACAGAGTAAGATTATTGTCTGATAGGGACATCTCTGGTACTATCACTCCATCCTCTGTGTCAGCATCAGAATTTTGTTTATGGAAAAGTTGCTCCACTCCCTGGAAAATGAGAGAAGAAATGTATTATAATCTAACAATACAATGCTTTGAACTCCCACATATAGTAACAAGTTGCAGACTTAAAATATTTATTCCAAACAAATTATATAAATGTTTTAAGAGATTTTACAGTACTAAATATTTACCTTGGACTCAAGCAGCATTTATCATCTGTAATACTGTTGTGTAACCAGTAGATGGCTGTATAGCCCTATAGCCTATATAAACATCCATGGCTGTGTATTCCCTAGTTGCTGGATGTTTTCAGACATAATTACTTGCATGTATTAAGTTTTTAATTTGGATATATATTTATTATTAAAGACTGTTAAAGATTAAACATTTTTCTCAGAAATATTCATTTGAAGTGCAATTAAAAAAAAAAGTTTTTATCAATTATTATTATTAGTCAAATATGGACACAGAAAAGACCTTTTGTTACTCATACTACCTACATATAATAGCTTTATCAGTCATCTTTATCACACAGAAATAATCAGAATAAATATTGCGACCAGGACGATACTTCAAAATAATTGAGTGTTTACATATTATGAACAGAGATGTGTTCTGTGGTCAAGTCGTGTCTCTCCTCTTTCAAAAACTCTGCATCGCAAATTAATCATCAGTTGAGAAATTCAGGTTTAAATAGCTTTATTGTCATGGTAAAAAAGGCTTTACATTGCCAAAGTTGAATCAGGCAGTGATTGACAGCGCTCTGGTCCTATGGCATCGGTCATTGACTGATACAGTACTTTTTGTAGTGTAGGCTACAGTACAGATACTGTACAGTACTCTAGCCCAATGTTGTTTGGGGTGGCTGGGGGGAAATATTATCTAATCGAAGACTGTAACTGAATGTAGATAAACAAGTCATGTAATGATTGGGCTAACAGTCAAATCAAGACAACATAGCTGTATAATGTTATGGGCTCTCACTGAGCTCTAAAATGCCTCTCCACCTGAAAAAAGCCAGTACTGTATTATTATAAATAGTATTAGTAGCCTATAGTATTTGTAAAAAAATCAGACTTACCCCGAGTAGGCTATCCAGAATCCTGATGGCGACGATGACTAATGATAATGATATCATTCGTCTGTACTATTCCTTCTATTTTAAATCATCTCAACAATATAGTGTAGCAGCAAATAAATACAGATATAAACTTAATATCACTAAAATGAAATAGAAAGCTGCGATTACAGCAGCTTAAATCCACACATGTAAACACAACACTGACGTCTTCACTTCCAGGTGAAGAAGCTGTCAGTCAAAACCTCAGTAGCCAATGAGAACACACTGCCACTAGCCCCGCCCCCACGAGAGAAATGTGTCAGAACAGCGAACGAAAACTCCAGAAGCGTAAACGAAAACTTCAGAAGCGCAAATGAAAACTCTGGAAGCGCATTTGTAAGTTCAGATCAGCGATTGAAATATGAGAAATAGTTAGCAAAACATGCAGTGTATTAAAAACGAAGTCAAAAAATTTGCCTGCGATTTATTCTTTTTCAGTTTCAAAGATATTTTATTCAGTTTCAATTTATATTTCCATTAGTTTCTTGAAAAGCTACGTTCATTATTATTGGCACAAGAATAATTCCATAGATATTCATGACTTGAGACTTGATTTGGACTTGAGGTAAATGACTCGAAATAACTTGTCTTTTTAAAAATAAATATCTGTATTTGAACGCACCGCAACAATCACGTGACGCAGCAGGAACGCGCGCTGTGTGAACAAAAGCCGTAATAATGCAGTGTCGTAGTGATGACGCTGAAGTGCGGGATCGTTCGCCTGCTGTGAAACGGTACGTAATGCGCAAGTTTATGATCGAATCAGAGAAAAAAAAAAATGCACAAGCATGGTCGCAGCTCATAAGCAAACTTAAGACGCTGCTAAGACATTACATGTCTTTACGGGTTGTGTGTGAACAATCTCTGATTCCGGAAAAAATTACTGGCACTGCCAGCAGTGTGAATGAACCTAAATCAAACAAACCCGGGTCAAATCTTGGGTCACTTTATCCGTGTATTTTCCGGAATCTCTGTGTGAAAGGGGTTTTGGTCACACACCCTGACAATGGCTCATTAGCCACAACGCATAGGTGTGCAAGTACTTGTCACCTGATTTTAAAATATTAAAGCCATGATAAAATAAAGGCTTTCTATATATTTTTAATAATATTCGAGTGCCTTGGATTAATGATTTTTTTATGATCTGAATAATCCCTTACATACAAAAGCACAGAGAAAAAATATTTTCTTGAAAATGAAAATCGGGTTAAAATATGTTAAAATATGCCATATTCCAGTTTTTCTTACCTGCATGCATCCCTTTGTACTGTCTAGTTATATGCTACCAATATAGTCTGCTATCCCAGGGTTGACTTGAATGTTAAAAGAAATATAAAAAAAATGTAACTGTAATTTAATAATAATTAATAATGCATTGGTACAGTCTACCGTTCTCTGGGATTTGTTTTCATGATAATCGAATGTAAAGAGTTTTATCTCTAAAAACTGTTTAGCTTATAACGCTAGTATATAGGGCATAGAGTAAGTAAAAAGAAATTGCTAGTTGATACCACTAAAAGATTGTGAAAAGACACCTACACACAAAGAAAAAAAAACATACAGACTTTCGAACCGAACCATGCATACACAAATAAACAAAACAAAAATTCAAACTTGCAAGCACAACCATGCACACATGCAAACAAACAATACACTCTTCACTCATACACACGCACACACATTCACTCACAAATATTAATGAATCAATCACACTCAATCAAATCATCTCACACAGATTAATAATGTACAATAGTCAATCCACCTGATTGACAGGTGTAAGTTTTGTGTCAATTCAATTATTACTGTTTTTTTCTTGTTGTTCTTTTGTTAAAAAGGAAAGATCTAACTTGTTAAGGATGTGTTCATGTTCCATAAAGGGGATGCCAGTTTGAAGAATGTCATTTGGTGGCATAGGAACCATTATACTTGAATTGTGAATTGTTTAATACCTTTTAATGGTCTTCTGCAATGTTTGAGGCATATTTATTTTTCATGCTTTAATGTTAGCCTAATTTCAGTTACATTTACATTTTAGGCTATGTAGTTTGAATTTTTTATTTTTATTTTTATTTTATTTATTTTTATTGTAGTAACCACTCAGCTGTATGTGGAAATGCATATTTAAAAAAAATGTTGCAAATAAAACCATAGTCCACAGCTTATGTAGTTTTAACTTATTTTAATATATAAATTCAGTGAAATCATCAAACGTTTGTATGACTTGCCAGTGACTTGTGACCCAAGCTACGACTTGACTTGACTTGCTTGACATAAAGCAGTGACTTGACTTGACTTGCTTTTCACAAAATTGACTCGGACTTGCTTGAGACTTGAAGGTTAAGACTTGAGACTTACTTGTGACTTGCAGATGTGTGACTTACTCCCACCTCTGCTGTATAGGTTCCAATAATGTCAGGGAACTGCTCTCTGATGCGGGTAACAGCACACGAGGGAATCTCCACCCTAATGTGTCGGCCAAGGTACCCCCAGCACCACCCCCAGTACCTTTTATATATATATAAAAAATGTAATGATACTAAAATGCAATACAGTGAAGGAGTGTCAAGATGCGTTTACCTGTGCAACTTCCCTACAGCACAAGTTTTCTCTTGGAGACAGTCTGGTACAGTGACCACAGGTACACCTGTTGCAAAATTATACGTTTATGAATAAAAACGTTAGGCTAATTTCAGGTCGGAGTTTTGCCTGCAGAAGGGGTTTTGTTATCTGATAAGTCGCTACCATTCTGACACTTCTCCCATCCGCGCGGCCTCCGGTTCGCCCATGTTTTCCTCCACAGTCACGGGAGGGGCTAATGGTTCAAATAAATAGGGCAGAGGACCTGCACCGCCATCGTTTATCTCGCTATTTTGCCCTGGTGATGCAGGAGGAGAGAAGTCCTCCACCTCCACAGAACCCTGTGTGCTGCCGTCACTGTATATTTCTATGTCGCTGTCCATCTTTACTATTGTTGTTCAGGTGGCGCGTTGATCTAGGCTATGCACGGATTTTTTTTTTAACTGGAAATTTATTATTTGCAAATATATTAATCTATAGTGTGTATATAAAATATATAGTTGTTTATAATGACATTATAATTAATATGTACATTTAATATGTTTTATTCGATAGAATTTGATGACAGGGCGTTCAGTTACTTTTGAAATGACAGAAATAGTGTCAGTGTATTGCCAGCTTTTAAAAAAAACAACTTTTTTTGCTTACGTTTTACGACACATTTGTAATGATATGCAATGACAGTTATCCCTGCCGTGCAATACCACACCCACACTCCCCTCCCCTTCTCACAGCCATCCACGCCCATTTCAGTTGCATTTTTCAAAAACAGTGTGAGCTAGACTTGCGCTGAAAGAGGGGGGTTTCATGACCCTTTAAAGAGTATCCTGTCTTATTTTGTTTTTACATTTAAAAGTCGCCTGGGGTTTTCTTTTTCTTTGTGTGGTGTTGCTATGTGCTTATATTCAAGAAACTAACATTATTTATCACTGTTATAATATGTTTTAGAGAGTGTTAACATGCAATTCCATTAATCTTCCATTTTCCTTTTGATTGAAAAGAATGTGGAATAAATAAAAGCAAAATTGAATGAGGGAATGAAAGGATTAGCAAATATTCAGAAAAAATAAAATAATAATAATAATTAAAAAATGAGCTCCAACCCTAAAAAAACCCCACAACTGTATAAGATGAATAAGGCTGTGTCCGAAGTCGCCCCCTGTAGCTTTAAATAGGGCACTTGAGGGGCGGGCTTTGAGGCACCACACTGTCTTAATAGGCCCTGTCTGAAAGCTGAATAAACAAGCTTTCCATTGATGTATTTGTTAGGATAGGACAATATTTGGCCGATACACAACTATTTGAAGATATGGAATCTGAGGGTGCAAAAAAATCGAAAACTTAAGAAAATCGCCTTTAAAGTTGTCCATTTATGTTCTCGATTGTGCTGCATTCACTCACAAAAATAAATGTTTTATATATTTACGGTAGTAAATTTACAAAATATCGTCATGGAACATGATCTTTACTTAATAGCCTAATGATTTTTGGCATAAACGAAAAATCGATAATTTTGACCCATACAATGTTGGCTAATGTACCCGTGCTACTTGTGACTGGTTTTGTGATCCAGGGTCATTTTATATATATATATATAAATGCTGCGATATTATATTAAATAAACCAATTAGCACTGTTAATGCAATTAACGCAGCATCTGTTAATTTTTGGCATCCTTTGGCTAGTGTTACATGATCCTGCTCTTATTCATGCAAATGCTTTTAAACCATTCATGCGTGATAAGACAAAAAAGAACGCGCTGTCAGTTAATGTCCTCCTGATACACACACACACACACACACACACACACACACGACCCACAGGTAGACGCGTGCCAATATCAAGTTCTCTTTCGCTGTAGAATGAACAACACACATTTATGCCAAAATGAACGCGCTGCCTGTGAATGCCCTGACTGTGACACACAGAAAGACTTGCGCTATTATCGTGCGTGCACACAAAACAGCAAGCAAGTTGACCCATGAAACCATTTGTTTATTATATCGCAATCGCAATATTGACCTCAATTATCGCAATATGACATTTTCCCCAAATCGTGCAGCCCTAATATATATATATATATATATATATATATATATATATATATATACACTGCTCAAAAAAAATTTAAGGAACACTTTGAAAACACATCAGATCTCAATGGGGAAAAATATCATGCTGGATATATATACTAATATGGACTGGGTAATGTGTTATGAACGAAAGGATGCCACATCGTTTGATGGAAATGAAAATAATCAACCTACAGAGGAATGAATTCAAAGACACCCCGGAAATCTAAGTGAAAAAATGATGCAGCAGGCTTGTCAATTTTGCTGAAATTTCATTGCAGCAACTCAAAATGGTTCTCAGTAGTTTGTATGGCCCCCACATGCTTGTATGCATGCCTGACAATGTCGGGACATGCTCCTACTGAGACAACGGATGGTGTCCTGGGGTATTTCCTCCCAGATCTGGACCAGCGCATCACTGAGCTCCTGGACAGTCTGAGGTGCAACCAGGTGATGTCAGATGGACCGAAACACAATGTCCCAGAGGTGTTCTATTGGATGTAGGTCAGGTGAGCGTGGTGGCCCTTCAATGGTATCATTCCTTCATCCTCCAGGAACTGCCTGCATGCTCTCGCCACATGAGGCCGGGCATTGTTGTGCACCAGGAGGAACCCAGGACCCACTGCACCAGCATAGGGTCTGACAATAGATCCAAGGATTTTATCCCAATACGTAATGGCAGTCAGGGTGCCATTGTCTAGCCTGCAGAGGTCTGTGCGTCCCTCCATGGATATGCCTCCCCAGACCCTCACTGACCCACCACCAAACCGGTCATGCTGAACAATGTTACAGGCAGCATAACATTCTCCACGGCTTCTCCAGACCCTTTCCTGTCTGTCACGTGCTCAGGGTGAACCTGCTCTCATTTGTGAAAACCACAGGGCACCAGTGGCGGACCTGCCAATTCTGGTGTTCAATGGGAAATGCCAATCGAGCTCCCTGGTGCTGGGCAGTGAGCACAGGGCCCACTAGAAGACGTCGGGCCCTCAAGCCACCCTCATGAAGTCTGTTTCTGATTGTTTGGTCAGAGACATTCACACCAGTGGCCTGCTGGAGGTCATTTTGTAGGGTTCTGGCAGTGCTCATCATGTTCCTCCTCGCACAAAGGAGCAGATACCGGTCCTGCTGATGGGTTAAGGACCTTCTACGGCCCTGTCCAGCTCTCCTAGAGTAGCTGTCTGTCTTCCTGGAATCTCCTCCATGCTCTTGAGACTGTGCTGGGAGACACAGCAAACCTTCTGGCAATGGCACGTATTGATGAGCCATCCTGAAGGAGCTGGACTGCCTGCGCAACCTCTGTAGGGTCCAGGTATCGCCTCATGCTACCAGTAGTGACACTGACCCTAGCCAAATGCAAAACTGGTGAAAAACAGTCTGAAAAGATGAGTAGGGAAAAAATGTCAGTGGCCTCCACCTGTAAAACCATTCCTGTTTTGGGGGTTGTCTCACTGTTGCCCATCTAGTGCACCTGCTGTTAATTTCATTAACACTAAAGCAGCTGAAACTGATTACCAACCCCCTCTGTTACTTAACTGACCAGATCAATATCCCAGGAGTTTAACTGACTTGATGCTATTCTCTGATTAAAAAGTGTTCCCTTTATTTTTTTTGAGCAGTGTATATACACTCACCTAAAGGATTATTAGGAACACCATACTAATATTGTGTTTGACCCCCTTTCGCCTTCAGAACAGAATTCTATGTGGCATTGATTCAACAAGGTGCTGAAAGCATTCTTTAGAAATGTTGGCCCATATTGATAGGATAGCATCTTGCAGTTGATAGAGATTTGTGGGATGCACATCCAGGGCACGAAGCTCCCGTTCCACCACATCCCAAAGATGCTCTATTGGGTTGAGATCTGGTGACTGTGGGGGCCATTTTAGTACAGTGAACTCATTGTCATGTTCAAGAAACCAATTTGAAATGATTTGAGCTTTGTGACATGGTGCATTATCCTGCTGGAAGTAGCCATCAGAGGATGGGTACATGGTGGTCATAAAGGGATGGACATGGTCAGAAACAATGTTCAGGTAGGCCGTGGCATTTAAACGATGCCCAATTGGCACTAAGGGGCCTAACGTGTGCCAGGAAAACATCCCCCACACCATTACACCACCACCACCAGCCTGCACAGTGGTAACAAGGCATGATGGACCCATGTTCTCATTCTGTTTACGCCAAATTCTGACTCTACCATCTGAATGTCTCAACAGAAATCGAGACTCATCAGACCAGGCAACATTTTTCCAGTCTTCAACTGTCCAATTTTGGTGAGCTCGTGCAAATTGTAGCCTCTTTTTTGAGGTGGAGATGAGTGGTACCCAGTGGGGTCTTCTGCTGTTGTAGCCCATCCACCTCAAGGTTGTGCGTGTTGTGGCTTCACAAATGCTTTGCTGCATACCTCGGTTGTTACGAGTGGTTATTTCAGTCAAAGTTGCTCTTCTATCAGCTTGAATCAGTCGGCACCTCTAGCATCAACAAGGCATTTTCGCCCACAGGACTGCCGCATACTGGATGTTTTTCCCTTTTCACACCATTCTTTGTAAACCCTAGAAATGGTTGTGCGTGAAAATCCCAGTAACTGAGCAGATTGTGAAATACTCAGACCGGCCCGTCTGGCACCAACAACCATGCCACGCTCAAAATAGCTTAAATCACCTTTCTTTCCCATTCTGACATTCAGTTTGGAGTTCAGGAGATTGTCTTGACCAGGACCACACCCCTAAATGCATTGAAGCAACTGCCATGTGATTGGTTGATTAGATAATTGCATTAATGAGAAATTGAACAGGTGTTCCTAATAATCCTTTTGGTGAGTGTATATATAATGATGTGGACAAATTTATCTATTCTAATAATACAGAAATATTCCATTAAAATAAGAATTGTCAATTTTGATTTCATATTGACTTTAATGTATGAAATAAGATAAGTTCAGTATTATTATTATTATTATTATTATTATTATTATTATTATTATTATTATTAATCAGTAAGCTGGATTATGCACAGAATTACCATACACGATGAACTCTTATGATGAACTCAGTTCGCTCTATAATTTAAATCCCAATTTACATCAGTGTTGGCAGGAACAATTGGCTCATTGCACCTATTTCTGTGCTTAATGGCCCCAGTTTGTGTAAATGGCGTGTTTGAGGAACTGTGACTATAGCCGGCAGCCAGCCGCTAGTGTTTGGACAAGATCATGGACAATCCAGTGGCTTTTGGCCAGAACTCTGAATCAGTGGTATGTTTCTGCTTCTAGTTGTTCAGGTGAGGCTGCCGTGAGTACTGAATACAGACTCCTGATAAACACAGGGCCATAACCATTTTCATTCCAACCTAAAGGTTTTCCTATTGCGCTCCCCACTCCCTCCCTCCAGTCCCTTCCATCCATAGTTTAATTGTTAGTGTAACTGATTGCTTTATTGCTTCAGTAGCCAAATTTAAATTTTCCTATAAAATGGCATCTGTCTCTCTTCCAAAACTCTTTGTCATGTGGAAATCTGCATTCAGCCTTTAATAGGATTGAGTTGTTTCATTTTGCAATAAACTAAGCATGATATTCCCAGTACTGTTAACTATAATCAAATCAAAACAGCTTTCTATGGCATAGAGATATGGGGCAGGAGATGACAATGTTGTTCTTTCTTTTTGGAAAACACACACTGGTTGAGAATGAGTTAAGTTTTGGGCTAGAGGACAAGTCTGAGCGAACGGATGGATTTGTGTGTTAATGCATGGCTGCGCTGGGAGAGTAATGAGGTGTAGCATATCAGACTAAGTGGCTAATGGGCTGTGAAGTCATTAGTGCACTGCCGCCCACTCTCTTTCTATTTGCTTCGCTCTCTTTTATTGTCTGTCTTACTATCCCCACATATTTGCTAATTTTGTGTGTGTGTATCTGTTCTTATATGATGTGAAGGCTAATCTTCTTTAAAATCTTTATTTATCCCCTTGAGGTTAGCGGAGGAGTCTTTCCCAATACACATTTCCATAAAGCACGTACGGAGATGCAGTTTTAACAACAAAAAAAACTGTGGTTTATTATTAAAATCTCCGGATTACTTTCCAAACAAAAATACAAAATGAAACTTCCAAGAATGTGAAATGCCAGTGTGAAATGCGATATCATTGCATGCAATTGAAGAAACTGTTGCTCGCCACACTCTCCTGTCTCTGCCAAACAATACTAATTCCCAGCTAGCAGGGAATGTTCTTAGAACTTTGGCTAACATTCCCTACAAGTTTGGTTAATGTTCTGAAGAAAACATTTGAATGTAATGTTTAACGAATATTTTAAGGATGTTTTCTCATTTTAAAAAATGTTCCTATAACGTTAAATGTAAACTAAGATATAACATTTGAACTGCAACATTCAAAGGATGTTTTGGGAATGTTTCTGAGGTAACAAGTTGTACAATGATCTCAATAAAACATTGTCCCAATGTTTCATAAAAACAAAAGAAGAACATTCTCTCTGTCACATTAGGAAAATGTTTTAGGATATCGAGATGAGAATGTTCTTTATAAAACGTTCTTCTAATGTGACGAGTTAACACAATTAGAACATTCTTCTTGCAACATTTTGAGGATATTTTGGGAATGTTGTTAAAGTTAAAGTTTGTACAATGATCTCAATATAACATTGTCCCAATGTTTCATAAAAACAAAAGAAGAACATTCTCTCTGTCACATTAGGAAAATGTTTTGAGGATATCATTGAGAGATGAGATGTTGAATGTTTATTTATAAAACGGTCTTCTAATGTGACGAGTTAACACAATTAGAACATTTTACTTGCAACATTTTGAGCATATTTTGGGAATGTTGTTAAAGTTAAAGTTTGTACAATGATCTCAATATAACATTGTCCCAATGTTTCATGATAACAAAAGAAGAACATTATACTTGCAACATTTTGAGGATATTTTGGGAATGTTGTTAAAGTTAAAGTTTGTACAATGATCTCAATATAACATTGTCCCAATGTTTCATAAAAACAAAAGAAGAACATTCTCTCTGTCACATTAGGAAAATGTTTTGAGGATATCATTGAGAGATGAGATGTTGAATGTTTATTTATAAAACGGTCTTCTAATGTGACGAGTTAACACAATTAGAACATTTTACTTGCAACATTTTGAGCATATTTTGGGAATGTTGTTAAAGTTAAAGTTTGTACAATGATCTCAATATAACATTGTCCCAATGTTTCATAAAAACAAAAGAAGAACATTCTCTCTGTCACATTAGGAAAATGTTTTGAGGATATCATTGAGAGATGAGATGTTGAATGTTCTTTATAAAACGTTCTTCTAATGTGACGAGTTAACACAATTAGAACATTTTACTTGCAACATTTTGAGGATGTTTTGAGGATGTTGTTGAGATAACAGATTATATAATGTTCTCAGTAAAACATTGGCACAATGTTCCATAATAACAGAGGAGGAACATTATCAAATCAACGTTTGTAAAATGTTTTGAGGATATCACTGAGACCTGAGATGATGAGTGTTTTTAAAAAACGTTCTTGTAATGTGACGCGTTAACAAAACTAGAACATTTTAAATGTAACATTTAGCAATCAAACTACACAATTATTGTTAAATTGAGCTTGCTGGTAAGACAGCAGGCCAACAGGGTTCACGATGGAACATATGGTGCGTTTAAGTCCTCCTGGGAAGTTTGTATTATGAGGTTTTACATTTTTTTTAATGTTTTAAATTAATGAAGCCACTGTAAACTTTATCACATATTGGCCCGGTTTCACAGACAGGGCTTAGACTAAGCCAGGATTAGACCATAGATCAATTAGGACATTTAAGTAATTTTTATAAACATGCTTAGAAAAAAACATTACCGATGTGCATCTTAAAACCAAAAAGGCACTGATATATTTTTAAGATCAGTCAGTGCAAGTTTATTTCAGTGGAAACAGCTCAGACTTACATTTTAGTCTAGGACTAGTCTTAAGCCCTGTCTGTGAAACCAGGGGTATATACTGTTATATTAATGCTATCATATTTTGTGCAGGCATTAGCTTACTTCATTGTCACTGCTAAATACCTAAGTATAGTGGTATCCCACAATATGATGTTTTATTAACAAAGTTCGGGAGGAGCAGGTTCAGATAATTAACCAAATTATGCACAGCTGGAGATTAATCAGTAATCAACTCAATGACAGAGTATAAATTCACAGCAGACCTATCTCTGTTCATTGAAAGTTTGTCAGCATCCCTCCTCCACCCCATCTCCTCACTTCCAGTTCCATCTACACTTACCAACTGGGGGGAGTACTCTGGGTTCGGGCCTAACTCCGAGCTCGGAGCCCTCCCCCGGACAGCATGCCAAATACGCATAAACTTATTGTACTAATTATATGTAGATGTGAACTCGTGAAGTTTCCCACTGACACACCCCTAACTCTTCAAGATCAGGGTTAAAGAAAATCCTGAGCTTCCTACTCATATTATCATCATTGTGTTAGCGTTCAACTTGTAAATACGATCTTTATGACATGACTTGAATGCACCGATAGCTCTAGCTTAATTAGGGACAATCCATACAAACACTCTTTGCTAAAATACATTACAGACTGTCACAGTGAGAAGTTATTCATCCTGTATCAACGCTAAAGGCCTAACCACTGCAGTCAACACCTTGGAGTATCCATGCTGTTAAATAAAAGTCTGTAGACAAGGGTTAGGGTTAGAGTTAGGGTTAACCTTAACCCTTAATTTCTAACCCAGACCCGGTTTCACAGAGTTTAGATTAAGCCAGGATTAGGCCTTAGTGCATTTAATTAGCTTTTAAAAATGTGCCTTAGAAAAAAGAAAAAAGAAACATTACTGGTGTGCATCTTGAGACAAAACAATGGCACTGACATATTTTAAGATATGTCAGTGCAAGTTGCTTTCAGGTAAAACAGCTCAAACGTGCATTTTAGTCTGGGACTACAGGCTTAAACCTTGCCTGTGAAACCCGGGGTATATGTTGCAACTTGTATAGAATTATGCCAATGTTAGCAAAGTGTTGTGTTGGACAGAGGATTAACCCTAAACCAACAGGTTGTGTAACTGTGCCACACAGGGTGAAAAGCAAGTTGACATTATTAGGCATAAGAGTGTTTCTAAAGGAAAGGTCAATATTTTGTTAAAGTGCAAAAGGATCATTATGGGTCACATGAATGTAACTCTAATGTCACCATGATACCAATCCATTAGTTTTTCATGTAGGTACTGTAGGTATACAGAATTGTATATGAAGAGCCTGCATATGCAATGTTTGCTCTGTTTAATATATAATATGTTTGCTCTTTTAAACTGCTGTTTGGCAGAGCAGTGGTAAATATATGTTGTTATATATGGTATATATTATTCATGTTATTTATTATTATTTATTTATATGTTATTGTAATTTATTTATTTTTTTATCATGGACTGCAATGAAGACACCATTTAACCAATTGATTAAATATAACAGCCAGCTTACAAATACAACTAAATAAATAGCACGTGCACATTTTTTTCATATTCTTTCTTTTAAAACATGTCATCTTTTCCTGTAATTGCAATGTTACCACATTATTGGCTGTCTCTTCGAGTTGTTTTGAGCATGATTGGTTATTCAGGCTGTCATCCAGGAATCTGGCCAATGGCAGCTATGCGCGCCTTTTACTGGTCAAGTTTGAATATTCGTCTGTTAGAGTGTGTGTGTGTGTGTGTGTGTGTGTGTGTGTGTGTGTGTGTGTGTGTGTGTGTGTGTGTGTGTGTGTGTGTGTGTGTGTGTGTGTGTGTGTGTGTGTGTGTGCTGCTGCTGCTGCTCGGGATCTTCAGTACTAGCCTCCTTCGGTTCTGTGGCTTTTACATGGTTTAAAACATGGATTATTTTGCATACTGTTATTTTTATTTTGAGCGAGTTGCGGGATGTAAATGGACAACGAATTTTAACAACGTACGTGTAACGGACATATTGCAATCTGCGGAAGGTAACGAAGCGTCCGTCATTTAACAAATTTTAAAAACATGGATGGATAATAAAAAATGCTTTCTGACATTTTGACAGAAAAAAAACAAGAACAACATTTTTATTTAGCACGTCAGTTTTCATTTTACATCTTCCCTCTCTGTGTTCACGCATTCTTGTTTGTGAGAGAGCTTGCGCAGCACAGAGACAATGGTACTTTTTAATCCATAAGTAACTAACACGCTAGTTTTCATACAAAATAAATATGTAATATAATTAGGAACTTTAGTTATTATTAACACAATAATGTAACACATCCAGGCTACATTTCTCAACGCTTAGAATGAATAAATAAACGCCTGTTTCTCAAAACTCGCGCTTGTCAGTCATCCACAAATCACAGCACTTTAATGACTAACATTAAGCCATAGTGATTTCAATTTTATTTAGATTTATTGTTCAGCATTACTTGAGCATTTTATAATGTGCATGGCTGAATGATGTATTCCTCTTATCTGAGTGACCATGTAAAGTACAGCGTATTTTAAATTAATCCATGCGATCAATCCCGCGTTATTGTCGAATCCTGAGGATTAAGTTAACTCAGTTCAATATTTTAATTTTTTTAACTATTTAGGGAATGAACCCAGTGCTATGGTTGGTCGAACTCCTCTTCTTTTGCTGTTGCTTGATTTGAGGACTGCGCGTGCACTGAGGCATCACCAGGTTTTTGCGTAGTTTAGAGTGATAAATCGTACCAGCGTACTTTGAGTTATTTTGTACTATTGCAAAATACGTACAGGTTGGCAGGTCTGGGTGTGTAAAATCAGAATTCGGGTGACGGAACGAGTGGGAGGAGTAGAGGGATCTGGTGCTGAAGGTGTTGCTGAATGGGTGGCAGATAAAAATAAATAAATAAATAAATAAACATCTTTAAAACAAGATTGATTTAGCAATATTATATAAGATAAAAGTATTTAAAATACATCTAGAATTAAGTGTGTGTTCAAGCTCTTCTCAAGGGAAAAGACAACTGACTGCTTCCTGCAGAATGAAAGCAGCTTCTTAAAGGACAATGGGTGTCCCTTCAGAGAGTGCTCATTAAACTATTTACTTTTTAATATTATCAGTGCTGTTACATTCTCTGTCCCTCCTCAATCTCCTGGTGCTTTTAACAAGTCATACCTCACAAAAGCTTCATCTTAGATTCATACAGCCAATCTCTGTTCTTATCCATCAGAGCTGTAGCCTTATTGACTGTAAAGGTAAGATAATGCCCTGGCCTGTCCTCAGGTTTCATTCATAATTTTAAAAAATATTATCTCCTTTCACTAACTTGAGATTGTCATTGTGAAAATTACAATGGCAACAAGTATTTAAAGGCCTACATATACCCACACTTCTCAAGCAGTGACCCTAAGGTACGTGACTCACTCTAAGTAAGATGATCAATTTGGCAAATCATTAGAATAGTAATGCAAATTGTATTATCACAGATTTCCCATAAGTTGGTCACTCAAGGACACTTACAGATGCTGCATGACTCTAAGTCTGACTTATTTCCTCACACCCCCTCTCTTTCCTCTTGGGGCCCCAGTCTATGTCACACAAGCTATGAGCTATACCTGATTTTCTCACCTGATAATACTGGTTGCTGGGGTTGCAAAGTTAAACATAGCACCAGATATAATTTACCAGAAAATGTTGTCTCTGTATCGGTTATCAGAAGTATAGAAAAATGTGGTTGGTGGTGTTGGCATTAGACATGGAAATGGGCTTATATTTGAAGCAATATGATTCTGCACTATTAGCTTTTGTCAATGAATACTATGAAACACAAGAGGCTCACATTGTTTGAGGTTATAATTTGAAAGTTAATCTAGTTTTTGATCTATATTGTCGTCTATACAATGTAAATGAAGGACAGAAGCTGCATCTGAGATGACATTCATGCAGGAATTCATACATTATATACAGTATTAATGTAGTATTAATGTTAATGTATAAATGGGGGAGAGAGAGAGAGAGAGAGAGAGAGAGAGAGAGAGAGAGAGAGAGAGAGAGAGAGAGAGAGAGAGTTTGACATGGCAAAAACAAAACATTCTTGGAATAGAAGGGGTCTTTAATGTTTTCAGCTACATATTAAGCATATAGCCTTCAACATTAATAGAAACCAACCATATCATGATTAAGAATAAGTTACATTATGTTAAGACAGAAGAAAACTTGTTGCACATGCATTACTGTCTGGATATTACTTCATTGTTGAAATTGAGATTTTTGCTTCATAATAAAAATGCTGTGATACAAATCACAATTCATTAGTTGTTTGCAGTTGTTGTAAATTATTTTAATGGTTTTGTAGAGTCATACATTTTTATTTTATTAATCAGATGGACAATTCAACATTTTCCGAACTTCAGCTACAAGATTATTAAAAATTCACATTTTATTTTACCGTCAGGTGGACAATTAAGCATTTACTTGAACTTTAGTTTCAATTTTGTTTTGTTGTTACATTGTTTAATGTAATGTGTAAGACATGGCTCCACCATAACAAGCACAGAAATGTACAGTGAGACAATAAGATTATTTACAAGTCATTACTTTTACAAATAATTATATAAAATATTTTTTGATCTATTCGTATGCATTTAGACATGCCATATTTCTGTCACATGCTATAGTTACAGTATCACTATGTCAGTTGCAATTTGAGAGTGAATCCAGCATTTATATGTAGATGTCACTTTCAAAACTTTGCAGCGTGTAACTGTTAGCTCTTAGCAGCATGAAAAACAGTACTTGTATTCAATGGATTACAGCTACAGCCTCAAATGTGTGAAGGAGCGCTCACTTTACAATCAAAGCTTTTAAGCTGTCACTCATCTCAGTTCACGATCTCACACCGTCCCATTAAAATCAATGAAGTTTTCTCACACACTGCATAATGAATCTCTTACTTTTATGATATCGTGTCTTTGTTTGTTAATGAGAGGATTTGTGTGATGAGCAGAACTCATCACTGAACAAAAACTCTGGCGTTTTGAGCGGTGAGTAGATTCTAAATTAAACACCTCTGATTGGCCATAGCATTCAAGAGATCAACAAATATGTATGTGATTGGCTACAATTCTCACCACTGCAAATAGAAACATTCCACATTCTCCAGGGCGCAAACTGAAAAACGAGTGTTTGCCAAATCTGATTCACCATTAATATTACATTCTTACTGTATCAAATGGGGGTGCTCTTCCTTTCATTTCAGGGAGCTTATTTTTAAATTAGACTTTGTAATGTTTTTTACCCATATATATATATATATATATATATATATATATATATATATTTTTTTTTTTTTATTATTACATGATTACAAACATTAAATTGGCGGACCCCTGCAGTATTGCTGTGGACCCCTGGTTGAAGACCCTTGTGGTAGAGGTAATAACTTATAACGGTGCTATCTGTAACTGGACAGGCTTTCTCTCCCTGAAACTATGCTTAAATATCTTTTGTCGGACAGAGGGTTGTGCAGGAGAGGAGGCAGCTTGTTTTTGTTCAGCCTCCTTTCACCTCAACCCAGTTTTAAATATGTCTTTATTGTCACAAATATTGCATCTTACTGTTTTTTTTTTCTGCAGTTGAAATGTAGCACCACATCATGCTATGTTTCCTTTCTGCCATTCTCTCTGTTTAATGTGGAAGTGTGCATCTTGTCTCTGCATGACTGCTTGTTCACTTAATTCTCACAGTCATCATCTGATACGGGCCAGCTACATATGTTAGGCGTGTTTTAGCACAAACATGAAACAAAAGTACAGAAAACCTTTGAAAGTGATGCAGAAACCCTTATTTTGTATTAACATAATTGTAATATCAATATTTTTTTTAAATGTATCGATACCAAATAAGTAGCTTGTGAGTATCAATAAATCAATACTGCATATGCATCAATACTATCTATATTAACCCAGAGAAATATTTCTACACATGACACATGAAGCTAATTGTCACAGTCACCAGCTAGAGTGCCCGTGATTACCACCAGAGGGCACACCACCCCGGACTATTGCCACACCATCAAGGATTTCATTACCCATAACCCATTGCCAGGTCTAATCAGCCATGATTGTTCACAACTGTTTCTGATTATCTCGTTACCCGTCCCTATAAAAGCCAGCTATCTATCAACCACTCTTTGCTAGATCTTGTTGTTGTATTGACAGCATTCCTGAGCACTCTTTAGACTGATAACCCTCTGCTTTTGACTGTCTGTTATATGGATTATGATCTTGGATTTTCCCATTAACCCTCTGAGGTCGGCAATCACGCCGGCGTGATCTGCTCGCTTTTTTCCTTATCAGTTGAATTGAGACCCGAAGTACTCTTTTGACTTTGATTTTACAAACAAGTTTCATACATCAATCAATTCTGTTAAATGTGTATTATTTTTTGTGTATACTCACAATAAAAACAAAGTGTTGTGCTTTTTGCCAAATAAAGAAAAATAAACACGAAGCGAGTTCTGCCTTCTCTCTGTCAGTGTAGTCCATTCTGAAACGCGTCCGAAAATGAACAATAACTCAGCGAATACTCAGTCAATCAGGCATACAGACACAGGCATGAAGCTTGAATTCTCTTCTTTTAAATGAAGTAATTTATATAAAAAACAAATATTCTCAGTTCATGTAATCTGTAAGAAAAGAGCGAGATGTCAGTCGTTCTCATCTAATTATTTTTAATGTGACCCCGCCCACGGAGAGCGCGTGCTATTCAAACGCAAATGACTGAGGCAATCCACGCAAACCTGTGAACGCCCCCATATCAGCTCGAGAAAACACAAGTTTATTCAGATCATTGTAGCCTACTTGTTTAACTTACACCATCTCTCAGCACTGTGAGGAATAATAATAATGGAAAATGTACCTCAGAAGTGCGGGTATTTCGAGGAGCAAGGGATCCGACTGAGCTGAGGAATACTGTAGTAAGTTTTTTTTCCTTCTCAAGTGAATCGCGTTTCTGTGTGTGAATGAATGAACGGCAGAGATGCGCGCTGTTTACCACAGCTCGCAAAAAGACAGTTTAAATTTAAATCGCGTGTCTGTGTGTGAATGAATGATGTTTTAGCAAACTGTATTGCTATACTGACATGAGTAAAAATCGACTGAAATATGTTGAAATAAAATGTAGTCTATTTGTATAAGCAACGTATTAAACTGCAAATTAACATTTATATGCCATAATATTTCATAAAAACAACGGCCGATTCATTCAGGAATTAAGTAAATGGCTGCATCCGAAATCACATACTTGATTGTTTGTGGCAGGTGTGATGATGGCTGACTGAGAGCAGGTGGGGACCAGAAGGGATGCTGGGAAGTGTAGTTCTGGTGACTGGACTGGTGATTTAGGATTGTGACAATTCTTGTGAGGAGCTATAGGCTCATGGGCCGGAGATGACTCTGGAATGGGGTCAGGGGCTGGAGCCATCACTGGACTCTGGTCAGGGGCAGGAGCCATCACTGGACTGCATTTAGGGTCATTGGACTGCGTTGAGGGGCAGGAGCCCTCATGTGTGCAGCCCACACACACAAAATGGCCATAAAGGTCAGTGCTGCATTCTCAGGAGCTGACTCTGGGGCTGAACGGGCTCTGGAATTTCCCTCACTGGAACGGACTGGTGAATTTCCCCTCACTTGAACAGACTGGTGATTTTTTCTCACTCAATGGAACTGGCATCTTCTTCAAACTCACCAACAGTGAGGAAAAACCCACTTAGCCACAGCATATAATCAATATAGCTCTCATGGGAACAAGTGGTAGCTGAATCCGGTATCTGGTGATAAAGATGGTCGTCTAATCCGCTCCAAAACATGATCCTCATAGTACCATCATTCCATGGAACCAAGTTGAAAAGTTTAAGAATTTATCTTACAT
The DNA here is from genome assembly GCA_022828995.1 of Vimba vimba. Classification (NCBI taxonomy): domain Eukaryota; kingdom Metazoa; phylum Chordata; class Actinopteri; order Cypriniformes; family Leuciscidae; genus Vimba; species Vimba vimba. The sequence goes on along the minus strand of CM040827.1, from coordinate 26,770,616 downwards.
AATCCTCAATTGGACGACCATCTTGAAAGATGGAGATTCGCAGAATCGCTAGAGGTGAGGGAAAGGCTCATAGTGCAGCTTTTGTTGTCGTTGTTAGGTCTGGTCTTCTGTCATGGAAGAGAAGAATGCAGACACAGGTAACGTCTGAACAGAGTTTATTGAATAACACACATTACAGTTTTTTTCAATCGCTAACAAGCGCTTACCCATACTTCAGATACTTTTTCTAAACTCTTAACACAGACTCACACCTACAAAACACAGTTGGCCAAATGGTTAATTGTCTTCTCAAAAACACATTTTGTTAAATATATACTAACTCTTCATTTCAAAACAGAACACATGTTTCTCTGCACACACTAACTTTACCAAAACACTGGAAATCTGACTCAAAATTAAATTATTCTGTCAAAGAATAACACTTGTTTTCACTTCACAAGGTACATGCAGTCAATCAAAGTACACCAGGTTTCAAAATACTGGCTATTGTTGATATTACTAAAACTAGTAGACTTTTATGTTTCAGTTTTACAGGTATTTGCATGCAAAACATGCAATCCACCGTTTTACACTAAATTCTTGGTTGGGAACTGTATGTCCACATGTACAGTACTGTTCACATTCATAAGCATTCCAGTAAAAAGCAAATCAGTTTTTATTCCTTTACTGTTTACTACAGGAGGTACAGTAGAAACACGGTTTGATAGAACAGAAAAAGTTTTACAGTATTGCTTACAGTGAACAAAATATCCATGAAACACACAAGAGCATTCTGAACAAAAAAACAACAGCAAAAAAAGGGGAGGGGGGAGGGGGGAGTATCTAATCTGTATCTATTAGATTACTGTATCTAATCTCTGCGATCTTCAGGGTTAGGCCACATGTTTTTATCAAGATCACATCTGATATCATCCAAGGCGATGCACCTGGGAAAAAACTGTTTGGTATGTCGGATCCACCCTTGGAGCCAGCATCCATGGCTTCAAGGAGGGACATCTGGTCATGTGGCTGATGGTCATAAACCTTCCACCTTCACATTACATTTTGTCCAGGTTGACGCCTTTTGGCCAGATTGAATCCTGCCTCATCTATGTATATGAATTCATGAGGGGCCTGGTTGGCCTCCAATTCCATAGCTCTCAAAACAAAGTTTATGTAAATCATGTCATTACTGTATACTATACCAGCGGTTTTCAATAGGTGAGGCGCGCCTCCCCTGGGGGGCGCCAAAGAGCCACAGTTGAGGCGCGACACGCAAAGAAAAAAATAACTGTATGCAGCTCTATTGATATCGCAGTGTTTCCCCTACAATGTATTAAGCAGCGGCGGATTTTCAGCGCCGCTGCAAAATCTTCACATGATCAGTAATATCCTAATATCACGACATTCACTTACACACCTAAAAACACTGAAACATGGCGACCGGTGGCGCTGCTAATGCGATGGCTCTGAATCCACTTGTTGACAAGAAAGGAGGAAAGAGCCACAAATGGAAATATTTTTGATTAGGCTAATGTCACGTTGCCATAAGGGGCCGTTCACATTCACATTCACATGCAAATATCTCAAAAGTGGGCCCGCGGTAAGCGCGCTCATAATAGAAGCGACTCCCGCCACTCCGTGTTCGCCGTTCAGGTTTCATTCTCGCGCAGCTTGTTTAGTTGTTTAGTAAACTTAACGTGCGGGTCTTTTCCGCTCCGTGCGCCGTGCTCTCCGTTCCGTGTGTGTGTGTGTGTGTGCGTGTCGGCGCACTGCGCTCTCTGCTCAATGTTCCGCTCCGCGTTTGCGCTGCGCGTTCTGCTCTGTGGTTAATGACCCAAACGCTCCATTCATGTAGCTACAGATCATGCACTGGAAAAGCAAAGTTCACTCAAATAACGTGAAATTTCTCAGTAGTAGACTTCTGTTTGCTGAGCTGGTATAGCCATGCTGGGCAACAATGGTAAAATACCTGCTCGCACATGCTCTGGTAATAATAGCTTTGTATGACTATACTTTATTTTGATAATTAGTCAGATTTAACAGATTTATTTTTTGAGTATGTTGCATAGAACTGAATGAAGAATAATAATATATTGATGTTTTATATTTTAATATATTTCCCCTTTCTTACATTTGAGCCCCTGCCCCTGATGAACTCTTTGCACGTCCCAGGAGGTTAGTGAAGTAAAATAGGATATGCAAGCTAGTCACCTTTTAAACTAATGAAAAGTTTCATTTGGATTTTAATGTTCAAAATGTCTACAGGATAAAATAAATGAAAGTACTGGTTACATGATGATGTATCTAAGTGCTAAAGTGTGTTACAAAAAAAAGATCAGTAGTGCAGGTGAGGGAGGAAATAGTTGTATTTTTCCAATATCAATTTCTACCTTACGGCTGAAAATTAACACAAAAGAAAAACATGAATAATCCTGTCCTAATCCTGTTTGTGACCAGTTTAAGGTACGTGCTGCAATAATCATGCCTTCTGTTGATGGTATTTAAAATTTGTATGTCTCAAAATGTCCATTTCTATTCACAAAACTTGGCAGAAGTCATGGTTTAAGGGGTTATTTAAAAAAAAAAATCTTCCGGGGGTGCATGCCCCCGGACCACCCGCGAGCAGCTTGGTAACAACCTCCGGCACGTAACAGCACCGCTGCTGGAAAAATTTATAGGGGAAACACTGTATCGGTAATTGTGTGTGCGAGTATTAGCTATAAAACGCGTCGTTCTCTTGTCCCAAGTCAACAGAAGTCAGCATTAAGGGAGGATACGGAGCCCGGGAAGTCACCTGTGCGAGTAAAAAAAAAACAATCCGTGGCGATGGTTTTGCAATCCGTCTGCTTATAGCTACTCACGAATTCTCAAACTGTTCCCTCGGTTTAACAAATCGTGCCCACGGATTAATAAACCGTACCCACAAGTTTCAAATCCGCGCTCTCAGACTTAAACCGTGCCTTCAGTTTTTGCAATCTGTACCCACAAATTCATAAACCGTGGCCCTTTCGCAATCCGTTCCCACGGGTTTGTAAACTGTAACGTTACTCACGGATTTGTGGCTCGCATTCACTTTAGAAGAACACCAGGAGGTAGCCTACGTTGTTAACGAATCATATTGTATATTGTTTTATTGTGTGAACATCAAATTGTCTTAACGGCGTCTGCATGTTTAAAGTGATTCTCAATTGTAGCGGGTATGGGGTGGAATATATACAATTTAATATGATTACATTTTTAATAATAATTATAATTGCGTGACGAGTTCATAATGCGGTGAATTCCCGCTCCCATTTACTTCACAATCTCATAGAGACGCGCGTCACGATCTGTGCACTGCCGCGTCTCGCGCTCATCTCGCCACCAGATTCAGTATCAGTGCACCTTATGAACCATGGCGTTAACTTAAACTGCATTTCTGTCAGTGCGTGACTATAGCTCGTTAATAAACAACATTTTTTTTATTTTATATTGATCCATTTCATACAATTCGTCTTCATTTGGCAAGTGCACTTGCGCAAAAACCTTTTTCATGTTCAACTTTTGTGTTTTTGCATGTAGATGCTGCTGATAAAACAGCTTCACCGAGACATGCATTTGTGTGTGTGTGTGTGTTTCTTTTGTAAAAGTTTCCCGGATATAACTTCCCTATTTAATGCACAATTTTCCTTACAAATTATATTATCAGCATTACAATGTGAGTAAATCTGTAAAATGTAAGGGATAATGCCACCCCTTCTAGAACAATGTGCATTTACGTTTAAATTGTAACATATTTAACAGCATGTAATTACAGTGTAATTAGTGTTAGCTCACTATCTTAGCCTTTTTCAGTGCATTAGGTGAGGTAATCTGATAATATTAGTGATTCTCATTTATCAAAACACTAAAACTGGTACCGTTTTGGAGAGAAATTGGGTATTTTTTAATCTCTCTATTTAACCCATCTCATGGTGTGTGATGCTGAACTATCATATGAGTTTCTAAAGGTTTTTGAATTCTTTGCACAGTTCTGAATATTTATATTTTATGTGCATGCTCAGGCTCAGTGGCCTTTCGCCTAATTTTAAGCGAAATTTATTTTCAAATAATTTGATTTAAATGGTAATGAGTTTACTGATTTGATGCATTTTAAAAAGATGGATGATAGATATTCTTCAATCTTTCTGACAAAGTGCATTTTTTTTTATTTATTAATTGTAGTGCACAGTGTTTATTATCAAATCAAATCAAATCAAGTATATTTGTATAGCGCTTTTTACAATACAGATTGTATCAAAGCAGCTTCACAGTATTAAAATAAAATAATACAACAAAGTTTGTTTCTAGTGGAATTTATTGATTGATAGAATAAAATTAAATATCCCCAAAATATCCCCAACTGAGCAAGCCAAAGGCAACAGTGGCAAGGAACCGAAAAACTCCATCAAGTGACCTAATGGTGTCCTAAAACTCCATCAGGTGACCTAATGGAGAAAAAAAAACCTTGGGAGAACCCAGGCTCAGTCGGGGGCGAGTTCTCCTCTGGCATTTATGAACTAGAGGCCGGATTGTAGTTTGAAACTGTGAGATTAACAATATTATATGAATGCCTGGCTGAAAAGATGCGTCTTTAATCTAGTTTTAAACTGGGAGAGTGAGTCCGAGTAACGAACAGTATCAGGAAGGCTATTCCAGAGTTTTGGAGCCAAATGTGAAAATGCTCTCCCTCCTTTGGTTGATCTGGATATCCTAGGTATGACCAAAAGCCTCGAATTTATTGATCTTAAAGAGCGCGATGGATTATAGGGTGATAGAAGATCCGTTAAATAGACTGGAGCTAAGCAGTTTAGGGTATAATTAATACAGAACTTTATAGGTAGCCAATGTAGTGATGATAAAATCGGTGTTATATGATCATATTTTCTTGATCTAGTAAGAACTCTAGCGGCTGCATTTTGGACTAACTGTAGCTTGTTTATTGAGGATGCAGGACAACCGGCTAATAAAGCATTACAGTAATCTAGTCTCGAGGTCATGAATGCATGAACTAATTTTTCTGCATCAGAAACTGATAGCATATTACGTAGCTTAGCAATGTTTCTAAGGTGGAAAAACGCAGTTTTTGTAACATACGAAATATGATTTTCAAAAGACAGGTTACAATCGAGTATAACACCCAGGTCTTTTACTGTAGAGGATAAAGTAACAGGACATCCTACGATGTCAAAGTTGTATTGTGAGAGGTTCTGTGGGCGGTTTTTTGAACCGATAAGTATTACCTCTGTCTTGTCTGGATTTAATAAAAGAAAATTACGCGTCATCCAATCTTTTATATCTTTAACACACTCTGTCAATTTGGATAAATTAGCGTTTTCATCCGGCCGTGATGAAATATATATTTGAGTGTCATCAGCATAACAATGGAAACTAATTCCATGTTTCCTTATAATATTTCCAAGTGGCATCATATATATTGAGAATAACAGAGGGCCTAACACAGATCCCTGCGGCACTCCATAGTTTACTGGAGTTATGATCGATTTTTCTCCATTTAAATAGACAAAATGGTAGCGGTCAGATAAGTATGATCTAAACCAGCTTAATGCTTGTCCTTGAACACCAGTATAATTTTGTAGTCGATCTAAGAGTATTGTATGATCTATAGTATCGAACGCAGCACTTAGATCAAGTAAAACTAGTATTGAGATACAGCCTTGGTCAGAAGCTAAGAGTAAATCATTTGTGATTTTAACGAGCGCAGTTTCAGTGCTATGATGCGGCCTGAATCCAGACTGAAACTTTTCGTAGATATCATTTTCTTGCAAGAAAGAGCCCAGTTGAGTGGACACAACTTTTTCTAGTATTTTAGACATAAAAGGTAGATTTGAAATGGGTCTATAATTTGCTAGATTATTATGATCTAATTGTGGTTTCTTAATGAGAGGTTTTATAACTGCCAGTTTATTATAAGGGGGTAGAATCCGCAGCTCAGTACTCTCTACTCATGAGTACTTTTAAATAAGCTACATTTTTACTCTTACTCAAGTAGTTTTTTGGACAGGTACTTTTTACTCCACTCACACTACATTTTTTGGAATGTAATGCTACTTTTACTTGAGTATGTTTTTTCAGAACTCTTTCCGCCACTGCTGATTTTGTTTAAGATGATGTGCATCTCCTTCAAATGTGCGCTTAAAGCCCAGACACACCGTGCCGATTTCAGCCATCAGGTGTCGTTGGCGGTAGCTTTGGCACCGATTGCACGTTAAGCATGTTTTGTTGACTTGTGGTTAGGCCTACTGATGTTCAGTGTTTTTAAAAGTAGCCTCAATTAGGCCTGCATGAAGTTGGAAATTATTTGCTGTTGCAAAGAATCGTTTATGAATGCACTTTTAAGAAAGTTGTGGAAATAAAATAATATTTACATTTTATCAGTTGTTATTGAAACTCATCATTGCCTGGAACACACAAAAGATGGCATTTACTGCAGAGGCGTGTGTGGGTTAGGGCAGGCGGATGGGATTTTGGGGAAGGGGGGCTCGGCTGTCCTTACCTACTCTAAGGGGAGGCTCACATTCACCCAATTTGAAAACCCCTGTACTATACTGTACTGTAACCTATTACTGTGTAGGTTACCTACTTGCAAAGTGCAAAACTTATAGAACTGGACAATGAATTGAATATACAGTACACTATACCTGGACATATTGTCGTTGTAGCTCCTTGACTCTCTCACTGATATATTGTTTTTGAACTGATATCATTGCAGAAGCAGAGGTTTTTATAAACTTTCATATTGTGAAATATTAGTACAATTTGAAATAACTGATTTCTGTTTAAAAATATGTATGTCATGTAATAAATTGTGTAAAATGTAATTTATTCCTGTGATGAAAAGCTGAATTTTCAGCATCATTACTCCAGGAAGATGCATATGGACTCGAAAAGCTTGTTTCTTCATGACATTGTTCAAAAGCAACACATTTTGCTAGCAATCAAAATCACATTTTGCTAAAATCATGAAATTTACAAAAATGGTAAAAGTTTCATGTAAATGGTAAATAAATAAATGCAGTCCATACTGTATCTAAGGTTTGGAATATTGTTTTTGCTATTGTGGGATGTTGTGTGTTAACATTTGTAAATACTACAAAAACAATCCATCATTTTGTTGGGAGGTATAGCTTGTCTGTTAAGAAAATGTAAGCATTATGGAAATGTGTTCACTGACTGCATATTGTGTGAAAACGACAAGAAATGTGTGAATGGTATGGCCACAAAAGACCGATGCTGTGCTAATTGTGTTTAGAGTTTTGAAAATGTGACAACTGATTGGACAAACGCTTGTTAGCGACTGAAAAAAACTGTAAGTTAGCAGGTGAGTCTCTGGATAGCAGATTGTTATGGTGATACTGGCAAGTGAGTCAAGACACTTTTATTTATATAGCGTTTTTTACAATACAGATTGTTTCAAAGCAGCCTTACAGAGATAACAGGAAAATAATGCTAAAAAGTTTGTTTCCAGAAGAAAATAGCATCACAGTTCAGCTTAATTAAGTTCAGTGATATTTCATTTTTGTTTTAAAATTTGTATTAATTTAGTTGAACGAACAGTGTATTATTATGATTCAGGCAGCATTATAGGTCAGAAGTCAGATTGGTTTGGAACAATCAGAATATTATCCAGTTCCATCTGGTTGAAGATCGGAGTCATGGCGCTATGGAGATGGGTTTGTTGAGGATCTGGATACGGCCCGGATCTGTCTGACTACATCATGCGTTGTGGTCATGTCTAGGCACAGGTCCACCATCTGATCTGGATACGGCCTGGATCCAGCTGATTAAAGTAAACCTTGGAATAAGCAGAAAGACCAACATTAGCGTAGATGCCATTCTTCTTTGATGTAATGAGTACATCGGGTGTTATAGGAAGTATTCCCGGTTCCGGCTGACCTAATTTATGCAGCCTAATTATCATTTAACTGATTTGAATAATAGGAATGTATAAATTTCTTAGCCTGACGTCGTCATACTCAGATTCTAGTCAGAATGTGAGTCTGATACTGCTCCATTGAGCTTTGATTATGGGGCGTGTTTCAACCGAACCAGGAAAGAAAATGCCTCTGCACTCAATTGGATAGACCTACAACCAATCAGAGCAACGGAGTTAAGTGACGTATGTTTTTCATTCATGTTTCAGATCGACAAATGCCTTGATCGCGGTTCTCTGTTCCTCTTTTAAAATGAATGCGCTGTCGATATCTTCTATAACAGACACGATGGCGGAATCTACACATAAAGTTTTATAAACAAAGTGCAGGAGGAGCACATTCAAATAATCAATCCAATCAACCGTCTACAGTCTACACTATCAGCATGAGAGGAATTATTTATTCACTCTGTCAACTCACCTAACATTCCTTGACAGTTTTCAGCATCCCTCCACTCACTCTCGGCTTGTTGTTCCACAGCCAGGAATACCGAGTACTTTGGGTTCGGGCCGAATACCGAGCCCGAGCCCTCTCCTCAGACAGCACGCCAAATATGCATTTATTCTATCTGACTTATTTGTAAGCGTGAACTCGTGAAATCTCAATTTTCCAGCGGCAGTCATTTGAATTCAACCCAAGCGCTCGTTGATGACGTGGATGATTACGTTACCGTTGCTCATCTGTCCATCATCGTATAAAACCTGCCCTGACAATTTGATTGGTCCGAACAATTTTTGTGTGGGCATAATAGCTCTTCAGCGGATCGAGTCCAGACCGAACTTCCCGACCTAATTTTGTTGGCGGGGCTAAGTTCGGCTGGCATCCAGGCTATACATTTCTATGTGTATGCCAGGTTAAAGAGATGTGTTTTTTAGTCTAGATTTAAACTGACATAGTGTGTCTGCTTCCCGGACAATGTTAGGAAGACTGTTCCAGAGTTTAGGTGCTAAATAGGAAAAAGGATCTACCGCCAGTAGGCAATTTTGATATTCTAGGTATTATCAACTGGCCAGAGTTTTGAGATCGCAATAGACATGAAGGAATATAATGCATTAAGAGCTCGCTCAAGTATTGGGAAGCTAAACCATTTAATGCTTTGTAAGTAATCAGCAATATTTTAAAAATGTATACAATGTTTAATAGGGAGCCAATGCAGTGTTGACAGAACCGGGCTAATATGGTCATACTTTCTGGTTCTAGTAAGAACTCTAGCTGCTGCGTTTTGGACCAGCTGTAGTTTATTATGCGTGCAGGGCAAACACCCATAGAGCATTACAATAATTTAATCCTGAGGTCATGAACGCATTAACTAACTGTTCCGCATTTTTCATTGAAAGCTTTTGTCGTAATTTATATATATTTTTAAGATGGAAGAATGCGGTTTTACAGATAAACGTGGCTTTCAAATGAAAGATTGGTATGTAAGAGCACACCCAGGTTTGACAAAGACTTGACAGAGCAGCCATCAATTGTTAGACAGTATTCTAGGTTAGTACGTGCAGAGGTTTTTTGTCCAATCATTAGAAACTAAGTAATTAAGTAATAGGAAATTACTAGTCATCCAGATTTTTATATCAGCTATGCATTCCATTAATTTCTTGAATTGGCAAGTTTCGTTAGAGTGTGGAACTGAGAAAAATGACTTTAAAGATTTTTAGTTGTCCTGCCAAATTAATTATTGGTAGGACACTGGAAATCTGGCAAATAGATGTTTTAGTAATGAAAATTATATACATAAAAAAATCTTGAGCTCAAAATTGACTTTTGACCACTATTTTAAAGTTACTGTACTCTGCCTTTGTATTGTCAGCAAAAAGTGAGAAGTCATGCCAAGGCAAAAGGCAATAACTTCCACATTATCAATAGTTGGTTGCTGATCACCATTAACAAAATCATTATAGTAACACCTGTATAAAATCTAGTGATCATGGCATTTATTTTGTATGATTTACAATTATTTATTGCCATCTACTTATTACTATCCTGTGCTTTGGTTGTATTCTGAGGGCATTATTAATACATTTGACATGACAAAATACCTCCATAGATATATTAGTCCAGCGTTGGCTTGACCGTGTTAGCGCGGTGCTGAAGGCGCCGGCGAAGTTTTGGCACTCTGCCAGCTAGATGCATGAGTGTTTCAACCAGGTCCGGTACCCGAACTGGGTGAGGCGGGGCTTTAGTTCTTTGTTGTATTCATCTGCTATGGCATGTGTAACATTTTTCTGTCAACTTCATTTTTTGTCGATGGAGCGGGTTCAGCAGACCGTACTAAATGCTCTGACCGCATTTGTGCAGGACAAAGCTCTGAGGACATCAGAAGTTAGAGGGACTGGTGGCAGCTGTACAAAGTACACAGGCTACACCGTCATTTTAATTTTAATAGACAGTAAAACAAAGGCAGATAACCGTACAATCTGGTAGGTAACATTATTTGATAGAACACCGGCACGGTAACTTATTGATGTGCGGCTAAACAAAGGCAGAGTACCGTATCTCAATTTGAGCGTTCCAAAACAAAGCCAAAGAGCGGTAACTGGTGTTACGGTGTTCTGCCTTGGTTTCTCATGGGCTTTTGGAAGTTACTGTTAAGACAACTCATTATTTTCTCGAAAAAACAACGGAATTGATTCAAGATACTCATCCACATGATAAAGGAGGTCTTGAATGTGCCAAAAATATAAATAACGAAGTTACGGTCTTTTGCCTTTGCACGGCAGTTATGTAGGGAGATAATGAGCCTATGCATGGGTGATGAGTGATTATCTGTGGCAGGTGTGATGATGGCTGACTGAGTGCAGGTGGGGACCAGAAGGGATGCTGGGAAGTGTAGTTCTGGTGACTGGGCTGGTGATTTAGGATTTTGACAGTCCCATTTGTCATTTTAGGTTTCAGAAGGGTGAGCACCCTCTTTGTGGCCAACATACACTCTCAATATATATATGTAAAATTTGGGAATGTTTGGTTCAGGAAATGTGCTATCAGGATGGTGTGTCCATTAAAACACAGGGGTTCGGTACTCAGTCCATACTCATTTATTGTAACAGATCGTGAATCAGACCATAGAGTAGAATGGGAATCAGATATAGAGTTGTATGGTTTCTATAAACAAATAAACAACAAACAGAATCTTAAATATAATTAACACCATAGAACTTCAACTAATAAATCATTAATCACATAATCCAATCCTACACAATTCAACATAAAAATAGTAAGAACACTGAAACATAAGAATCATAATCACATAGAACATTTCAGAATTAGACCCAAACAGAATCTCAAGAGTTAACATTATGAAACAAATCAAAAGAGCACAAACTTACATTGTCAGGAACACAGCAACTCTTCAAAGGCTCTCATTAGGAGAGAAAGAAAGGACAGTCTGCTTCCATTGCATATGGCACACACCAACAGTACTACTACTACTACTACTACTACTACTTCTTCTTCTTCTTCTTATTATTATTATTATTATTATTATTTTCTTATTGGCAACCGCACTTAACAGTGCATTACTGCCATCATCCGGTAGCTTGGAGCTTGGATCAGAAACATTCCTATCATCATTAAGTGCACCTGAGGAGACTTAGCTCCTCCCATGACTGGCTACGTCATGTGTATATATATATGTATATATATATATACACTCACCTAAAGGATTATTAGGAACACCTCAATTTCTCATTAATGCAATTATCTAATCAACCAATCACATGGCAGTTGCTTCAATGCATTTAGGGGTGTGGTCCTGGTCAAGACAATCTCCTGAACTCCAAACTGAATGTCACAATGGGAAAGAAAGGTGATTTAAGCAATTTTGAGCCGTGGCATGGTTGTTGGTGCCAGACGGGCCGGTCTGAGTATTTCACAATCTGCTCAGTTACTGGGATTTTCACGCACAACCATTTCTAGGGTTTACAAAGAATGGTGTGAAAAGGGAAAAACATCCAGTATGCGGCAGTCCTGTGGGCGAAAATGCCTTGTTGATGCTAGAGGTCAGAGGAGAATGGGCCGACTGATTCAAGCTGATAGAAGAGCAACTTTGACTGAAATAACCACTCGTTACAACTGAGGTATGCAGCAAAGCATTTGTGAAGCCACAACACGCACAACCTTGAGGCGGATGGGCTACAACAGCAGAAGACCCCACCGGGTATCACTCATCTCCACTACAAATAGAAAAAAGAGGCTACAATTTGCACGAGCTCACCAAAATTGGACAGTTGAAGACTGGAAAAATGTTGCCTGGTCTGATGAGTCTCGATTTCTGTTGAGACATTCAGATGGTAGAGTCAGAATTTAGCGTAAACAGAATGAGAACATGGATCCATCATGCCTTGTTACCACTGTGCAGGCTGGTGGTGGTGGTGTAATGGTGTGGGGGATGTTTTCTTGGCACACTTTAGGGCCCTTAGTGCCAATTGGGCATCGTTTAAATGTCACGGCCTACCTGAGCATTGTTTCTGACCATGTCCATCTCTTTATGACCACCATGTACCCATCCTCTGATGGCTACTTCCAGCAGGATAATGCACCATGTCACAAAGCTCGAATCATTTCAAATTGGTTTCTTGAACATGACAATGAGTTCACTGTACTAAAATGGCCCCCACAGTCACCAGATCTCAACCCAATAGAGCATCTTTGGGATGTGGTGGAACGGGAGCTTCATGCCCTGGATGTGCATCCCACAAATCTCCATCAACTGCAAGATGCTATCCTATCAATATGGGCCAACATTTCTAAAGAATGCTTTCAGCACCTTGTTGAATCAATGCCACGTAGAATTAAGGCAGTTCTGAAGGCGAAAGGGGGTCAAACACAGTATTAGTATGGTGTTCCTAATAATCCTTTAGGTGAGTGTATATCCATGAGAAGCTTACAAAAACTGTTTCTAAAACACACCTGGTAAAATAACTGTACTGCAGGGCCTCTTATGGCTTTTGCTTTATTTTATATAATTGCTCTCAACTTCAATCCTGCAATAATTTCTCTCATAATTGCCCTGAACAGCAATCTCTGTTTGTAACCTGATCAAGGAATCTCACATTTGTTTAATTTTATAATATGAAGAGATTAAAGCCCTTCCCATAAAGCCCTTCTATATGTTCCCTGTGTCATGTTTGGACTTTTGTTATAAACTTCATGTTTCCTGTCCTCCGTGCATCTTTCTAATACATTGTAGTTTTCCCTGTTGATTAGTCCTAATTGTTCCCAGGTGTGTTTTGTTAATCTATTAGCCCACAGTCTGACTAGAGGAGCTTTAATTGAGCGCAGTGGAATAGCCTCTGCATAACACGTCACGCAACACATACCTGTCCGAATGTACTGATACCCGGTTTAAGATCTGAGTAGCGGACCCACACAGTCAATAATCAATCTCTCAAAAGGTTCACTTAGCACAGGAATGGGATACAAAGGTGTTGAAGATTGGCTTCCTTTCATGCTGACATACATTACACGAATAACAGAAATCTGATACTGCAGAATTGAATCCAGGCCATAAATAATACTTAGAAACACGCTGAAACATTTTCGTGACTCCCAAATGTCCAGAAAGAGAATGTTCATGAGCCAATTTCAAGACTTGTAATTGGTACCCAGTCAGTAAAACATCTGATATCTCACCTGTCAATCTGCCGCCTCAGAATGTGGAGGTTTCTATCTACCCCCATGAGAACCCAGTCATCCCAATAATAAGATGTATTCAAGTCATAAATATCATTAATGTTAACGGCCATCTCACAACAATTTCGTAACGTATGATAAGACTTCTGAGCTAGGAATAACTGATCTTGACCCACCTGTAAAGGGACTTCCTCAGATGTCGTGGTTTCTGAACTAGACTTTATATCAGCCTTAACAGCTACATTATCTTTTCTAGGTTCAGAATCAGTATCAAGAAAAGTCTGAGATGTAAATTACATCCTTGAACTTCTTTATTTGCGATCTCCACCACAAAGGCAGGAAACAATAAGGGACACTGAGTAGACAGGTCAGGCTGAATGCAGGCATCAGGTCTGTTGACCACTACTGGGTAAGGGAAAATGTTAGCACCAGTAAGGTCATTCCCAAGGATTATACTAACCCGATCCACAGGTAATTTATGGCGCACACCCAACTCAACAACTCCTGTAACAAAATCAGATTTTAAGTGAACACATGAACATCCCATCTCAATGCCTCGCACAAGCACATTTCTACCTGTATAGGACTAATCAGAAAAGGGTAAAACATCCTCACACACAAAGCACTGAGCAGATCCAGTATCTCGCAAAATCAAAACTAGCTTAGTTTCAGAACCAGTACCAAATGATACAGTACCAGGCAGAATAAACGTTCCATATGTGGAATCAGATTCAAAGACATATTAGCCACATTTTAGGTTTAAGCAGCTGTTTTCTACGGTGGCCGAGACGCGCTGCAACTGAAGAAAACATCTTCATCAGTGTCAAAACACATGTGTGCTTCAAATACTCACAACACAACCAAATACAGAAATGCGCTGCAAATAGCACAGACCACAACGGAAATGTTTCCAGGGGACCCCAATAAGTGACGAACCCGGCTGGGACATGCTTATTGCTCGTGAGCATCCCTATGCCCTACTCCCTTCGAAGGGCAGAGCCCTTGGAGTGGGGACTTTGCAGTGAGCAGGGCACTTGTGTATAGCCGTTTGGAACGCACTTGGTGAAGGGAGCAACGAAAGACAACGTCATTTCCTCTTTATTTTCACCTGGGATGTTCCCATGAAAGGCAACACGGTGTCCATCAGCTGAATAACTTCTTACGACAGAAATTTATACATTTTATACAGAACAGTTTTTATAATATGTGTTATATATCTGTGTGTGAGTGTCTCAAATTTAAAACTTGCCATCTCATCTTTGGACCCTGCATTACCTTATATTTGTTATGAAACTTATTTAAAGTTATCAGCAATATTTTAAAATGTATACAATATTTAATATGGAGCTAATGCAGTGTTGACAGAACCGGGCTAATATAGTATGACCATATTAGCCCAGTTCTGTCAACACTGCATTTGCTCCCTAGTACTTAAGCGAGCTCTTAACGCATTATAGTCCTTCACGTTTATTGCGATCTCAAAATTACGGCTAGTTGATAATACCTAGAATATCAAAATCGATACTAGTATCTATTCCATTAAGTACTAGTACTTATTCATTAGCTACTAGTGCTTATTCTTTAGGTACTAGTGCCAATTCTTTAGATACCAGTACCTTTTTAAAATATACTAGTAGCTATTCATTATATTCTAGTGCCTATTAAATTGGTACCAGTACTTATTTATTAGATACTAGTACTTATTCATTAGTTACTAGAACTTATTCATTAGATTCTAGTGCCTATTAAATTGGTACTAGTACGTATTTATTATATACTAGTACTTATTTATTAGTTACTAGTACTTATTATTAGATACTAGTACTTATTCATTAGATACTAGTACCTATTACATAGATACTAGTACTTATTCATTAGATACTAGTACTTATTTCAATAGTGACTGGTAACTATTCTTTTGTTACTAGTAACAAATACATTTTTTTGCCATTGACTTCTATGGGCATCTGTCATTCAGATATCATTCATTCAGATATCATGTCAGGCATTTCTTCAAAACTCTTACTGTCTGCGTCTACTAAAGAAGGAAATTGTTCAAGGTAAGTTTATTTCTTTGTTGTTATTTTACTATGTTGCACTCAACTTCGCCTTTTTCGACTGTACTAATGTTACTTGGCGGATATTGCGTGTTTGCAGCCAGATAGACCGTTCTCAGGTGAGGCATTTCACTAGTCAGTGTTCTCCATCAGATTATAACTCTAGGTTTGGGAATAATTGATGACTGAATTATTGTTGAATAAAGTCATTATTTTGTTTTTGTCGCACACAAAAAATATTCTCGTCACTTCATAAAATTAAGTTTGAACCACTGTAGTCACATGGACTATTTTAACAATGTCTTTCCTACCTTTCTGGGACTTCAAAGTGTTAATTTAATAGCTGTTAATTTAATTTCATCAAAAATATCTTAATTTGTGTTACGAAGATAAACAAAGGTCTTGCGGGTTTGGACCGACATGAGGGTGAGTAATTTTCATTTTTGGGTGAACTATCCCTTTAATAATTTTCTGACTACGTTCATCTACTAAACAGTTCATTTTCTGTTTCATTTAAAAGTGTGTGCAATGTTACTGATAAGTATTGTTTGCCATGTGCTATATATAATCACTAACATTTTTTCTTTTTTTTCTTTTCAGACCTAGGTGTGTTGACCAGTTTCGTCAGACGTCTTGCCAGATCTATCTGTGGTCACATCTATTTTTTTGGTCTCTTAAGGTTAATTTACATGCTAGTTCCTCTCATTGGACTGGGCAATTTACACTTTTCTCTTTGACATTGTTTTATCCTCTTAAAACTGTAATCATTACGTTTAAAAATATAATGCAGCATAGTTTCAAAAATAAAGATTCTCATTATTTACTAACCCAGATGCCATCCAAGGTGTATATGACTTTCTTCATCAGAACACAAATGCATATATTTAATCTGGAGGAAATTCAAGCTCTGTAGGATGCATACAATGCAAGAAAATCGGTTCCAGCATTGTGATTAATGTAAGAAACAATCAATAAGTAAAACATTCTCTACTTTAAACTAGTGCTTCTGACCAGGGCTCTGATACGGTTTGAAATATCTGAATTTTCATGGAAAGTTCATTCTTCTGTTTGTTGCCTTGGTCCTTTTTTTTTAGACCCATTGTGTTATGCAAAGTAAAGCCTGAGTTACTGGAGGTAAGATACATCACTTATGACAAGAATTTGGTAAGTGTTCAAACTTATGTCTTAAATAAAAAAAAAAGTAAACTCTAGGTTATGCCCTTCACGTTTGGTAAGGGTTAGGGGCAGTCACTGATGAGCAATTTAAGAATTTAAGTTTACTGCCATAGTCTAAAGCAGACACTACTAGGCTGTTTCTGTTTGCTACTAGAAATCTCTTCTCAGCGTCGTCCAACAGGGTTTATTTTCTTTTTTTCCATTTTTGTATTCATGTTGACATTGCTCTTTGAAATAAAGGTATTTGTGTTTAAATGTGCATTTAATGTCCTAAACATGTCATTTTAAAGATTAAATTTTCACTGTCAAATATTTGTCACTTCTCAACATGACAGACACCTTTCCTATTAGTGACACAATAGGTATTAGTCTGCAGATTGTACGTCTGTGCACAAGATTAGGTTCCACACTCTTCTATCATCTGAAAGAAATGTATGCAAAATGAGAGTTACATCTGTTGGATTAGCTCTTCCTCCACACACTCTTATGAATATCAGTATGGTTTTCATGCTACTTTCTTCTGCAAGCTCATCAATGTGACTCTGTAATGGGGATAACTAGCACATCTCGTCTGTTATTTAATGCTGGTCTGTCTCCCTCTCTCCCCCCACTCTACCCCACCCCCTCTTTTTCATAGACATGACAGCATGAAGAGGATAAAGCCAGAGTAATTATGGTTCAGCCAGGCTGCCACGTGTGATCAATGACTAATAAGGAGAGAAGAGCAGGGTCCTCAAAAGAAGACTATTAGTCTTATCAGTCCTACACTGCTTGGCCCAGGACAGGGGGACTTGTAACTCTTTAACCCCCGAATCATTCTGCCTAGCCAAGAGAGACCAATTCGATTAAACTCTAAAATCTTTACACCAATGTGGTTATTCCAGCAAGCAGGTTAAGCAACTTAACTGGGTAAGTTAATCTTTTGATTTCAAAATCTGTAAAGGTATGCTAGTAATTACATAAACACCTAACCAGTGGCCTGTTACATATAGCTAGTTGAACAAAATTTGAGTTTCAGATTAATTAATAGTTAACGAAACCAAACAAATCCAACCTGGTGTAGATCAGGTTCACAACACTCGCCCTAAATGCTTTCTATCAATTAGGGTTTTGATCCATTGTTAACTCTGGAGCATTTGCAGCTAAAATTTGTGACATCTGCAGCGATATGTCAATCACATGAAACACTGAGAGCATCAGTTTGATTCACTTCTAATAAGAGAGTCAGTACGTTTTAACAGCTTGATATTGTCACAGATTGTGTTGCTAGAACACACACAAAGATGAAGATAATAAGGCAGTCTTTAATAAATCCACAGGTAAATCCACAGTATGAGAGTAGCACACAACACATCCAAACAGACGAGACCCAACAATAATGAACAGAAACAATGGAACTTTAATACAGGTGGAAATGAGGTGATTAACGACACACAGCTCACAGTGATGAAGACTCAGATCAGAAACCAAAACAACAAGCTAGTGGCAGGAAATAGTACAAATGGGAAAACATTTAAGAGTCCAGAAGAGGGATCAAACAGAAAGTCCAGGGTGGTGTGGGTGGAGGAATAATCCAACAGATGGCCTTAAGCAGGGGTGAGCTCATGGGAGAGACCCAGGCCACAATCAGGACTGCGACCCATGGTGCCACAATGCTAGATGCCAGCACGGGGATGATTGGAGGTATCAACGTGATGGAGTTGGAGCCCATCATATAGACTGAGAGGGAGAGGAAGCGGGGATTCAGAGGGCTGAGGGTGATCTGGAGCGATTGAGGGCAGAGCTAGGTGAGGCTGAAGGGTGGAAGGGTGGAAGGGTGGAAGGGTGGAGGGGTGGAAGGGAGCCCGCGAAGGAATACCTAGAGGTTTTAGTCGCTCAGGGGCCAAGACCTCTCAGGTAGAAGAACTCGTGCCTGCAGTGCTAGCAATACTTCCAAGTTATAAAATCGTACAAATGTGGACGGCGAAGACCAGCCGGCCACCGCACAAATGTCTTCAATTGGTACACCACTGGACCAAACCCTTGAAGAAGCCATGCCCCTTGTGGAATGAGCTCTGACGCTTATGGGACATTGAAGACCCATCGAGGCGTAGGCTAGAGAGATAGCGTCCACTATCCATCGTGATAATCTCTGCTTTGTGACCGGAAGCCCTTTGAAGCCGAAGCATACAAAGAGCTGTTCTGACTGTGTGAATGGGGTAGAACACTTTAGATAAATTCTGAGAGCCCTAACAGGGCAGAGTAGACTCAATTCTCTATCGTCCTCCAGTAAGGGAAGCGCCAATAGCGAAATGACCTGGGCTCTGAACGGAGTTGAGAGTACATAACTGTGTCTTGGAATTCGAGACAGGAAGCATTCATATTGAGTGCTTGCAAGTCGCCCACTCGCTTGACTGATGCTAGGACTAGCATGAGTGCGGTCTTAAGCAAAAGAGGCTTCAAGTCAGCCGACTGAAGCGGCTTGAAAGGGGGTCCCTTAAGGGCCCTGAGGACCGTGGATAGGACCCAGGTGGGTATAGAGGGGGGTTGAGGCGGATTAAGCCTCCTGGCTTCTGTAACAGTATTAGCTCAAAGGGGAAATATTAATAATAATCCATAATTACCAATTATGATTAATTATTAATATTTGGGTCAGTTAATTAGATTAACTTTGAGGTAAGCTAAATTAATATTACAATCAATTAATCAGTTCCAACAAACTCTTTGATTATTCATTTATTCTAAGAAAAGTGTATCTTTCATGGTCACTGAAAAATAATTATTCCTTAGCATGTACAGCACTTAGAGCATGTAACAAGATCAAGATCGTAAAAGGGACTTTGTATGCAAGCAGAGAATAAGAAAGCAAGTCCATATTGTGCACAAGTTTTATTAACTAACTCACAAACATAACTAACACTAAACAAACATACATACATACATAGGTAAAAGGGTGAGTGATGTGAAACCGGAAGCAGGAAATAGAACTATGGAAAAGATCTATTTAACTATGAAAAGAACCATTAGCTTATCATTTTCAGAGCACCTCATTAAATTGATACTTGCATGGTCTGCAGTGGATACAATTCTTGAAGTGGTTGAAATTTGAGTTCGTTGATGGGTCCGTGAGTGTCAAAAGTCACTGTACAAGTTGCAGTCGTTTTCTTCTCTGCTGGGTGGAGAAGATTTGATGAACCTGCATGGTGGTTTTGAGCACATGGCTGTTGTGAGTCGAAGTCTGCTGCCCTGGGCCTGCTGAGGCCAGAAGTGCAGAGAAGGCCAGGAGTTGATCGTTGCCCTTCAGTAATGGTGAGGTTGCAGTTTTCTGGATTGAAGAAGAGGCCGTCTGACTCCCTTTGGGAGCATGAAGGCATGGCAGGCGGTGATCAGGCCTGCTGGGGCCCTTGTGGGGGGTCCCCCCCTCCCACTATCAACGTGAAGGACAGTTGAGGCCAGCAGCTAAGAAGCTAAGAGGAAGGCAGGGCTAACGGAACAGCCTTTTAAAGCTTGACAAAAGACAC
The DNA here is from genome assembly GCA_022828995.1 of Vimba vimba. NCBI lineage: Eukaryota > Metazoa > Chordata > Actinopteri > Cypriniformes > Leuciscidae > Vimba > Vimba vimba. Next base: position 26,750,297 of record CM040827.1, on the reverse strand, counting down.
ACCTTGCAGGCTGGCTCACCCAATGAGAAGGGTGGAATTTCTGGCGGGAGTTTCCTCTGTGACGAAGATTTATGTCTTAAGCGTGCTCACTCAAACTGGCATGCTGAATTGGTGTTTGATGACAAAACTAAGAAAGATTCTTGTAACACTAATATGTTGCACAGCTATCGGCACATGTACACAATCATTTCGATCTTCAAAGTACCAATTTATAGAGACCAAACATGGTATAAGTGGGGTTACATTGACCGTTGGTCCTGTAACAAAATACATAGTATCAAAGAGATAATAGTATCAACAGATAATAGTATTAAAAAACACAACACAAGACAGTAAATGACATTCACAAAATGTTCTGGAATGTATGTTAGTTTTATGTTAATCAGTTCATCGATAAATGAATGCAGGAGAGTCTGTTCTAATATCTGTAGGTTTTGTAGCAGGGGTTGCAGCAGAGGCCCTGTCCACATTACTAAGAGCCATAAAACTCCTTATCTGATCGTTGCCGGGGTGACTAAGATCTTCTTGCCCTGTTTGGGGGATGGGACCCCAGATCACAGAGTGAAGTTTAAAGATTTTTATGGTACATATACCAAATAATTGTGTCTGATTTGGTCTCAGTCGTTACACTTCTCTAGCCTCGGTGATAGTGCTTAGGACCTTTTCCGGGAGGATCCCGGATACCCGTTGAGGGGCCATACATGAAGGACCCACAAGTCAGGACGGGGGTGCCAGACTGTCCTGTTCACCTGCGTGAGGAGATCCTTCCTCAGCGGTATAGGCCATGGAGCTGTTTCTAGCAGCTACACCAACTCAGGGAACCATATTTGGGTCTTTCAGAGAGGGGCTATAAGTAGGATTGCACACTTGTTTTCCCCGATCTGCTCGATGACCTGAGGGAGCATCGAGACCGGGGGGAATGCGTAAAGGGGGCGGCTGGGCCATTCGTGGGCCAGCGCATACCGGTTCTTTGAAAAGAATATTGGGCAGTGAGAGTTGTCTTTTGAGGCAAAGAGGTCCACCTCTGCCCTGCCAAAGACACTCCAGATCAGATGAACCATCTGAGGGTGGAGAGACCATACCCCAGGGGGGACATTGTCTCGAGATAGCATATCTGCACCCTGGTTCAGTATGCCCGGTACATGCGCCGCTCTTAGCGAGTGCAGGTTGGCGTGAGCCCATAAGGGAAGGTGTTTGGCCACGGTGTACAGATACTGTTCGACCAGAGGCCGGTGGTCGGCCTGCCCTCGTACATTTACATTACATTTTAGATTTATTCATTTAGCAGACGCTTTTATCCAAAGCGACTTACAAATGAGAACAATAGAAGCAGTTAAACTAACAGTAGGACAACAGTATGCAAGTGCTATGACCCTTCTCAGTTTAATCTAATGCAGTACATGTTAATTTTTTTTAATAGAATAGAATAGAAGAGAAAGTGTTAGTATTACTGGATCAAGTGCTGTCGAAAAGGATGCGTCTTCAGCCGTTTCTTGAAAGTGGCTATGGACTCAGCAGCTCTGGTTGAGTTAGGCAGATCATTCGACCAGCAGGGAACAGTCATGGTAAAGGTCCGTGAAAGAGATTTTGTGCCTCTTTGAGATGGCACCACAAGACGTCATTCGCTTGCAGAGCGCAAGTTTCTGGATGGCACATAAGTCTGAAGTAATGAATTTAACCCTCTGGGGGTCGGCAAACGCGCTGGCGCATTTTGCAGCATAGCAGCAACATAGACTTAAAATACTCCGTCATTTTTGGTCATACAGACTTAAGAAATATGAAAAAATAAACTGTTAAATTTCTTCTTTTTTATGTGTCCACTTACAATCAAAATAAAACATTGTGTTTTTGTAAAATAAAGAAAATAAACAGGGTGTGCTTTCTTGCTCTCTGTCACCGTGAACTTTTTTTTTGGAGCACGTCTCTAAACTTAAACAAAACTCAGCGAATACTATTCACCCAGGCATGAGCTATATATCTTTATAATCATTTAAGTGTGTATTTTTAAATGATCTAATTCATAACAAAAACAAATATTCTCTGTTTATGTAATCTATATGAAAAGAGAGAGATGTCAGTCGTTCTCATTTCAGCTCATTATAGCTTATTATCTTTTAATGTGACCCCGCCCACAGAGAGCGCGCGCTATTCAAAAGCAAAATATCTGAGGCAATCCATGCAAACGTGTCAACGCCCACATCAGCTCGATAAAACACACCAAGTTTAATCAGATTACAGTACTTTACGTCGTCTTGCGAGGCTGTGAAGAATAATCCTGGGAAAAGTGCTGGTTTAGTTTCATTTCGAGGAGCAACGGATGGATACATCTGAGGATTGTGAATAGTAAGTTTTTTTATTACTAAGTGCTTTGTTCTAATTGTAGCCAAGTGGAATAATCATTACAGAATGACATTTGACATAAATTGGTCATGGTCCCTTTAAGAGATGGTGTTGCGACGCTCACTTTACGGCATTGCCTCGTGCAGTGTGCATTGCGCTAGTTTGAGTGACGAGAGAGCAGAGATTGCACGCTAGAGCTCCCAGTTTTGATCAAATACACACCCAATTAAGGTTTGGTGAGGTAAATATATATTCTCATGCCAGTGAACCAAATGTTTAAATGTTATATTTGCGTATTACATGTGTGTGTTCTATGGAAAATATTTTATAGATCGTCTTTTACGGACGCCTGTGAGTGTATGTGCGAGCTGGATCTGGTTTGATAACACGTGGGACACGTGCAAAGACTGGGTATGTGTTGTAATAAATGTTAATTCAGTTTTGTTTGCCTTATTCAAAGTCCAGCGTGAATGTTTAGATGCAATGTGCATGTTAAAAACAGTGGGTTCTTGAGACATTTAATATCTGTTTAAGAGCTATTGAAACTTATTGAATGCTGTTTGAACAGTGTAATTCATTTCTCTTTATTTAAAGTGTGTGTAGATAACTGTGAAGTTTGATGGTAGACTAATGTACTGTCTTTCATTTGACTATTAACCTTTACCGTATTTCATTGCCGTTATTTTGTACTATACTCAATTAGAGCATTTCATTCTTCCAATGCATTTCATTTCATTTTGATTTAATCCAATTTGTTTTACCAATTGTCTTTAATACCAAATAAGTACACCCAAGAAATCAAGGACTTAATCATTTAAGTTGTATTATTTTTGTTTATAAATATTTGCTCCTTTCGACCGCTGACCTTCATAGAGGCAGCAGCCAGAATAAAGCCTCAAAAGTAATTTTTGTATCCTGTGTTGTTTCAATTAACCACTGGTTACATAATTTGGTACCAGGAGTGGGGTATCTGGCTGTTGGGAGCTTATAGGTATTTATAGTTTTTTTTTATTCGGTTTGAAATACGGTAGAGGTGAAGATAGGTTTCTGTGGAACGCGGAGTGGAGGCTGTCTTCTGGGGTCCAGGCAGTAGTCCAGTGAACAGAAGTCGGTTGGAGGTGACTTGGTGGTGACGATACTGCTGGAGGAGAGAGGAAGAGTGCTTTATTTCCACCGGAATCCACAGAGTGCTGTGTGCGGAGACACCTATCCAGAGACAGTCTAAGAGCGATACGGAAGTATCCAAAGAATTGAAAACATATCCTTTTGCTTCCAAGAGAGTGACAAACTGATTAAGAGACTGGTTTTGCTCTCTCAACTGTTTTTGTCCTGTACAGCTGAGTTAATTTGTACATTTGAAAAATGTCACAGTCAGATGATGATGCTTCAGTTACACATGAACATGATGATGCGCAGGGTGCAGGAAGTAGTACGCATGACATTCAGGGACAAATTAAAGAACTTAGCCGTAAACATGAAGAGACTAGAGCAGCCATTGCTAATCTGAGCAAAGAGCCATCCAGGTCTTATATTTATGTACCTAGAGAACGTCAGATACAACCATTTAGTGGTGATTTAAGCAAAGATGGGAGAAATGTTGACGAGTTTATTGAAGAAGTAGAGAGGATGCTACTGGTCCGAAATCAGACCACAGTGGATCAGTTAGACTTCGTCCTGTCACTCCTAAGAGGTGCAGCTTTAGAGGAGGTCAGATTACGAATGGGGAATGAGTCAGACGAAACATGTGACCTTTTTGACTATCTGAGAGCAGCTTTTCGAGAAAAGCGCAGCATATCTCAGCTATTGCAGACCTTCTATAGTCGTAAGCAAATGGAAGGTGAAGATATCCGTGCGTACTCGCATTCGTTGTCACAGATTCAGAACTCCATCCTGAAACAGTCACCAAATGCAATGGCAAACGTGAGTTCAGCTATTCGGGACCAATTCATTGAGGGCATTAGAGATGCTAGCCTCAGAAGAGAACTTCGGAAGCTTGTAAGAGACAAACCAGAGTCCACACTTATTGATGTGCGTGACGAAGCCCTCATGTGGTTTTTAGAAGATCCAAAGCCTCGTGTCACAAAAGTGGTCAGCAGTCGAAATGTTGTTTCTGAGACCCCTGAAGCTCAGTGTGCTGCTATTAATGTACCTGAAACAAAACCAGTTAGTCTGGAAGATGTTTTGAAAATTGTAGCAGAACAAGGAAAGGCTATAGGGGAGCTTACAAGAGCAGTTGAGAAACTCACAGCACAGGGCAGCAAGTCAGAACCTATAAACCAAACTAGACCCAAGGTGCAACCAAGGTTCACAGAAGATGGCCAACCAATATGTTTCCGTTGCAATGGTGTAGGACACATCGCTAGGAGGTGCGTGAGGAAAAACAGGCAGGCTGTCGCAGAGAATGCTACTACCTCTGTACCGCCGGGAAATGCCCACCCTCGTTTGCTGTGAGCCAGGCAGTTCGGGGGCAGTCCATTGGCTCAACTAACATGGATACTAGCCGTGACAGACTACTCGAGCGTGCTGTGGGAAAATGTCCTGTTGCTAACCTCAGTATCAATGGAGTGAGCGTTGCTTGTCTACTGGACACAGGGAGCCAAGTCAGCACTATTTCAGAGAGTTTCTTCAGGGAACACCTGTCTGGTGAAGATAAAGATATTCTTTCAACAGCAGGCTGGTTGAAGCTGACTGCAGCTAATGGTTTGGACATACCTTATCTCGGGTACCTGGAGTTGGAAGTCAAAACCATGGGTATTGTCCTTCCAGAATGTGGCTTCCTGGTTGTCAGAGACACACAGAACTCCTCTCTAGTACCAGCACTAATTGGCATGAACATTATCAGCAGATGCAGGCAACTGGTCCATGCGGAGTTTGATACCACACTTGGTGGGAAATTGCAATCAGATTGGAGAGAAGCATTTCAACAGTTGCACATTGCCCATAGCCAAGAGAAGAGAATAGCAGTACGGGTAGCTGGAAAAGACATGATCCACATACCTGCTTCTTCAGTTGCCACCGTGATGGCCAAAGGTGTGAAAGATGTGCTTCATGATGGTTCATCTGATTTCCTGTTGGAGCCCATGAACACACCATTACCGGGTGGACTCATTGTTGTCCCTTCTCTGGTGTCGTCAGAGACATCGTTGTTTCCTGTGCAAGTGGTGAATCTTTCCTCAGAAGACATCTGGTTACAGGCCCGAACCAGGCTCGGGACTTTAACGCATGTTGAGAGTATGAAGTTAAATGAGACGTATGAGGTGAAATTCCAGCGTGTTTCAGCTGATATGGAGGAGATCACGGTTAATGCCAAAAGCAGTCAGGTATTGGAGAACGGCACAAAAGAGTTTCTCAGTAAGCTTCATATTGGTGGCACCATTGAGCAGCAGGCAGCGCTGAGTGATTTGTTAATGCAGTACTCTGATGTGTTTGCGCTCGAAGATGAAGACCTTGGTTTTACCGATAAGGTGAAACATGAAATCCATGTGGCCGATGATGTCCCAGTGACACAGCCTTATAGGCGTATCCCACCCACACAGTACAGAGAAGTTCGAGAACACATCAGTAGGCTTCTCAAGAAGGGAGTGATTCAAGAAAGCACCAGTGCTTATGCTTCCCCTATTGTGCTAGTGAGGAAGACGGATGGCAGCCTCAGGCTATGTGTCGATTACAGACAGCTCAATGCTAAGACCCGCCGAGATGCATTCCCTTTACCTAGGATAGATGAGAGTTTTGATGCTCTTCAAGGAGCAACATTCTTCTCTTCAATTGACCTGGCGAGTGGATACCATCAGGTTGCTGTTAACGAGCGTGACAGGCATAAGACTGCATTTACAACTCCCTTTGAGATCTTTGAGTACTCCCTTATGCCTTTTGGGGTGTGTAATGGGCCATCAACTTTTCAACGCCTGATGCAGACTACAATGGGTGACCTAATCTTTCAGATCATGCTAGTGTATTTAGATGATATACTGGTGTACTCTGCCACTTTTCCAGAGCACTTGCAGAGATTGGAAATAGTCTTTAAGAGGTTGAAGGAAACCGGCCTTAAAGTAAAGCCTGAAAAGTGCCACTTCCTGCAGCAAGAAGTAACCTTTTTAGGTCATCGAATCTCAGCAAAAGGTGTTGCTACAGATCCAGGGAAAATTGAGGCGGTAAAGCAATGGAAAGTCCCCAACACTGTGAAGGAATTACGCTCGTTCTTAGGGTTCTGTAGCTACTACAGAAAGTTCATCGAGGGTTTTTCTAGGATTGCTGGACCCCTTCATGATTTAGTGAATCTGTGTATTTCCCAGTTTGGTAGTGCGAGGAAGGATTTTAGTGCTTTGTGGTCATCTGAGTGCCAGTCAGCATTTGAGCTCCTGAAAGAGAAACTCACCTCTGCTCCTGTGCTGGGTTATGCAGACTTTAGTCTTCCGTTCATCTTAGAGACCGATGCGAGTAATGAAGGTCTGGGAGCAATACTACACCAGCAGCAGGGCGAGTCTAAGAGAGTCATTGCATTTGCTAGTAGGAGACTTCGTAAGGCGGAAAGAAACGACCGAAACTACAGCAGCATGAAACTGGAGCTGTTGGCCCTTAAATGGGCCATCTCGGAAAAGTTTCGTGGTTATTTGCTGGGCTCCAAATTTGTAGTTATCACAGATAACAATCCTCTGTGCCATCTTAAAACAGCAAAGCTCGGTGCAATTGAACAAAGGTGGGTCGCCCAACTAGCTGTTTTTGACTTTGAGGTGAAATATCGCCCTGGCCGACACAATGCAGCTGCTGATGCTCTGTCTAGACACCCTTCAGCAGGGGAGCTTACCATTCCCGACGAGTATGACAACTGTGTTGCTATTTGTAATGTAGTCAACAAAGGGACAGTCCTGGAGCCTGACTTGGTGATTGCTGGTGAGAGCTGTTGCAGGGTCAGACAAATTCGTGCCTTGGATTGTGGAGAAAATACAGGCAATGACAACCAGGGAAGTACGCATACCATGCCGGGCTATAAAGCAGAAGAGCTAGAAGATTTCCAGAAGAACGACCCTACCATCAGTTCTTTCAAAACCTTCTGGGAATGCAAGAAAAAGCCCTCCCGCTCTGAAAGATCTTGGCTTTCGAAGTCCACCTTATCTCTAATAAAGCAGTGGAAAAGTATCCAGGAACAAGATGGTTTGCTTTATCGCATTGTGAAGGATCAACATCAAGGTGAAATTAAACAGTTGCTCCTACCTGAGTGTTTAAAAGAACCTGTCCTCGAAAGTGTGCATGACAACATGGGACATCAGGGGATTGAGCGCACCATTAGCCTGTTGAGACCGCGATGCTTCTGGGTGGGAATGTACAATGATGTGGAGCAATGGATCAAAAAGTGTCAGATATGCATCTTAACAAAAATGCCACAGCCCAGGATACATGCTCCAATGAAGCCCTTTCTAGCGTCCAGACCCCTTGAAGTAGTGGCAGTGGATTTTACTGTGCTTGAACCCTCCTCTGATGGTCGGGAAAGTGTGTTAATCATGACCGACGTCTTCACAAAATTCACACAAGCATTCCCAACTAGAGATCAGAAAGCTGAAACTACCGCTAAACTCTTGTTGAGGGAATGGTTCATGAAGTATGGTGTACCTGAAAGATTGCATTCTGATCAGGGAAGAAATTTTGAGAGCGAAGTGATTGCTGAGCTGTGTAAAATGTATGGTGTGAAGAAAACCCGCACTACACCTTACCGGCCTCAGGGTAATGCTCAGTGCGAGCGTTTTAATCGAACGCTCCATGATTTGCTACGCACGCTTCCCCCTGAAAAGAAAAGACGCTGGCCAGAACACCTTGCTGAGTTGGTTTATGCATACAATGTCACGCCACATGCGACCACTGGATACTCACCATACTACTTACTTTTCGGAGTCCATCCACATCTTCCAGTCGATACCCTGCTAGGTCACGAACAACCTGTGGACAGAAAACAAGACTGGTTAGTCGTTCATCAGGAGAGATTGAAGGAAGCACATAAAAAGGCAAGAGAATATGCTGAACACAAGGCTGCTGAGAGGTTAGCCCCTCTGAATGACAAGGTGTATTGTCCTGTGATCAATGTTGGTCAGCATGTGTATCTGCGTCACCGATCTTTGGGTAGGAATAAGATACAGGATTCATGGGGTCCTACCGTATACAAGGTCATAGATGTGCAAGGTACCACACACACCGTTGAGCCTCTTGAGGTTGGCCCTATAAAGAGAGTGCATAGAGCTGACTTGCGACCCTGTGTCATTTATGCTCCTGAGCCAGAAGTGATGGAAAACCATCCTCTTACAACACCACAGCCAAAAAGAGTTTCTAAACCTGAGCCAGTTGAAGTGCATTCCGATCCTGATTTTGTTGTGTTAGAGGAAGTCACTTACCCCAGTTTGCAAGAGACAACACCGATTGAAAATTCCACGGAAGATGAAGCATTGGTAGATCAATCCAACTTGGTTTCAGCTAGCACTGAACAGAAAGATTCTGTAGGTGAGCAGATTGCCCCTGACACTAGCCATGCTCTAGAAGTGGAAGAACCAGTACTGAGAAGGCCTGTACCAACGCCTAGGAGAACAAAAAGGGCCAATGCTGGTCTGCACTCGAACCCCTTTAATGAGCCGAGATCAGCATGTAATGCAGTGTCACTTAGCCCCGAAGTCTTTTCTCAGGTGTTAACCAGTTTAGGCAGTGTGTTCTTTAGAGAAGCTGTCAAAGAAGTGAAGAATATGTACTAGTCATTGAGGACAATGACATTTAGCAGGGGAGAATGTAGCCAAGTGGAATAATCATTACAGAATGACATTTGACATAAATTGGTCATGGTCCCTTTAAGAGATGGTGTTGCAACGCTCACTTTACGGCATTGCCTCGTGCAGTGTGCATTGCGCTAGTTTGAGTGACGAGAGAGCAGAGATTGCACGCTAGAGCTCCCAGTTTTGATCAAATACACACCCAATTAAGGTTTGGTGAGGTAAATATATATTCTCATGCCAGTGAACCAAATGTTTAAATGTTATATTTGCGTATTACATGTGTGTGTTCTATGGAAAATATTTTATAGATCGTCTTTTACGGACGCCTGTGAGTGTATGTGCGAGCTGGATCTGGTTTGATAACACGTGGGACACGTGCAAAGACTGGGTATGTGTTGTAATAAATGTTAATTCAGTTTTGTTTGCCTTATTCAAAGTCCAGCGTGAATGTTTAGATGCAATGTGCATGTTAAAAACAGTGGGTTCTTGAGACATTTAATATCTGTTTAAGAGCTATTGAAACTTATTGAATGCTGTTTGAACAGTGTAATTCATTTCTCTTTATTTAAAGTGTGTGTAGATAACTGTGAAGTTTGATGGTAGACTAATGTACTGTCTTTCATTTGACTATTAACCTTTACCGTATTTCATTGCCGTTATTTTGTACTATACTCAATTAGAGCATTTCATTCTTCCAATGCATTTCATTTCATTTTGATTTAATCCAATTTGTTTTACCAATTGTCTTTAATACCAAATAAGTACACCCAAGAAATCAAGGACTTAATCATTTAAGTTGTATTATTTTTGTTTATAAATATTTGCTCCTTTCGACCGCTGACCTTCATAGAGGCAGCAGCCAGAATAAAGCCTCAAAAGTAATTTTTGTATCCTGTGTTGTTTCAATTAACCACTGGTTACATAATCACGAAATGGAATAGTGTATGCAAACCGCAAAAAGACTGTTTAAATATGAATCGCGTGTCTGTGTGTGAATGAATGAACAGCTTTTACCAAACTATATTGCTATACTAAGATGAGTAAAAATCGACTGAAATATGTTGAAATAAAATGTCTTTGTATAAGCAACGTATTAAACTGCAAATTAACATTTATATGCCCTAATATATCATAAAAACGATAGGCCTATGTTACAGACGAAATATGAAAGACAACATTTCGTTGACTAGTTTTGGATAGATTATAAAGTTTTTACTGTAAAATAGACTTCTGCCACATCAAATAAGCTTTTGTTCGCCAAATTCTGCTCATATGTTAAATATATATATGTTGTTTTGTCAAAAATAAAGTCATCAACTAAGATTTTATTATAGTGTTTGTTAGGCTATATTCAAACTAATGAATCCTTAACTTTGAAATACGTATGTAATTAAATGTATCCTTTATTTTTTACAAAGAAAGATTACACTTGAAATATTGTTAAAATTTCAATTGTTGTTGTAATTGTAACCTTTTTAATAAAATAGCAAAGAATATATTTACAAGGTAGATGCAAACAAAATCTTAAAAGGTCAATATAAGCCTTCTCTTTAAATTATTTTTATTGTGTTTTATTAGTGACAAATTTGGGGAGAGGATACATATTCCAAAACTTTCTGAAAATACAGTATGAGAATTAACTACACAATTACTTGAAATGTTTACCTGGGATATTATACAATTTGCAAGCAAAATACAAGAGATGTTTCCAACTGTGTACCAATTTTGTAGTATATGTACATACATGTTGCTCACATATTATGGTAGCCCTGTTTATGCTAAATAGAGCAGACATCCCAACCTGCAAAAAGTCATTTCAGGGAGGTTTTTAATCAAACTTGTTAAGAAGAGACAAGGCCTAATACAGTTCTTGTCCTTCAATGCAGGCCAATAAACACAGCAATGGAAGTGATCGATTGCTCTGTGATCGATTGCTCCTGTCTGCCTCGCTGCCTGCTGTGAGTGTGTTTGCTTCGGTGCTGTAAGCTCCGTTTAAGCCTTGTATTTCTTTGTTTTGAACCATCATTTACTACAATTTCTAGTTGTTTATACTACTAAAATACATCTTACCCAACATCTCAGATTAACCTGACATCGCTAGCTTCCGTTACTACTAGCACAACACGCTAGTAATTCGCTAGCCTGTTAACGCGCCACCCGTGCACTCAACTATTTTTATTTATTTATTTTTCTCTCGTGCGCCCGCGCCTTTGAGTTCATAAAAAGCTCAGGTGAGTAAGAATCAGTCAACAAACACGGTGAGTAATGTCTTGTCCTGTTATTGTCACCTGCACTTCATGTCACATGTTTAGCATTAGCAGTAATGGTCAATATAAGTCTTCTTCTAAATACATCTTTTGTCCTTGCATTGTGGCTCAGTCAGTGTCACACCTGAATGAATGGCTCATTATGCAGAGTCATTATGCAGAGTGGGTGGGACATTGTAATCTAAGGTGTAAACTACTCCTCCCCCTCGCATATTGGCTTTCCAAGCAAAACCTGTTTTACACCATTTAAATCAATGTATTTTTTTTTTGTGAACGATAAAGCAAGACTATTTTTACATCATTTTGAAGCTAGAACTCAAAGGGACAACATCCATTAGTCAAAAGTCTTGTGGACACATATTTAATATGTGTTTTGTGGTCTTAATTCAGCAACTTTCATTTTAATTTTTTCCAATAACCACGCATAAACATTATTCTCTTAAAAATACAAACATCTACATACACATTGCTCGCATATTATGGTAGCCCTGTTTGTGCTATATAGAGTGAATTTACACCTTTGCCATTAACATGTGTCACGATGTGACAAAGTATATGGAACCTATTTTTGTTGAGAAGTGTTTCCGGTGGGACACTTATGGGTGAAACTCCGTCCACAGGCCTGTGTGTGCGTCTGTCGCCATGACAACCTGAACAGATTGGCAACAGGTGTGGGAAATTTAACCAGAGAGTCTGGAAGAAACCCCGTCAGCATTTGAGAGGATAAATAGCAGGAGAGAGAGGTGGTTGAGGTTGGTTCTTTCTCCCCCGTGAGAAGTTGTTTTATTGGGCGGTTGCAGTTATTTGTGGACGGGCGAACGAAGAGGAGAGTGTGAGCTGATGAGAGACAGGAGGACAACAGAGGGAGAGTGAAATACCCCGTTTGCATTGGAGAAGAGCTAAGTAAACTGGGAACTGAGTCTCGTAATTGCATGTGTTTGACACTGAATTGGATGTGGCTGGGAGTGTTTGGATCACGATCATAAATATCACTGAGTGGATTGTATGGATTCATTACCGGTCTTTTATCAAGATTCAAGATTCAAGATTCAAATAGCTTTATTGGCATGGTGAAAGAAATCTTTACATTGCCAAGGCATTCATAACACTATAAAATAAAAATAAATAATAATAAAAAGAAAATAGAAATTACATGAAAATAAACATAGCAATAAAAATATCTAATACTCTAATATTTATACAGTTGGTAGCTCTGTGCTGCTGGAGGCTCTTTGGTCGTGACAGGACCTCACGTACCGGGCAGCCAGGGTTGAGCTCGCTGGGCTCTCTCCAAGCAGGAGTGGGAGTTTGTCCAGATTTGATTTCTGATGGAAGTCTTTCTGGTGGGCTGTGAAAAGAGGATAGAAAGTGTCCCTAATGTCTGTATAATTGGGGCAGGAAGTCAAAAAGTGTAGCTCTGTTTCCACTTGATTCTCTGAGCAGTGAGGGCACAGTCGCTCTTCCCTCGGCAGCCAGCTCTGCCTGTGTCTGCCCGTCTCTATGCTCAGACTGTGTTCACTGAGTCTGTACATGCTCAGGACTTTCCTCAGTTTAGGGTCGCTCACTTCACTCAGGTATCCTGCCAATTCATATCTTCTGTTTAGGGCCAAATAGCATTCCAATTTACTCTGTTTTTCTGTTGCATCTGTCCAATGTTTGAGGTATTTTTCTTTGTGTTTTAATGATTTGGTTTGGTCTGGCTATGTTTTTATGGTCAGTTTGTGACGTCAGCTCTAAGACCAGTCGGCCGAGGGCGTTTCTCTCTGGCTTCAGCTCTTGGTGGCTCAGGGCTTTGTGGTGGAGGGTCTGTTCATCGCTAGTTTTTAAGTGGGCATGGAATTTAATGGCTCTTTTTTGAATGGTTATCACAAGGGGGTATAATCCTAGTTCTGCTCTACAGGCATTATTTGGGGTTTTGCGCTGAACTCGTAGCAGGATTTTGCACAGCTCGGTCTGCAGAGTCTCTATTGGGTGTTTGTCCCATTTAGTGAACTCTTGGTCTGTGAGTGGACCCCAGACTTCACACCCGTACAGCGCGATGGGCTCGATTACTGTTTTGATTATTTTTAGCCAGATTCTGATTGGGATGTCAATTTGGATATTTCTCTTAATAGCGTAAAAAGCTCTCCGTGCCTTGTCTCTCAAGTCGTTAACTGCTTTTTTAAAATTTCCTGTGTTGCTAATATTTATGCCAAGGTAAGTGTAGTCCTGCGTGTGTTCGAGGAGCATGTTGTCCAATGTAAAACTATGATGTTGGTCTTGGCGGCTGGGTCTTTTTCGGAAAATCATTATTTTTGTCTTTTTGGGGTTAACTGCCAGGGCCCATGACTGACAGAAGTTGTGCAGGAGGTCTAGATGCTGCTGTAGCCCCTCTCTAGTGGGAGACAGCAGCACCAGATCATCAGCAAACAGAAGGCACTTGACCTCAGTGTCCAGTAGAGTAAGGCCAGGTGCTGCAGACTGATCCAGAGCCCTCGCTAGCTCGTTTATGTAGATATTGAACAGCGTGGGACTTAAGCTGCAGCCCTGTCTCACTCCACGACTCTGAGGGAGGAATTCTGTGTGTTTGTTACCAATTTTTACTGCAAATTTGTTGTTTGTATACATTGATTTGATGATGTCATATGTTTTTCCTCCGATGCCACACTGGATTAATTGAAGGAAAAGACCTTCATGCCAAATGGAGTCAAAAGCTTTTTTGAAGTCAACAAAGCATGAGAAAATTTTACTTTTGTTTTGGTTGATTTGCTTGTCGATTAAGGTATGGAGAGTGTATATATGGTCTGATGTGCGATATTCAGGTCGGAAGCCAATCTGAATTTATCTCTCTCTCCATTAAAAATGGTGATGTGAACTCTGCTTGTGTATGTGAAGAAAAATATCCTAAAGCATCCCCAGCAGTATTGATTATCTCGCCCCCCCCCCCTCGAACAAGGACCCAAGGGTGAGTGCTGGCTTTAAATTGCACTTTGTGAAGTGAGTTTGCAGTGCCTAAAGATTGACGTTTCCCCCACATTATATGCTTGAAGTGGAATTGCTGTGTGTGTGGAAGATACATTCCCTCTGCCGTGCACTCTCCCTGTGCTATGCTGGTCTACTGTCAATAGTGAGAGTTCTGTGTCATTGATCTGTTCTAACTGTGTGGATGTTGAAGAATTATCATCTGGAATTTGAATTAACCCCTCTGTTTGAGCTAATAGGAGAGGAGATGCCCTGTTGAAATGTTCGCGGTCTGTCTCAGTCGAAGCCCCGTTCAGCCCGCTGACCTTGAGTCTGCTGTATTCCTGTAACGCAGTCGTATTGTGAGAAGCGCTCGCTCCCTTCTATGCATATGAACTGTATACCTTGTGTGAAGTATCCTTCTGTCTGTTTCAGTAGAAGCCCCGTGCAGCCTATCGACTTCGAGTCTGTTGCATCCTTGTAGGCCACCTGTGCTGGGAGAAGGGACTGTACCTCCGCCACGAATGTAAGGCCGGCACGCTCTGTTTGAAATATCCATTCTGTTGTGCCCGAAGAAGCCCTGTTAAGCCAGTCGACTTCGAGTTTGCTGTATTCCTGCGATTCATCTGTATTGTGAGAAGTGGGTTTCCTGCCAACACATATGAACTGTATACTTGTTTGAAGCATCCATTCTGTCTGTTCAGTAGGAGCCCTGTACAGCTTGTCGACGTCGAGTCTGCTGTATTCCTGTAGTCCACCTGTGCTGGGGGAAGTGATCGTCCTTTCCGCCACGAACGTAAGGCTGGTACACTCTGTCTGGAATATCCATCCCGTCCATGTCAGAAGAAACCCCGCTCAGCCCATCGACTTTGAGTCTGCTGTATTTCTGCAGTGCATCTGTATTGTGAGAAGTGGTTGTCCTTGCCAACGCATGTGAACTGTATGCTTTGTTCGAAGTATCCCTTCTGTCTGTCTCAGTAGCAGTCCTGTGCAGTCGGTTGACTTCGAGTATGCTGTATCTTGGGAGCCCACCTGTGTTGGGAGAAGTGACTGTCCCTCTGCCGTGAACGTAAAGCCGGCCCGCTCTGTCTGGAATATCCACTTCATCTATGCCAGAAGAAGTCCTGTTCAGCCTGTCGACTTGAGTCTGCTGAATTCCTGCAACTCATCTGTATCGTGAGAAGTGTTCGTCCCCTTCCAACTCATGTGAACTGTATGCTTGCTTTGAAGTATCCCTTCTGTCTGTCTCAGTAGAAGCCCTGTGCAGCCGGTCGACTTCGAGTCTACTGTATCCCTATAGTCACCTGTGCTGAGAGAAGTGGCTGTCCTTCTGTCACGAACGTGAGGTTGGTACACTCTGTCTGGAGTATCCATCTGCTCCAGTTTCTGTGCCTGTGAAGAGAGGGAGGTTGGAATTATTCGCTTACCCTGTAAAGATTCCCTCGCCACCCCATCATCAGACTGTGAATCTGCCGTATACGTACCTGACCGACGGCCATCTGCTCCAGATCTCGTACCTGTGGAGGAAGGAAGGTTGGAATCACTTACTTACCCAAGGAAGACTCCCCAGCCGCCCACCCATAAGACCGTGTACCTGCTGCATACGTACTCGACTGATATCCATCTGCCTCAAATCTTGCACCTGTGAAAGAAGGAAGGAAGGTTGGAAGTATTTACTTACCAGAAGAGACTTACCGGACCGCTCGCCTGTTCACTGCATCCCCACCTGTGAAAGACCTACCTGACCACTTACCTGTTCACTGTCGCATCCACTACAGGGCCCGCATTGAGGAAGAGAGCGGGAGAGACCCTGGCTGTTGCGCCGTTCACCTTCGATCCCTGAGGGCAAGAAGGAAGAAGATTTTAGATTAGGATTTTCAAATTGCTTTTACTTCTAAATAAAACTTGTTGATTTTATTCTCTGTCTCCGACTCCTCCCTCTGACACGCTCCTCGAGGTGGTCCTGGTTCAGGGGTGGGCGCAGTCTGGCTTGGCCCATCCCGACCTGTGACACATGTTTATAAATAACTGAAAAAAGCACAAATGTCAAGGCATGTCAGAACATCTCAAGGACCCCAAAAACAGCTTGGTCCCCAGAGGGTTAATGTAAAAATATATAGTGTAAACGATAAATCACGTTTGAGATTTATGCTGGCTACTGTATACAGGCCACCAGGGCACCATACAGACTTTATCAAAGAATTTGCAGACTTTCTATCAGAATTAATATTGACTGCAGATAAAGTACTAATTGTTGGTGATTTTAATATACACATCGATAATGAAAAAGATGCATTGGGATTGGCATTTAAAGACATTGTAAACTCCATTGGAGTTAGACAACACGTGTCAGGACCTACTCATCGTCGTAATCATACTCTAGATCGAATATTATCACACGGAATAGATGTTGATGCCGTTGAAATTCTGCAGCAGAGCGATGACATCTCAGATCATTATCTAGACTCGTGTAAATTACATTTAGCCAAGGCTGCAAAGCCGACTCCGTGTTACAGATATGTTAGAACTATCACTTCTGCCACTAAAGATTGCTTTATTAATAATCTTCCTGATCAGTTTCATCATCTCAGCATCCCAGATAGCTTAGAAGAACTTGATATTGCAACAGAAACTTTTAAATCTCTCTTTTCCAGCACTTTAGACACAGTTGCTCCGTTGCGCTTAAAGATGATTAAAGAAAATAGTCCAACGCCGTGGTACAACGAGCACACTCAGGGCCCTTAAGAGAGCAGCCAGAAAAATGGAACGCAACTGGAAGAAAACAACACTAGAGGTATTTCGCATTTCATGGAAAGAGAGCTCGATTACTTACAGAGAGGCTTTAAAAGCTGCTAGATCTGCTTATTTTTCAACCCTATTAGAAGAAGATAAACATAATCCTAGGTATTTATTTGAAACGGTGGCTAAACTAACAAAAAATAAAGCTTCAACCACCGAAGTTTCCAAGCAACACAGCAGTAATGATTTTATGAACTTCTTCACTTATAAGATTGATAATATCAGGGACAAAATTATAACTATGCAACCATCTACTACAGTATCGCATCAGGGAGTGCATTGTAGTCTCCCTGAGGAAAAATTTGATACATTCGTTGCTATAGGAGAGGAAGAATTTACTAAACTCATTAAATCATCTAAATCGACAACATGTACAGTATGTTAGACCCTATACCAGGGGTCGTCAAGTAACTTTGGCCGCGGGCCAATATTTTTTTTAGCCAGTAGATGGCGGGCCAGCTACACAGAGTAGGCCTATGGATACAAATTAAATACTCTTATATAGGCCTATAATCGCAGAATATGATGGGTCCGTCACCATCCGTGGATCATTCGTTCAATCGTTTTTTCAAATTAAAACCAAAAATAACAAGATGAAAAACGACTTGTTTTTCCATTATTTATTTCCTGAACTAAAATGAAAAAACTAATAACGACGGGTTTTCTGATTTTCTGATTGTGCTCAGATCAAAAATAGAAAAAATTAATTACTGGATTAGACAAATTTTAATTTTGATTTTTAATTTTTAATTTAACACCTTAGGCATTTATCAAGGAAATAATTTTAAACAGATCAAGTACTATTGTGGTAACAGATTACAGCCATTTTAATAAAGGTGTGAATAGCAATCATACCTCATTCGCTTACATTCCCTTATTCCTTTTTTATTATTATTATTTATTCTGGACACACATACACACCTGAGGTTTAAGGAGGTCTGCGCGGGACTGTTTTTTTTTCCGTCCCGCTCCCACAAGGTTCTATTCAGCAACCGCTTAAAATACACTCTGTGTTCACCCGCTTTATTTCCCGACCTGACGGTCCGCAAAATTTAGATCTCGTTTCCATAATCTCACATTCAGATGTCTCTAACGGAAAGAATGAGATTAAGTAGCCTATAATAAATGCTATACAAAAATTGTGTTCGTGTCAATTAGGCTATTTTAACATTGTACTGTCAGCAGAGAAAAAAAATGCCACAGAAAAAAATTATGAAATATAAATAGCCTAACATAAATTAAATAGGACAAAGCCTATCACTCAAATTTCTAAGCAACATAAACGAAAATCATATTGCCCTACTGACAAATAAAGTAGGCTATTTTCTGCCGAACTATTTCAAACATCCTTGCAAAAAAATAATGTTGTTGACTGACAATGGTTTCAGAACCAAACAGCTCCTCAGAGCTAGGTGTACAGGTGGTCAGAATTAAGTGCGGATACGCTGTCAAAAGATGTCGGGAGTGGGCTATTTTCAGTCAGACCGCCCGCTCCGTCCAAAGTACACCAGAGTTCCGACCGCTACCGTCTTTTGACGCGCGAATGGACACAAAGTGGTCAAGCGTATAACTAGACGCGGCAGGCGCGAATTTGACGCGCTATTCGCGTCCGGTGTGAACGCACAGTTATACTTTAAAATGTAATCCCGCGCCGCATGATTCCCTATGGGTGTTTCACACAGTATGCGGCGGTGAAATACGGCTTTTCTCAAGTAGTGGAAGAGTTTTGTGCAGCATTTAGGACTTCCAAAATAATCCGGCGGGCCAGAAAATATTGCTGGCAGGCCAGTTTTGGCCCGCGGGCCGCCAGTTGTCGTTCCCTGCCCTATACCGACTAAGCTACTGAAAGAGATGCTTCCAGAGGTCATAGATCCTCTTCTTAATATCATTAATTCGTCTTTGTCTCTAGGGTACGTACCAAAAAACTTTAAGCTGGCTATGATTAAACCGCTTGTTGAAAAAACGCAACTTGATCCTACAGAATTAGTCAATTACAGGCCGATCTCGAATCTACCTTTTCTGTCAAAGATATTAGAAAAGGCAGTATCCTCACAACTGTGTTCCTTTCTTGAAAGAAATGACATCTGCGAGGATTTCCAGTCCGGATTTAGACCGTACCATAGTACCGAGACGGCTCTCGTTAGAGTCACAAATGATTTGCTCTTATCATCCGATCGTGGTTGTATCTCTATATTAGTGTTACTCGATCTTAGTGCTGCATTTGACACCATTGACCACAACGTTCTTTTAAATAGACTCGAACATTATGTTGGCATTAGTGGAATTGCACTAGCATGGTTTAAATCATACTTATCTGACCGTTATCAGTTTGTAGCAGTAAATGAAGAGATGTCTCATCGATCACAAGTTCAGTATGGCGTACCTCAAGGCTCAGTACTAGGACCGCTGCTGTTCACTCTGTACATGCTACCATTAGGAGATATCATTAGGAAACATGGAATTAGCTTCCACTGTTATGCTGACGATACTCAGCTGTATATTTCTTCAAAACCTACCGAAACCTATCAATTTACAAAATGCAGAATGCATCAGAATGCATAGCTGATATAAAAAATTGGATGACTCGTAATTTCCTACTTCTAAATTCTGAAAAAAACAGAGTTTATAATTATTGGACAAAAAACTTCCTCACGTAATAACCTAGAATACTGTCTAACACTTGATGGCTGCTCTGTTAAGTCTTCGTCGTCGGTTAGGAACCTGGGTGTGCTCTTTGATACCAGTCTTTCATTTGAAAGTCACTTGTCTAGTATCTGTAAAACTGCATTTTTCCATCTTAAAAATATATCTAAATTACGCCAAATGCTCTCATTGACAAATGCGGAACAATTAGTTCATGCGTTCATGACCTCAAGGCTAGATTATTGTAATGCTCTACTGGGTGGTTGCCCTGCACGCTTAATAAACAAACTACAGCTAGTTAAAAACGCAGCAGCTAGAGTTCTTACCAGAACCAGGAAGTATGACCATATTAGCCCGGTTCTGTCAACACTGCATTGGCTTCCTATTAAACATTGCATAAATTTTAAAATATTGCTGATTACTTGCTGATTACAAAGCACTAAATGGTTTAGCTCTGCAGTACTTGAGCGAGCTCTTAACGCATTATAGTCCTTCACGTCTATTGCGATCTCAAAATTCCGGCCAGTTAATAATACCTAGAATATCAAAATCGACTGCTGGCGGTAGATCTTTTTCCTATTTATCACCAAAACTTTGGAACAGTCTTCCTAACATTGTCCGGGAAGCAGACACTCTCTGTCAGTTCAAAGCCAGATTAAAGACACATCTCTTTGACCTAGCATTTAGATAATACATTATAGACTTCTATAATTCAATGTTAGGCTGCATAGATTAGGTCAGCCGGAACCGGGAACACTTCCCATAAATCCTGATGTACTCGTTACATCATGAGAAGAATGGCATCTACGCTAATTTTAGTGTCTGTGTTTATCCCGAGGTTTTCCCGCAGCCTGCCGGATCCAGGCCGTATCCAGATCTGACGAAGGACCTTCGCCTGGACCCGATGACAACGCAGTGCTGAAGTGCTAACTAGTCTCTCCCTATGGAGGATCCCTTTACCACTCTACAGATAAAGCGTTGTCGGGAAAATTTGTTTAACGTACCTACACCGAAGTGACAAATTAAAATAAAATTCTGTATCAAAATTTATAAGGAAAGACCAGTACTTTGTTTAGGCTTGGTTTGTAGGGAATTACAAACCTGCGCACATATATTCAAACGCACATACAGTAACTATAGAACAAATTCTTAATGCGCATGTGAACGCCATCAGAATTTATCACAGGTTCGCGTTTAAAGTCTGTGTAGAGAGAATGGTGTCGTCTTAGCGGCCCCTAATTTAATAACAAATGATCGTTGACTACTATCAATCAAAACTAACTTTAGCTGGAAAATAACTTTATTAAAGAACCGCTATAAAGGCAAAACAATCTCTGTTACCTTAAATTATACGTTTATCTCTGTAAAGCTGCTTTGAAACAATCTACATTGTTAAAAGCGCTATATAAATGAAGATGACTTGACTTGACATTTATTTTCCTTTAATACAAAAGGAAATTTTGCATTTCCTTTAATTTCTTTACACACAGCAAAGAAAGGGTTAAACTAAACTATCACCCAACAAGCCCCCTTCCAACCCACACACACACAGACACAGAGAGAGAGAGAGAAAATTCTCTGACTGTTTACCAAAAAATCCACATTCAAACCAAAATATCTGACTTCCTGTTGGTCGGAGCTAATGACTGTAAATTAGAAAGTTGTCCGGCTTGATGAGGACAATATACCTTCCGAGTTTTGTGACTGTAGATAAAACTAACCCCCCCTCCCCACACACTTTTGTCAAAAGGGGGCACTACTGAGCCCCTCCACCATGTCCGTTTCGGAAATGTCTACTGGCTAATAAATGTGATTTGTCTGTCGAGTTTCATGCCATTTCAAGCATGCTAAGACTCTCAAAAGCATCCAAAAAGAATATTAATGTTTGATGCATTGCCACGGCAACAGTATTTAAGATATCAATAACACTTTCACAGTTCTACATCTGCCGTGTGTTTAAATTATAGTAATGAAGTTTGAAGCAAATCGGGTGAAAATAAGAGGGTGATTTCAAAGCATTTTGAAAGTAACACACTTCCTGCTGCCAGTTGGTGGTGTTATAACTTTGACTCACAATAGTTACATCCATCTGATCGGAACGAAAACTCAGGGAGCGTATACGAAAACTTCAGAACCTAAATGAAAACTCTGGAAGCACATTTGTAAGTTCAGCGAAAGAAAGAAGATGCATTGAATTAAAAACGAAGTAAAAAAATGTGAAACTTTTTCAGTTTCAAAGATATTTTATTCAGTTTAATTTTATATTTTCATTAGTTTCTTGAAAAGTTACGTTCTTTTTTATTGGCACAAAAATAATTCCATAGTTGCCCCGCACGCTTAACTGAATGTGGAGGTATTCAAGGACAATTATTTTGAAAGTTTTTCTCTAAAAAAAATATGGGAACTTCGAAGGAGAGCGCGAGTAAGAATACCGGAGAGCGTGAGTGAGAGACGAAAAAAAAAAGTTTTCTAGTGATTTATTTGCTTTTACGTGTATAGCAGTTGACAAGTGTCGAGGTGAGCTGACAAGGAGCTGAATCGAGCTTGTGCTGTCATAAGTTTCAAGCGTGAAGTTTCAAGGGACTGTCTCAAGGGACTCGTCTACCGAGAACATTCGTGGGAATAATATTTTTTTTCTCTCTTATTTTTTTCCTAAAGACATTAATTTTCCTGTGTTTGAAAAAGGAAGAGACTTGCTATATTTAAACAGGTTCCTGATAATTGACCTGATTACCCTGCCATACCTGGACCGTCCAACACCAGCCCAGTTCTGCAGCGAGGTAAAATTTAAATCTCGGGTTGTGAATCTCATTCAGGTATGTTGATTGACATGAGGAAAAGTATTTGATGTGAAATGTAACATTTATTATGTACTGTTGAGTGAACTGGTTCTCATTTGAATATTCTATTGGAACTGTTGTTTATTTATTTTTTCTGTTTGACTTGAGTATTGCTGCAGAAAGGAAATAGACTGAACAAACGCTTGAAGCTAAGTGAAGCTTTATTTCTGTGATTTTTTTTTTTTTTTTTTTTTGAGTCATAAGTGATGTGAAACAAAAGTTTATTTGTGGCACTTACTACTATCATTTTCTTTATTTTATTTTATTGAACATTTAGAAAAATAAATCTACAATTTCTGTCATCTTGGAGTAGGGGCATTTCTCCTGTCTTGTAGGCTGGTAGTAGGAAAAGGCTTAATTTATTGTATTACTCTCTGGGAAATCTACCGTGTACATTTTAAGTCCTGGAGCCTCCTCCTCACCAGTCGTTGCTAAAAAGAAAGCACATTTAATCAAGACAGATTAAAACATACTTATAATAAGTACAGGAATTAATCGTACTAGGACTGGGGACTTAGATCCTGTCATTTTCCTAGGCGTCCAAGATATTGCAGAATAAATACTTACCTCTACATTGTAGTGAAAGTTCCTGCTACATGAATGTTTTAAAAACATTTATGGATAATTTAAAATGCTTTTTGTCAGAAAGAGTGAGTACAGATTAAGTGGGTTTTTTTACATCACCATCTGCTTTCATTGAAAATAACAGCTTGAACAGATTGAAAAACTGCTTTTGTGTTCAAAAGAACTAACTAACTAACAAAAAAACAAAAACAAAAAAAAACCTGCCTCTCTTCACATTCCTATAGTGTTTCCAGGGACGGTAAATACAGTTTGAGATGAAAAGGATAAGGTCTACTCTGTCGTCCTTCAACTAGAGAACAAAAGCACATTTCAAACTGACTCCCTGAAAGACATAGGACACCCTTGTGGCAATGTCAAAACTTTCTGTGATTTTAGAGTGGGACTTCCCAGTCCAATTCCAGATCCAGCAACTTCAACACTCAATCTGAAACTCTCCTGTTTTTTCACTGGGTGCAGAAAGCATCTCCATAAAGGAGACAGGTCTTACCTGCGTTCATTTCCTATGTGACCTCTGCTTTCAGTGCATGATGGATTATCCCGAGTTTCTGGACATCCATTTTTCTGCCCAGGAATTGAGACCCCAGTCTAGGGTGGGTGGCACTAGCTATGGGGAATCTTGTTGGAACAACAATAGCAATGATAACAACAATGACAACAATATGCATCATCTTCACTGTGTGACAGTCTTATGGGGAAAGCCTGCTTTTGAGAGTGTAGGCTATGGCTATGTGGGGGTTTGGAGAAAAGAGAGCCAGAGAGCACATATGTACACCACTGCATAAACATGTTATTTCTAGAAAATAACCCTTAAAAAAAGGCTGGGTGGTGTGGGGGATGGGGGAGATAATGTACAAGCAATAGCATGCTTTCACTGCTCACCACGCAGTCTTGCGCACAAGTCAGCTGAGATAGTTTGAGTTTGAGTTTCAGACTTCACTGGCACTCTATTTGGACTTACATGTTCTTCATATTTGGCTGTATTACCAGCTCTTCTCCCCAAGGATGAGCAGAATATTTTTGCTGTTGCCACATTAGGGCAAAATAAGGCAGCTTGTGGTTTATATGATTATACAGTGAATTAGAGGCCTATAATTAAAATGAATTATGATCTATAAAATTTCTGAACACTCCAATAATCAGTCATCAATGAAATAAAGAGCAGCTTTATTTTAAAAACAACTTGATTAACATGAAATACTTCTCTTCTCATTTGTTCACTACACATGGGCCACAAGAGAAATATTAAGAAACTAAATTAAGACAGTTATATACCGTAATCAGCATATGTTGAAGTAGGATTTATCTCTCATTGTCTCTCATTGAGAGAATATGCGCTGAAATCTTGTCAGTTTTTACTTTCACTTTCTGTAGTGAATAATTGACTGGGGTTTTGAGACTTCTTCATCGGTATATCTCGCGCAAAGTTTGCACATTGCTTGTGCGATATCCACTGACTCACCTTCAAGGTTTAAAACGGAAAAATTTCCAATATTGCGAGTTTGCGACATGACATTTTTCTTTAAGACCAATTGTCAAATGATGAACAATAGTTCCCATTTCCCGTGATAAACTTAAGTAAATAATTTAATAAATGAGTAAATAAAGTGGAAGTGAAAAGTGAAAAAAGTAAATTAATGATCAAGTAAATTAATAAGAGGTGCCGGTGTAGGCTACGCACTTGTGGCTTGGAAGATGTGGGTAATCGGATATGGTTTATCTGTTTGTAATGCGAACTGGAGGTAAGGGACTGTTCGTTTTTTATTTAAGGGGCTACCGGAGGAGTTTTGAGATCTATAGTCAAAATAGACTTGACCCTCCCTTCGCCAGCAATACATTTTTCTTTGACCCTCCAAAATGATTGTGAAAAAAGGCATGACCCTCCCCGATAATTTATTGATTACTTCTGTACTGGTTTGCGCTTGGCAAAGATGTTCAGATATCTCTATGCCTAGTAGACCTACACCAAACGTTCATTTAAAAGGGTCCTGTATCGCTGGGCCCTTTTAATTGGATCGCTGATTGATTGCTTCTGTCTGCCTCGCTGCCTGCTGTGAGTTTGTTTGCTTCGGTGCTGTAAGCTCCGTCTTAGCCTCGTATTTCTTTGTTTTGAACCATCATATACTACAATTTCTAGTTGTTTACTACTAAATACAGCTTACCCAACATCTCAGATTAACCTGACATCGCTATCTTCCGTCACTACTAGCACAACACGCTAGTAATTCGCTAGCCTGTTAACGCGCCACCCGTCCGCTCAGCTATTTTTTATTTATTTAATTAATTTATTTATTTTTTCTCCGCGCCTTTGAGTTCATAAAAAGCTCAGGTGAGTAAGAATCAGTCAACAAACACGGTGAGTAATGTATTGTCCTGTTATTGTCACCTGCACCTCATGTCACATGTTTAGCATAGCCTTCTCTGTCGGCAGTATAGGATTTATATGTGATAAATGCAAGGAGACAGTTCGGCTGACGGAGAAGATTTCAGAACTAGAGACACGCATCCAAACTTTAATTGAGGATAGTAAGGGTGCTAGAGCTTCAGATACTATTTTGGATGCGCCTAGCATAGTGAACTCTTTACATGATTCGGTTCCGGCTGAATTAGTGCCTGAGCAGCAAGGCAAATGGGTGACAGTGAGGGATCGCTCTAGTCGCGGATCAAAAAACTACTCTTCCGTTCCGATTACCATAACAAATCGTTTTGCCCCGCTCAGTGAAACACCCACTGAGAAATCCGTTGATTCTGCCCTAGTAATTGGTGATTCGATCACATGGAACGTGAAAATAGAGACACCAGCCACCATAATCACATGTTTGCCGGGAGCCAGAGCACCTGACATCAAAGCAAATTTAAAAGTGCTGGCTAATGCTAATCGTAAATTCTCTAAAATCATTATTCACCTCAGCACTAATGATGTTCGACTCCGCCTAGTAATTTGGCTCATAGTCTTAGAGATAAAAAATGACAAATTGGGCCTCAGGTCAAGAAGCATACAGACTGGCTAAATCGACCGTCTGCTAGCGGCCTCGCATCACCAAGGTCAGATAAATCCCATCACATAGAGCCTCTTTCACCTAGATATCATCATATAGAGACTGTGTCTGTTCCCCGAATTTGGAAATCCAAAAAACGTCCAAACCCATCTAAGGGTAAAAATTTAATTGATGTTCAACAAATAAAAAACAGCTGTAATACAGATGAGCAAATGCTAAAGCTTGGGTTGCTGAATATTCGATCCCTTACTCCAAAAGCACTCATTGTTAATGATATGATTTCAGATAATAACCTAGATATGCTGTGTTTGACAGAAACCTGGCTAAAACCAAATGATTACATTACTTTAAATGAGTCAACCCCACAATATTACTGTTATAAACATGAACCTCATCTGAAACGCAAAGGGGGAGGTGTTGCTGTAATTTATAGTAATATTTTCAAAACCACTAAGAAATCAAGTTTTAAATATACTTCTTTTGAAGCATTGGTGCTTAATGTAAAAATATATAGTGTAAACGATAAATCACGTTTGAGATTTATGCTGGCTACTGTATACAGGCCACCAGGGCACCATACAGACTTTATCAAAGAATTTGCAGACTTTCTATCAGAATTAATATTGACTGCAGATAAAGTACTAATTGTTGGTGATTTTAATATACACATCGATAATGAAAAAGATGCATTGGGATTGGCATTTAAAGACATTGTAAACTCAATTGGAGTTAGACAACACGTGTCAGGACCTACTCATCGTCGTAATCATACTCTAGATCTAATATTATCACACGGAATAGATGTTGATGGCGTTGAAATTCTGCAGCAGAGCGATGACATCTCAGATCATTATCTAGTCTCGTGTAAATTACATTTAGCCAAGGCTGCAAAGCCGACTCTCCGTGTTACAAATATGTTAGACCTATCACTTCTGCCACTAAAGATTGCTTTATCAATAATCTTCCTAATCAGTTTCATCATCTCAGCATCCCGGATAGCTTAGAAGAACTGTATATTGCAACATAAACTTTTAACTCTCTCTTTTCCAGCACTTTAGACACAGTTGCTCCGTTGCGCTTAAAGAAGATTAAAGAAAATAGTCCAACGCCGTGGTACAACGAGCACACTCAGGCCCTTAAGAGAGCAGCCAGAAAAATGGAGCGCAACTGGAAGAAAACAAAACCAGAGGTATTTTGGATTTCATGGAAGGAGAGCTCGATTACTTACAGAGAGGCTTTAAAAGCTGCTAGATCTGCTTATTCTATTAGAAGAAAATAAACATAATCCTAGGTATTTATTTGAAACAGTGGCTAAACTAATGAAAAAGAAAGCTTCAAGCCCAGAAGTTTCCAAGCAACACAGCAGTAATGACTTTATGAACTTCTTCACTTATAAGATTGATAATATCAGGGACAAAATTATAACTATGCAACCGTCTACTACAGTATTGCATCAGGCAGTGCATTGTAGTGTCCCTAAGGAAAAATTTGATTCATTCATTGCTATAGAAGAGGAAGAATTTTGCAAACTCGTTAATTCATCTAAATCGACAACATGTATGTTAGACCCAATACCGACTAAGCTACTGAAAGAGATGCTCCCAGAGGTCATAGATCCTCTTCGTAATATCATTAATTCATCTTTGTCATTAGGATATGTACCAAAAACTTTTAAGCTGGCTATGATTAAACCGCTTGTTAAAAAAACACAACTTTATCCTACAGAATGAATCAATTACAGGCCGATCTTGAATCTACCTTTTCTGACAAAGTTATGAAGATACTGCCTTTTCTAGTATCTATGTTCCTTTTTAGAAAGAAATGATATCTGCAAGGATTTTCAATCAGGATTTAGACCGTACCATAGTCCTGAGATAGCTCTCATTATAGTCACAAATGATTTGCTCTCTCTATTAGTATTACTCGATCTTAGTGCTGCATTTGACACTATCGACCACAACATTCTTTTAAATAAACTTGAAAATTATGTTGGCATTAGTGGAATTGCATTAGCATGGTTTAAATCATACTTATTTGACCATTATCAGTTTGTAGCAGTAAATAAAGAGATGTCTTATCGATCACAAGTTCAGTATGATGTACCACAAGGCTCAGTATTAGGACCGTTGCTGTTCACTCTGTACATACCCTGGCCTTGGGAGATATCATTAGGAAGCATGGCATTAGTTTTCACTGTTATGCTGATGATACGCAGCTCTATATTTCTTCACACCCTGACGAAACTTACCAATTCACAAAATTATGGAATGCATAGCTGATATAAAAAACTGGATGACTAGCAACTTCCTACTACTTAATTCTGAAAAAAACAGAGATTCTAATTATTGGACAAAAAACTTCCTGACGTAATAATCTAGAATACTGTCTAACACTTGATGGATGCTCTGTCAAGTCTTCGTCGTTGGTTAGGAACCTGGGTGTGCTCTTTGATACCAAACTTTAATTTGAAAGTCAGTGTCTAGCATCTGTAAAACCGCATTTTTTCATCTTAAAAATATATTTAAATTACGTCATATGTTCTCAATGAAAAACGCAGAACAATTAGTTAATGCGTTCATGACATCAAGGCTAGATTAGTGTAATGCTATTATGAGTGTTTGCACTGCACGCTTAATAAACAAACTACAGCAGGTCCAAAATGCAGCAGCTCGAGTTCTTACCAGAACCAGGAAGTATGACCATATTAGCCCGGTTCTGTCAACACTGCATTGGCTCCCTATTAAACATCATATAAATTTTAAAATATTGCTGATCACTTACAAAGCACTAAATGGTTTAGCTCCCCAGAACTTGAGCGAGCTCTTAACGCATTATAGTCCTTCACATCTATTGCGATCTCAAAATTCCGGCCAGTTGATAATACCTAGAATATCAAAATCGACTGCTGGCGGTAGATCCTTTTCCCCTTTAGCACCAAATCTTTGGAACAATCTTCTTAAAATTGTCTGGGAAGCAGACACACTCTGTCAGTTCAAATCTAGACTAAAAACACAGCTCTTTGGCCTAGCATACACATAGGCCTAACACATTATAGACTTTAATAATTCAATGTTAGGCTGCATAGTTTAGGTCAGCCGGGAACCGGGAACACTCCCCATAAATCCTGATGTACTTGTTACATCATAAGAAGGATGGCGTCTACGCTAATATTAGTCTCTCTGTTTATCCGAGGTTTATCGCAGTCCGCTGCATCCAGGCCATATCCAGATCTGATGAAGGACCTGCACCTGGACATGATGACAACGCAGTCCTGAAGTGTCAACTAGTCCCTCCCCTGTTTACTGAAGTCAGCCGTATCCCAGCTGTATCCAGATCAGATGGTGGACCTGCACCTGGACCCATCCATGACGCATCCCTAAAGTGCCAGCCTCATCAGCTCTGTGAAGGCCTCATCGACACGACAGCCATCGGCACTGATCCTCAACAAACTTGTCTCCATACCGGCGTGATGAACTCTGACTTCCAACCAGATGGAACTGGATAAATATTCTGAATGTTTTGATCCAATCTGACTTCTGACCTGTAATACTGCCTGGATCATAATCATACTCTGTTCGCTCATTGGCCAGAGGAGAACTGGCCCCTGACTGAGCCTGGGTTCTCCCAAGGTTTTTTTTTTTTTCTCCATTCTGTCACCTGATGGAGTTTTGTTTCCTTGCCACTGTTGCCTTGGCTTTTGGCTTGCTTAGTTGGGGACATTTAATATTCAACTATATTTTTGATCTGCCTTACTGAAGGTGGACGATGATGTAATTTTCTTCTAGAAACAATGTTTGTTATATTATTTTCATGTTATTACTGTGAAGCTGCTTTGATACAATGTGTATTGTAAAAAGCGCTATATAAATAAAGGTGACTTGACTTGGCATGAGTCTTGGTAGCAGACCATGCTGGAATAGCCAGGCCTTGAACTTTCCTGGTAAGCCTGATCCCTCTATCTTTCTCAACCATTCATCTGCCTGTTTCTCTGTCCTCGATACGTTGCCTCTGTCGGTGAGTGAGGCTTCATACCACTTCCCTAGGCATTTTATTGGGTTTTCCTCAATTGATGGAATAACCTCCCCCTAGACTTGGAGCTGGAAATTGCTGGTCACTTTCCCAGTCCTGATCACCATGCTTCTTGACTTCCTTGGTTTGAACTTCATTCTTGCCCAAGTTTCCACATCGTCCAATGCCTTCAGGATCCACCTTGCTTGTACATGGTATGAAGTTGTTGTAAGGATCAGACAGGTCAATTTAGCTCAAAGGGACTTATTAATTAATTTATAGGAAATCTTGAAATAATCACTTATACGGCCAAGCAAATGACTCGTCCAGCGTTCATTTGAACCGGTCATAATTATTAGCTCTGCAGCGGATATAAATATCCAAACTATAGTGAAACACTATTTAACTAATATCTAACACAATCACACACACACATACATTCATACAATTTGAGGAAAGAATGAGTTTTAAGAGTGAGATGATCAAATCCCAAGTTGCTATATGCAATTATAATACATGACCTAAACGAACCATCAATCATTAATTTAACCCTTCAGTCGTTTCTTAGGTGGGGTTAAAAAAATATATATATCAAAGCACCAGTTTAGCTAAGAGTATGGAGGCTACTTGCTTGTCTTTGCGTTCCTTTTGGGGATTCCTTTTTGTCAGCATCAAAGGGGGTTTCCCTGGCTCATTGATTGGCTGGCGGTCTCATAGTGCCTGGATAGATGTCTTGGGCGGCCAATCACGTGGTGGTTTGGTGGATGGATGGAAAGTCTATGAAGTTGGAAGCGGGCTTTGCAGTCCAATCGTTTAACCGGAACTTTGCAGCAAAACTTAGCTTAGAACCATGACTCTCAACGGAAAAGAAAAGAAAACTAAGAAAAAGAAAGAAAAGTGAGATGAGTAGTTAGATGGCTTGAATGAAGCTGTTTAACCCATGTTCTTCTGATCTTGATTTGGGGTTCTTTTGTTTGCTCGTCTACATGGTTACTCGTCTGTCTGGTTACTCTGTCATGGCTTCTCCATGATCGTCTGTAAATCTACTAATGCATTAGTCTTCTCCTGCATTCTGGAATCTTCTCTAGCGAAACTCTAAGGCTTTGTTCGGGTCCTAAGATTTTAAACTCAAACGTTTGTCCAGCCTCCTGGATGAGTTCTGACCAATTAGGCACTGTCTTTATTTGAGAGGTGGCATTTTCTTCACCTCTCATTGTAAATCATGCGTTATCTGTGATCTCTTTACTCTCCAGCTCTAGCAGAGAGTACAGAGGGTACAGTTTAGACATGATTCATATTATTAGAATACAAAACATTTTACACAGATTTCAATCAAGCCATCTTCATAATTGTGAACATATGATTGCACTGATAGGAAACAAGACACACTTTCATTCAAACATATAATAGTTATAGCAATTAGATGACTTTTATGTGATCTACGCATAATAGACACATATATAGGTTGTAGACACAACCTAGAATTATGTAGTTGAACAATGTTTGATCCGTCAAGAATTGTTTTGGGATGATTTTATGTATTTATATATGTAAAGTCTCAGTCTCTGTGGTTTTAAGAGATTTCAGGGTCTCAGAAGGAGGTCTGTTTTAAATCCTTTGTCTTGGGATCAAACAACCTCTGCCGTTATCTTGGTGGGTCCTGAGCTGTGCCATCTCTGAACCAATCAGTCTCTTCCAAACTATCTAACATTGACACATTCTTCCTTTAGTTGGGCTCATCTCTTTGAAAAGATGTTCAATTAGTTCTTAGCTGGGGGTTTTCGTTGGTTAGCGTAGACTGGCTGGAGCCTGGATTTTATGGTTCTGGATTGGTGATTTGAGGTCTGAGGTGTTGAGTTTTGTGTGAAATTATGCTTGAACGAATCATCTAGAAGATTAATTTGTGTTTGGTTCGCCCACAAATCCTACATTGTTATGGTTTGGTCATCCATATTGCCTTTCATTGGAGGCTGGCAAGTTCCTGACTCCATTAACGGCCCCCTGGATTCCTTCCCAACCGCTGTTATGAGCAGGTTCATTCCCATGATAAACAAGATGGGGGAGATGGTACAGCCGGTTACGATCCCCTTTTCCAGGTCCTGCCACTGGGTTGTAAAATGGGCGGTCTTGATCCGTAATAATTAGATTCTACAAGTTTAGATTGTTACGTCCGAGTCAGATTTTTGAACAAACATAAAAAATTACTCATTATTCTGATATTCCATTTCTATGTTTTGGGCTTGCAGTTGGACCGTACCGCTGGGGGATGGAGTGGGTGGGGGTGTAGATGTATTTATCCAGAGCGGTGTAGCGTTATGTATAGGCCTATGGCACGTCTGACCATGCAATAATTTATTGGCTGTCAGACCTCCATTAACTGTGTGACTGCACGTTAACAACCACAGA
The DNA here is from genome assembly GCA_022828995.1 of Vimba vimba. Taxonomy (NCBI): domain Eukaryota; kingdom Metazoa; phylum Chordata; class Actinopteri; order Cypriniformes; family Leuciscidae; genus Vimba; species Vimba vimba. The sequence goes on along the minus strand of CM040827.1, from coordinate 26,717,724 downwards.
TTGTCTGGACGATGTGTGAGTTGAGTTTGCTTGATTATTATGAAAGTGTAATCCACAGGTGTAGAGGAACTGGGATGCACATGCAAACAACTTCAAGAGGTCCTACAGCAGCAATATGGACTTGGGAGAGGTTTCAGTATTTCCTCCATTTCTAAAATCTGCTTGTCGAGGAACATACATCATTTGATTATGCACCGCTAGGGAGAGATGGTGTGGATGAAATCGTTCGACCAGCAGTTACTGTTTGCAGCCCTGTGTACGGTATGTACGGAAAGATGATGACTGGGATGTTGAGAGCTTCGGAATACAGGTTGGGTGAAAGAGCTGTAAAGAATGCACTGGCAAAAGTTACCCCGCAGTATACTTGGATGCGAAGATAGGGAACTGCTCGCCAAACAAATTCCCATGTCTATTATGCTAAGTACGCCGGTCACAAACAACACATGGACCAAAACAAAAAGCTTGTGGATTTTGGAGTGACTGAAGTTGTTGCCTTTGATGGTTTCAGTGAGAAAATTGTGGGATTTTATGCAATGCCGATCAAAAATAATTGTATAATTAATGATGAGGTGTACAGAGAAATCAGCTTGAGCCATGGCCTTTTTGATCACCTAAGAGTTGATCATGGACCTGAAATTGATTTATACCTGTATCAACAAGATAATCTTTGGGCCTTTTGCACTAATGTCAATAGGCACCTTTTCATTTAAAGTCAGTCAAGACAGAACCCTGCTGCTGAAAGAAAGTGGGGAAGAAGTCAACTCGTTATTAAACTACCCAATTAAGTATACATTGTGTGCCTCTGTCAACAATGTTTTTTGTACATTGATGACCCCTTTTGGAAGCACTGTGTCTCAGCCATTGCTTCAAAATGCTGCATGGTTGAGCTACAGAGGTTCATCCCTTACATGGAATGCACATACAGTCCCATCCAAGGGCATACCCTTTGCTGTTTTTGCAGTCCATCTCAAAACCACTCGGATCCCACCTCAGTTCCTTCCACCTGCGGGGGAACTTGCAGCTGACTACAATAGGAATGGAGGAAATTTGACTTATCCTGCATGATGCCTAAGGGAACATCTGTCAATTCCACCAGGTGGTTAAAACGTATATTTTGTATTAATTAAAATTACTTTTAACCCTTGTGCATCCTTATGGACATTTTTGTCCTTTTCAGTTTTGTTTTTTTGATCACTTTGCCTGTGTTAATGCTAACAGCATAAAATTTGGCACAGGTGTGTATTTTTATTAGAATTTTACTATTACATCGCCATGTCCTTTAAAAAATCTATTTTGCACTAGGTACAGAAAATACTTTAGTTCAGCGCCTTTTGGACAAAAATGTACCCATTGCAAAAAAAAATTATCCCAGGGCCATTTACATATAAAATAATGCAACCTTTGTTAACCCCCAGAGGTCGGCGGTATCGCCGGCGATACCAGCTCGCTTTTTTTTTAGCAGTGTAAAATAAATTTAAAAATACTCGGTTGACTTTGATTTTCCATTGAAGTTTCATACATCAATCGATTCTGTTAAATGTGTATTATTTTTGTGTATACTCACAATAAAAACAAAGTGTTGTGCTTTTTGCCAAATAAAGAAAAATAAACACGAAGTGAGTTCTGCCTTCTCTCTGTCCGTTTAGTCCATTCTGAAACGCGTCCGAAAATGAACCATAATTCAGCGAATACTCAGTCAAACAGGCATACAGACATACAGGCATGAAGCTTGAATTCTCTTCTTTTAAACGAAGTAATTTTTATAAAAAACAAATATTCACAGTTTATGTAATATGTATGCAAAGAGAGAGATGTCAGTCGTTCTCATCTCAGCTAATTAAGTTTTAATGTGCTCCGCCCATGGAGAGCGCGCACTATTCAAACGCAAATGTGAGCCGATCCAAACAAACCTGTAAAACGCCCATCAGCTGGATAACACACACCGCAAGTTCACTTTCAGACTTATGTACTTTACGATGCTGTGAGGAATAATACTGTCTTGATAATAATCCTGCAAAAATTTACCTCAGAAGTTCTGGAAGTATCATTTCGAGGAGCAAACGGATCCCGCTGAGGAATTAGGTCAGTTCTGTTTGCTTTGTTCTAATCGGAATGAATGAACGCAAAGATGCGTGCTGTTGTGGAGCTACTACAGCTGGCAAAAATACTGTTTTAATATGAATCGCGAATACAAAGAAAGATTACACTGGAAATATTGTTACAATTTTAAATGTTGTTGTAATTGTATAACCTTAAAAAAAAAAAAAAAAAAAAAAAATATATATATATATATATATATATATATATAAGGATAGATGTAAACAAAATCTTAAAAGGTCATTATAAGCCTTATCTTTAAATAATTTTATTATGCTTTATTAGTGACACATTTGGGAAGAGAATATATTCCAAATCTGAAAATACAGTATGAGAACAATTAACTGCACAATTACTAGAAATGTTTACCTTGGATATTGTACAATTTGCAAGCAAAATTTGTGGAAAAAACAACAAACCAGTTATATATTGTCCTTGCATTCTTGTGGCTCAGTCACACATCTGAATGAAAGGCTCATTACGTATGCAGCCTCATTATGCAGGGGCCCATTGACTCCTCAGGTGTGAATCACGCCCACCCGCATATTGCCTTTCCAAACAAAAAGTGTTTTACAAGATTTAAATCAATGTATTGTGTTATGTGAATGATTAGGCAGGATGATTTTCACATAATTTTTAAGAAAAAATTCTAGGCAACGACATCCATTAGTCAAAAGTCTTATTTACATATATTTAGAATGTGTTTTATGGCCTTATTTCAGAAACTTTAGTTTTTTGTTTTTTAAAAAAACATGCATAAACATTATTCTATCAAAAATACAAACATGTACATGCAAGTTGTTCACATATTATGGTAGCCCTGTTTGTGCTAAATAGAGTGAATTTACACCTTTGCCATTAATATGTTTATAAGCAACTGAAAAAAGCACAAATGTCAGGGCATGTCAGAACATCTCAAGGACCCCAAAAACCCCTCAGACTCCAGAGGGTTAAGAGGCTTTCATTCTGTTGGCAAGGCTTCAAAATTTAAATTTTTACTATTTTTTTACCAGATGGTGCCATTTTTTCAGGTTTGGCCTATAAAGCAAATACTTTATTCCTGTTTTCTGCTTCGTCATATTATATAGCCAATTGGATAAATTATGCAACAATATTTGTATGGGTGTGTTGGTATGGATGTCAGAGTGTGGTTGGTATGTGTTAAAAAAATATATATATGTGTGTGTGTGTAATATTGAGAGAGAGAAAAACTCAACTGCAAATCTAAAATCCAATCACTGTGTGCACCAGTGGAGTTTTGCTCGCATCCAATGGGGAAAATCTGTTACTGCGCCCAAACAAAATCTTACCGAAAGCTCATTTCTTGAGATATCAACCTCAAATTTGGAACACAACTTATTTAGATTTATGGCTTTGATTTTCTAGCCGTTTTAGAGTTCACCTTGTTACATAAAATATATATTTTATATAAAATATTGTTCATAAATAATTTTCATAAACTTCAGCAATAATCTGCCAAGGGTCTTCTTTAAAATGATACCAAATTTAAGTCTGTGCTCCCAAGCTTCACATTTTTATGACAGTTTTTTGACCCAGACATGTTTGTCATCTATGTACCTATGTGTAACTGTTTTTAATTGACGCACAAGGGTTAACTTTTAAAAACAGACATGTTCAAATGGTTGTAGTATGTTCCAAATGACAGACTGATTTACTGCAGGTGAAATATTGACAATACCTCCCTTAATCTATGTACAGTAAACAATGTTTTTAAAGAAAATACAGTAATTCACCACAAAAAAAAAGATAAGAAAATCATGTTTCAAAAGTTGGGTTACTACAGGTGAAAACATTCAAAATGTCACCTGTAGTAGGTCAGTCTAGGATGTTTTACAACCATTAGAACAAAACCCTTTAGGTGATTTTTTTTTTTCCTGAAAAATAAAATAAATGTTTACTGTAAATACATGAAGGATGTATTGGTAAAATGTCACCTGTAGTAAGTCAGTCTTACCAATACAATCTAGATTTTGGAATTTGAACATGTCTGTTTTTAAATGTTAAAAGTAATTTTAATTAATACAAATAATGTTTTAACCACTTGGCATACGTTCTCTTAGGCATCATGCGCTGTGGTAGCGTATAAAAGTATAGTATAAATATGCAGCTATAATGTACACACAGTCAAACCAAAATGTAAATGTATTGCTATCCTCATTCAAGTAAATTAACTATAGTGTCCTGCACCCACTAGTAAAAAATTATATCTACTGTCTGAATAATATTTGGTTTGACTGTATGTGATTTTGAATTAATATGTCATGTTTAATATTTCATACAATGGTTAGAATTGTATAACTGCTAAAACTAATTGTGGTATTGATATCTTTCCGCTGACTCGATAGAGCAGTTGCAAGGAAAACTAACTTCATCGCGCTCCGAGACCCCCATAGTGGTCGCAAGCATTTCCGTTGTGTTGTGGCTTGTTTCCGTTGTGTTGTGATTTGATTTTGTTGTGTTGTGGCTTGATTTCATTGTGTGTACTAGGCCACCATAGTAATGCCTATAAGATACTGTATATGTCACTGGGCTACACAAATAAACTCAGCTGGCTTTTATGAATTTATGCTCCGACACAATAATTACTCGACCAGATGCCATACTAACCCCTGAACACTATGCTCAAGATTTCAAACAAAATACAACAAAGCAAAGTGCTAAAATACATATAAAAAATTGCAAAACAATATTATTTCTGACCTTTTGAGCTAAACACTGTCAGCCAGACCACATTTAAGTCGCTGCATTCGTCAGTTTTGCCAGTACCTCACTCAGGGCTCTTACAAACACCAGTTTGCCTGCAAAAATATTTGCCTTGCATAAAAAGCAGCTGTCGTTATCGTTTAGATAGGTCTGGATACAGGGGCCACACCCTGCTACCTGACCACAGCATGCAGTTATAACAAGCAACGAATTGGGATGTTTGTGCACATCCTACATGTCAACGCATCTCACAGAGAGGAAGCAATGGATAGTGACTTTGACACTTCAGAAACGTTCTCCTTCACCTCCGCTAACACTTCAATCTATTGCACTACTTGTAGGACATTAGCCTTAACCCATTTAAGCCCACCGGCAACTATAGTTGCCACAATGCATAGTTGTCATTTTCCTTTTGTAAGTATTTTTCTAGATGTTGTCCATGTTTTATTTCTCAATGAAATGCAAGCAAACAACCAAATAAAGGATTTCAAGAAAAAAAAAACGGTATTCACTTCCTCCCTGTCACATGAGGCTGTCAACTTCCGAGCCCTAATTCTAGGAAGCATGGCGAAGGCAAAACCTCCAAAAGAAAGGTCATTTTCACGTTACTAATAAGTATTTTTTGTTGACATATATATATATCTACATAATCATGAAGGTCTCTAGAATCATCCAAACAAAACAAATCTTACAAGAGATCTATAGTTTTTTGTATACTTAGTCAAAAGTCCAAGCGGCAACTATAGTTGCCGGTGGGCAAATGCCTTGTAAGTACATATATCATGGGAAAATGGGGTATACTGTGTTAATAGGTTAATAAATCAAGGTTATTGTAGAAAATAAATAAGTAGTAAATACTAACTTTCATTCATGGGGATAACATTGATAATTTGACAAGGTTTAGTGTAAGATTTTTGCCCAAATTTTGGAAAATGCAGTTTTAAAAGTAAAAAAAAAAAAATCACTTTAACCAGTAGATGGCTGCAGAGCTCTTAATGTACTAAAAGTTTCAAACTAAAAGACTTATTTTCACAAGTTTTTCCAGATAGATTCATATCTACATATAATGAAATCACAATTATAACAATAAAAGTTACTTTTTGTCAAAGTTTAGCAGTTTTTGTACTGAAAAAAAAAAAAATAGTTTTTCAATAATGTTACATTATGATTAGAATCAAACCTAATCAGGATGTTACAAAGTGAAAAATTGACGTTTTTAGAGTTTATCATTTATTTCAAACATCTGTTTTTCATATAATTCTACAAATTTAAAGTCAATTAATTTCTGTCTATGTGTGTTCTGTGTTGTTTCTGATTTTGAGGATGAATTTTGTCCATTGATGAAATTCATTTGATTCTAATCATAATATAACAGAATTTTTATTTTATTTTTTCAGTATAAAAAGTGCCTAAACTTTGACAAAAAGTAACTTTTATTATTATAATTGTGATTTCATAATATGTAGATATGAATACAACTGGAAAAACTTGTGAAAAGATGTCTTTCAGTTAGTCAAATAGCTCTGCAGCCATCTACTGGTTAAAGTGATAATTTGTTACTTTTAAAACGGCATTTTCCAAAAGATGGGCAAAAATCTTACACTAAACCATGTCAAATTATCCATGTTATTCCCAAGAATGAAAGCTAGAAATGTGGGTCAAAAAGACCCTGAACAGCAGACCCTGAACAGGTTGACTAAAATGGTAAGCTCGTTACATTTTTCATCCATGTTTTCAGCTAGTGTTGAGTGCCTTGAAATAAAACTTCAAAATTCAGTTACTGGAACTCAGCATGTCTTTTTATTATTCACTCATACATGCTACCTTCTTCACTTCTTTCCGTGTTATTCATATCTTACACACAAGAGCTCCCTCTAGTGGCTTACTATAGAACACCATATATATCTCTCTCTTAAAGGATTAGTTCACCTCAAAATGAAAATTTCCTGATAATTAATAGTTTTTCGCCCTACCCTACCTTTTTGAACCGGACTACACAGATGAAGACCTTAGGCAGATGGAGAGACCGCTACGTCCACCGTGACCTTTCCAACGTGATTACATAATGCCTGGCGCGTTGCAGACCAGCACAGGACGAACAATTGTGGTTAAAAAGTATATACATTTTTATTTTATTTATAAAATGACCGATCATTTCCTAGATAAGACCCTATTCCTCAGCTGGGATCGTGCAGAGCCCTTTGAAGCACTTCAAAGCCCTTTGAAACTGCATTGATTTGGACTTCAACAGTTTGGTTACCGTTAAAGTCCATTGTGTGGAGAAAAATCCTGAAAAGTTTTCCTCAAAAAACAAAATTTTGATTGATTGATTGATAGCACTTTATTGTCCTTGTACACGGAAATTTGTCTTGCAATACAAGCTCCAACAATTACAACACAACAACCTATAAAAAGATAAAAACATAGAAGCATCAGTAACAACATAAATAGATACTTAATTAATATGATGGGGGGACCCGCCCTACAAAAGTGGTCTTCAATAGCTATAAAAATATAGATGAAAGTGAAAATTGGTGGGAATTATCACTTCTTTACTCTCCCGTATTGATTCAGCAGAGATATTGACAGAGGAACAGATGAGTGTTTATATTTGTTCTTTCTGCATTCTGGGACCCTCCCGGAGGGCAGGAGTTGATACTCCCGCTGCAACACATGGGGAGAGTCCTGGGAGATTTTGTCAGCCAGTCTGACGGTGTGCAGTACATGGCTTTCAATGAATGCATTCTCCACTGAGTGTCCCACCAATTTGGAACAGATTCCCAGGAGCCGTAGAATACTGGCCTTCAGATGAGCCGAAAGACCCCCAAACCACACTGCGCCTCCATACTGCAGAATGCTTTGAATTGATGACACAAAGAAAAGAGACAGGATTTCGCTGCTCGCTCCGAATGACTTAAGTCTCCTTAAAAAATAAATTCTCTGCTGTACTTTGCTGCAGATATAGTCTACATGATAAGTCCAGGAAAGATCACTATCCACGTACACTCCGAGATATTTGAACGATAATTTTTGTTTTATGGTTTGATTGTGAATGATTATTGGTGTAATGTGGCACTCATGAGAGGTGCCAAAGACAATCTCCTCAGTTTTCTGTGTATTGAGGATGAGGGCATTTAGATCACACCACTTTACCAGATTATTCACTGTTTCCACATAGAGATCGGCCCCCTCTCCCTCCTTCATCAGAGCTACAAGTGCAGTATCATCGGAAAATTTGATGATATGGTGGTTGGGTGCAAAGGTAACACAGTCATTGGTATAGAGCGTGAAGAGCAAAGGAGAGCTAACACATCCTTGTGGGGCACCGCAGCTGGTTGTGACCATGGGAGAATAGGTGTTATTGACCCTGACCAGCTGTTGCTTGTTAGTGAGGAAAGAACAGTACCAGTGAATGAGATATGGGTTCTTACCCATTTGAGGCATTTTGGATAACAATATGTCCGGCTTTATTGTATTAAATGCAGAGGAGAAGTCGATGAACAGTACCCTGGCATATGGCTTTATTTTCGTCCAGATGTTTTGAGACCAGATGCATGAGAGTGCCAACAGCATCCTCCGTGCTGTGCTGTTGCCTGTATGCGAACTAGAACGGATCCAGTATGTCCTGTACAGACTGAGAGAGTACATAGGATATGATTTTTTCCAATGACTTCATTAATACAGATGTTAGTGCCACAGGTCTGAAGTCATTGCACTCCTTGGGGCATGATTTCTTTGGTAGGGGGATGATGTGCGATGTCTTCCAGGCCATGGGGACAGTGTGTGTATCCATGGACTGTTGGAAGATGGGTTGCCACACTGGGGCTAGCTCCTTACAGTAAGTTTTCAGGATAGAGGCACTGATTTTGTCCGGGCCAGTGGCCTTACGTGAATTAAGCTGACGAAAGACATTTTCCACCTGACCGTAATTGTCACTCTATCCTCAGAGCCCACTGTGACTGACTCCAACACCTCCCTGCATCTCTCCATACTGCCAGAGGTTTCAAACCTAGTAAAGAAGGTGTTCAATTCAATAGCAGAGGTTAGCTCATCACTTGTCACAATAGGTCTCCTGTTTTTACCTGGCATGCCTGTCGTGCTTTTCATTGTATCCCACATTTTACGTGAGTTGCCAGCCTTGAAGGCTTCCTCCAGGTGTTTCTTGTGTGCCTCCTTCGACTTCCTCAATTTTTCTCTCAGTTCTTTGTATGTTTTTTGTAGCTCCCTTCTATCTTTATTTTTAAAAGCCAATTTCCTCAAATTCATTACTTGTTTAATGTCTTTGGTTAAATACATTTTATTATTGGGGTACACCTTAACCGTTTTTGTAGGTATAATAGACTGTACACAAAATTTAATATAGTCTGTTGTTACAGTGCAAGTTTCTTTCAATGTGTCCCCCCTCAGCACTTGCCAATCTGTGCAGTCAAAGCAAGCTCCCAATTTCTCTCTGCTGTCATCAGTCCACTGTCGAACAACCTTGTTCTCTGGTTTATGATTTTTTAATTTTGATGTGTATGTCGGGATAAGATGTACTACATTATGGTCGGAGTTAGAAATTGGTGGTTTGCTCCTGGATTGATAGGCATTGGGGAGATTAATGTAGCATTTATCCAGTATGTTCTCCTTTCTTGTTTCACATTTCACAACCTGTTGAAATCCTGGCAAAGTTTTCTCTAGGTTGCAGTTGTTAAAATCACCCAGAACAATGGCAGGAGCATCTGGAAATTGTTGTTGTTAATTATGTACACAATCAGCTATTGATGCAGCGGCACAGTGTATTTTGCTGCTTGGGGCGACATAGACAACAAATAGCAAAATGCAGCCAAACTCCCGGGGAAGATAAAATGGTCTCAACCCAATGCTCAGCAATTCAAAGTCTCTGTTACATATCATACGCTTGATTGTGTACTGACTACACCATCGTTCAAGTAAACACAAATCCCTCCTCCCCAACTCTTCCCCAAGTTTTCATTTCTATCCGCCCTTATGAGTGAAAAACCACTGATGTCATAAAGTGAGTCTGGAGCATCTGTGTGCAGCCATGATTCAGTGAAGCAGAGAAGAGCAGCCTCGCGAAATTCAAAAAAATACCTTGCAAGTGCCCATATGTCGTCAATTTTATTGTTGATAGAGCGCAGGTTGGCCAGGATCACAGTAGGTAGAGCCGGTCTGGACTTTCGCTGCCGCAGTCTCCTCCTTATTCCACCCCGTCTCCCTCGCTTCCTCCTCTGTCCTTTCAGCCGCTCTGGATCCCCCTCCCTTGCAGCCAGCTGTAATCGCTTCCCTCTCCACCGGCATGCAGATCGTATCAATTCTCCTGGGATACTAGCCAGCAGCCCGGGTGTAGCTCGTTCTTCAACTCCCACTTTGTTGAGTTTTAGGAGTGCGATACGAGCGTATATAAGCGCTGGTCGGCTGTCACTGTGCCATTCCTCCATCCTCTCCGCACGTGAATGCACAAGCAGACCAGATACGATTAAAAGTCCAATAAAAAGTCAGATAAAAAGTCCAATAAAACAAGGGATATCCACCACTCTTTGCCCAGACTTTAACACCCACCTATTAAGAAGGTACTGTTACTTAGTTCGATGACAGACGAGATTTCTTCAAAATTTCTTTTCCACTGAAGAAAGAAAGACATGAATATCTTGGATGGTATTGGGGTGAGTAAATTATCAGGAAATTTTAATTTTGAGGTGAACTAATCCTTTAAGAACAAACATAAAATTGCAACATGGCCTCATTACTAGTAACAGTAAAGAATTTTTTTTTTTTAGCCTTTTGATAATAGTACTCCCATCAGCATGATTTTGAAATGAGAACCTTGAAGAACAAATAGTCACAAAATAATGCAATTACTAAACACTCGATGTAAACCTCACAGACAATACTCACAGAATATGACCTGAACAGCTATTAATTTTATCCTTATACTGCAGAGACTCATATGATGTACTAGTAATGCATTTACCCTTTCACACATACATTTTTGGCTGTTTTTAATATTCTGGCTGATCCCCCAGAGTGAGTTTTTCAAGGTGACAGTTATTTAGATCGTGTCACTTTATGGTTTTCACGGTGACGTGTCATTGCTTGTCACATGACACACCACAGTCACAACAGCGCTGAATGAATGCTGATCTGCGTTTATGTAATTTTTCCTTTTTCAGCGCCAGGACATTTGAATTTAGCAGCTGATCACATGATGCACTGACCGTTCTAATCACACCGGTGTGATCGTACGCTCCAGGGACCAGCCTAGACTGATCACACCGGTGTGATCGTACGTGCGAAAGGGTTAAATCACATTTTACATCACATAATCCTGAGTCCATGCAGGCACATGCCTACTCCTAACAGGCTGTGTAACTACAGCAGGTTGTTCACCCCCAGGTTGTTCAGTGTTCCCAGAGTCAAACAATGGCAGTTCACTTGACTCGTCTGTTCCACTTGGGAACATTACAGCATCGTCCATCGTCCATCGTCCAAATTTAGACTGGGTCTTTGGCACAATTCCTGGTCTCTTTACATCCACACTGAAATGAGACATGCTTTGCGCAGTGTTTTCTGTCACTGCACTGTTTACTTTTTGCCTGTTTCTCTCTCACATGTGAACCAAGCTGTCGAGGTGAAGGCAGTTTACCAGCAGGCGGCAAGTGAAGACCTGAAACGTTAAGTTTAGTTAACATGGGTCTACAATGCAAGAGTTCAGTGGGTGTGCAATGTGTTGTGGCATGCGGCGTAGCATGGTATGCCTGCAGAAAGTCCTTGGTAAACACCTTCCACCCTCTTCCTTCTAGTGACGCAGTCTGTAAGCTATCTTTTAAGCTGTGATTGAATCGCTCAACTTACCTGTTTGCTCTCGTGTAATATACAAATGATGTCCTGTTTATGATTCCTCTGTCTTGCAGGAATAACTTGAAGTCATGTGAAGTGAATTGTACTCCATTGTCAGAAATCAGCTCTTTTGGATTCCCCTCCCTATTAACCCCCAGAGGTCGGCGGTATCGCCGGCGATACCAGCTCGCTTTTTTTTTTAGCAGTGTAAAAGAAACTCAAAAATACTCGGTTGACTTTGATTTTCCATTGGAGTTTCATACATCAATCGATTCTGTTAAATGTGTATTATTTTTGTGTATACTCACAATAAAAACAAAGTGTTGTGCTTTTTGCCAAATAAAGAAAAATAAACACGAAGCGAGTTCTGCCTCCTATCTGTCAGTGTAGTCCATTCTGAAACGCGTCCGAAAATGAACCATAACTCAGTGAATACTCAGTCAAACAGGCATTCAGACATACAGGCATGAAGCTTGAATTCTCATCTTTTAAACGAAGTAATTTTTATAAAAAACAAATATTCACAGTTTATGTAATATGTATGCAAAGAGAGAGATGTCAGTCGTTCTCATCTCAGCTAATTAAGTTTTAATGTGCTCCGCCCACGGAGAGCACGCGCTATTCAAACGCAAATGTGAGCCGATCCAAACAAACCTGTAAAACGCCCATCAGCTGGATAACACACACCGCGAGTTCACTTTCAGACTTATGTACTTTACGATGCTGTGAGGAATAATACTGTCTTGATAATAATCCTGCAAAAATTTACCTCAGAAGTTCTGGAAGTATCATTTCGAGGAGCAAACGGATCCCGCTGAGGAATTAGGTCAGTTCTGTTTGCTTTGTTCTAATCGGAATGAATGAACGCAAAGATGCGTGCTGTTGTGGAGCTACTACAGCTGGCAAAAATACTGTTTAAATATGAATCGCGTTACTATGAATGAATGAACGCAAAGATGCGTGCTGTTGTGGAGCTACTACAGCTGGCAAAAATACTGTTTTAATATGAATCGCGTTACTATGAATGAATGAACGCAAAGATGCGTGCTGTTGTGGAGCTACTACAGCTGGCAAAAATACTGTTTTAATATGAATCGCGAATACAAAGAAAGATTACACTGGAAATATTGTTACAATTATAAATGTTGTTGTAATTGTATAACCTTAAAAAAAAAATTATATATATATATATAAGGATAGATGTAAACAAAATCTTAAAAGGTCATTATAAGCCTTATCTTTAAATAATTTTATTATGCTTTATTAGTGACACATTTGGGAAGAGAATATATTCCAAATCTGAAAATACAGTATGAGAACAATTAACTGCACAATTACTAGAAATGTTTACCTTGGATATTGTACAATTTGCAAGCAAAATTTGTGGAAAAAACAACAAACCAGTTATATATTGTCCTTGCATTCTTGTGGCTCATTCACACACCTGAATGAAAGGCTCATTACCTATGCAGCCTCATTATGCGGCCCCATTGACTCCATAGGTGTGAATCACGCCCACCCGCATATGGCCTTTCCAAACAAAAAGTGTTTTACAAGATTTAAATCAATGTATTGTGTTATGGGAATGATTAGGCAGGACGATTTTCACATAATTTTGAAGAAAAAATACTAGGCAACGACATCCATTAGTCAAAAGTCTTATTTACATATATTTAGAATGTGTTTTATGGCCTTATTTCAGAAACTTTAGTTTTTTGTTTTTTAAAAAACCATGCATAAACATTATTCTATCAAAAATACAAACATGTACATGCAAGTTGTTCACATATTATGGTAGCCCTGTTTGTGCTAAATAGAGTGAATTTACACCTTTGCCATTAATATGTTTATAAGCAACTGAAAAAAGCACAAATGTCAGGGCATGTCAGAACATCTCAAGGACCCCAAAAACCCCTCAGACTCCAGAGGGTTAAACACAGTAGACATGAACTGTATCACAGACTGGGTGGTAGGATGTGAGACAAACGCTATCTCAGGCCACTTACTCCCAGAAGAGATCCCAATTGTTAATGAAACCCAAGTTCTGCATCTTACAGAATGATTCTAGCCAGTTATTTCATGCAAAAATTCTGCTAAAGTATTCATTACCTCTTCTGTATGTTGGCAGTTGTCCGGAGATTAAAATCCTTGTTCCAGGTAGTGTGTTGTGCACAGCTTCCACCAGTTCATTAAAATCATTTTTCAGAATTTCTGATTGTCGCAGGCTAATGTTATTCACACCAGCATGCAGAACAACAGTGTCCACTTTTTTGTCATGGTTTAAAACCATTGGGTTTTGGACAGCAATGTCAATTACACGAGTTCCCGGAAAACAATGTTTTTGCACAGTAGAGTGATTTGTCTGAATTTCTAAACGTCGGGTAACAGAGTCTCCAATGATAAGCGTTTTACCAGGTGAAGAAAGTGACGACAAAGTCATGGCAATTTGGAGATCTGAGTGACTCAAATTGATTACTCGTATTGAGGTCAAACTTCGGGATCGTTGAAGCTGATGTCCTTGCTCTAAACTGGGATTTCCTCCGTTGGTATCGCCAAAGTCCATTGTATGATGGAGCAGGAGCATCTTTATCCGAGGTGCATTCCCTTCATGAATGAAAATCCCCGGTGTAGATGTTGATGGTGCTTCAATGCGGTTCTCCCGTTAAGTATCCACGGCACGGGAAGTTTCCAACAAAGTTTTCCGTTCACATTTGTGTATCATGTCAAGATTTGGCCTGAGGTCCAGCCCATTCAGCAGAAACTGAGGCGGTTACCTTTCTCAAATTGCGATGAGGTGTCCAAGGAGTTACAAAAGCTTGTACAACAAGATGTTATCGAGCCTGTGGATGCCTCTGAGTGGGTCTCCCCGATAGTGGTCACCAGAAAAAAAGATGGGGGAATTCGGCTCTGTGACGACTTACGTGAGCCTAATAAAGCCATTGTAGTGGACAGTTTTCCTCTTCCACATTTGAAGGAGATGTTCGCAAACCTGTGTGAAGGTACAATGTTTTCCACATTAGACCTCCAAAGTGCTTACCATCAGGTTGTGTTACATGAGGACAGTCGAAACCTTGCTGCATTTATTAAGCATGATGGACTATTTCGTTTTAAAAGGGTTCCATATGGACTGGCCTCAGCTCCAAGCTGCTTCCAGAGGATGATGTCTGCAATCCTTAAAGGTCAGTCTGGCGTTAATTGCTACTTAGACACCATCATGGTTGCAGGAGCAATGATCGAGGAACATGATAAAAACCTGCAATCCGTGCTGCAGCGAATTAACAAGGCAGGACTCAAACTGAACACAGCAAAGTGCCACTTCAGACAACCAGAACTGTCATTTCTGGGTCACACGCTGTCTGAGAAGGGATTATGGCCTGATGCTTCACATGTCTCCGCAGTGGCAGACGCTCCGCCTCCTGCTGACGAGGTTAGTATTCGTTCATTTCTGGGTCTTATGTCATGGTATTCTAAGTTCATACCAAACTTCGCTACTGTGGTGGAGCCACTGCGCATGTTTTTATGAGGCTCTGTTCCGTTCATGTGGTCATCTGAGGCTCAGGAGAGCTTTGAGACTGTAAAAAGACTGATTGTGAATAGTGCTGCTCTCACACTTTTCAATCCAGAACTAACAACTATAGTGACCACAGACTATGGGATAGGAGGTGTTTTTACACAGCTGCATACAGACAACACAGAGATAACAGTGGCATTGCCTCACGCACCCTGACAACAGCAGAAAGGAAGTACTCCACGATAGAAAAAGAAGCACTAGTATGTGTTTGGGCCACAGAGAGATGGAGGACCTACCTGTGGGGACAACACTTCATACTGGGAACAGATCACAGCCCACTGACCACTCTTCTGACATCTAAGGGTCAAGGCAGAGCAGGTATGCGTATAGCCAGATGGTCAGCTAGGTGGCATGATATTCAGTATAACATTCAGACCCATGACATTCAGTATAAGCCAGGGCATGAGAATGTGACTGCAGACTGTTTATCTTGCTTACCGCTGCCTAGTACTGAACCTAGTCTGGAACATGATGTTGAAATTGTAGCACTTCTACACTCACTGCAATAACCAGCTCTGAGTTTAAAGTGGCAAGTGATTCTTCTCTTATTCAAGCAGAGCTATGCAAACTACTCACTTCAAAATGGCCAAAGTGTGCAAAAGCACTGGATCATGCTTTACAGACATATTTTCAAGTACGGCATGAACTCTCACTCCAGGATTGTTGTGTGGTGTGGGACCAGCAACCTCATAGTTCCAGTATGTCTCCAGCCCAAGTTCATCATGCTCGCACACGACACACATAAGGGCATCGTGGGGACAAAAAGGAGGCTGAGAGAACTCTACTGGTGGCCTGGCATGGACGCATAAGTGGAAACGGCTGTGAAATCGTTTGTTACATGTCAGTTACATGACAAATTTGCTGTCACACACATAACACCACTCCAACCTTTACCATATCCTACTGACACCTGGGAAAAAGTAGCCATAGACATAATGGGTCATTTTGACATGGCACCCATGGACTGTCGCTTTGTAGTCACTCTGGTGGACTATTACAGAGAGCGCGATTTTATCGTGCAGACGGTATGCATCCAAGTAGGACTTGTCGAGAAACATTAAAACAGCATTGGACAATTTATAACAAGTATGTAGCATCCCTGTAAGAAGCCACATCTTGAAACCCTTGTATTTAGAACTGGGATGCAAGCCGGTTAATACAATTGAAATTGTTGTCTCCTCTAGGAACAATATAAAGAGATGAAACAATCATTGGAGAAAATCAAATTTGGTATCAATGGTGATAAAGGATTTAAATAACACCTTTAAGGCTTCTTTGCAAAATGAAGACAGGTTTTAGATGGCACTTTTTAATATAAGATCAATTACAGGGAAAACTACGGTGGCCGAGAAGGGTCACAACACAAACAAACGCCACAACAACTACATATTCAGAAAACACCTCCAAATTCAGAAAACACATGCAAACGCCGTCACAACAACTACATATTAAGAAAACACCTCCAAATTCAGAAAACACATACAAACGCCACAACGACTACATATTCAGAAAACACATACAAACGCCACAACAACTACATATTCAGAAAACAACTTCGTCGATTTCACATCACGTACGCTGCAAATATTCACAGCACGAGCAAATAGGGAAACGAACTGCAAACTGCAATGACACAACGGAAATGTTTCCAGGGGGGCCATAATCAGTGACGGCTACAAGTCAAGAGGTAAGTGTTTCCAGAGCCCGTCTACGGCCTTATTAGACATTCTCTGGTGTTTCTCTTTTATTATGACAGACTTGTCGATGTGCTCTGATACAGAAGTGGTTTGCAGCACAAAACGGACAGAACATTTCAATCTGAAAAATAAATAAATAGTTCAGATATCAGGACAACAATGTACAAACGCCGGTAATGCATCTATTTAGTGACCAGAAGCGAGCTAGCCAGCTAGTTTCCAGCTAACAATGTTGGCAGAACGTTTAACAATTATCTGCGTGGACTAATACGTTATGGGGACAATAACTTAGTATGTTGAAAACACACAAAACCACTTCGGTATCAGAGCACATTGACAAGTCTGTCATAATAAAAGAGAAACACTTACCTCTTGTAGCCGTCACTGATTATGGCCCCCCTGGAAACATTTCCGTTGTGTCTTTGCAGTTTGCAGTTCGTTTCCCTATTTGCTCGTGCTGTGAATATTTGCAGCGTACGTGATGTGAAATCGACAAAGTTGTTTTCTGAATATGTAGTTGTTGTGGCGTTTGTATGTGTTTTCTGAATTTGGAGGTGTTTTCTGAATATGTAGTTGTTGTGGCATTTGTTTGTGTTGTGACCCTTCTCGGCCACCATAGAAAACCAACCTTGCAACTTGGGGACTACCGTCCCGGCAAGATAGAAATTGGAAGTCTCGTGAGAAGCGAGAACGAGAATGAGCGCGAAACACGAATTGCTTTACGGCAATTCGACATAAACACACACGCATGTATGATGTATTACCAGATTACCCACCTTGGTAGACATAGCTCCACACGATACAGTTGGCTTGCTCCGATCAAAACAAACACACATGAGCAGCGGTAGAGAGGGGGAGAAGGCCGCTGCAAGTGAGTTTTTTACGACCGTGTTGTGAAATATACGCCCCACAGCTGTAGGGGGAGCTCGTAGGGAAAACATGCGACAACAAAAGGGAAAATCAGCGAAGAAGTGACTAGAGTTTGCTAGAGTTGCCGAGTTCTGCTTTAATGGAAACCTGGCTTGATCAAAATGGGGCAATACACCAGCTTATACTTTTTTTTAAAAGGTTCGCTGTGGCAAGAGGGGTGGCGGAGTAGTCGCTATATTTTTGCAGTCACTGGCCTGTAAAATGATTGTTTTCGATGATTTTACTACTTTTGAGTATTTAGCAATAGAAATATTAGAAAGTAAATCTTTAGTTGTTATTATATATCGACCTCCTAAGCAGAACCCGTGCTTTATATCCGAGTTTTCTGAACTTTTAACTGTGTGTGTTACCAACTATGATAAAATCCTGATTGTGGGTGATTTTAATATTCATGTCAATAACAAAGCTGATCGTATAGCAGTGGATTTTTTAGAGGTTTTAAATTCTTTTTAATTTTACACGTCAATGGACCTACACATAATAAAGGGCATACGCTTGATCTCATAATTTCACATGACATTAAATGTTAACGTCAATTAAGATTGTAACAATCTCAGATAATTTTTGTTTATTTTTTTATTATAAAATTAATACTATACTTCATCCCAAATAAAAATTAATTAGAATACGTTACTTTAATACATTGACTTCTGAGTCTTTTTAACACCTCTCTAAAATCAGCTCTTGATGTAGTGGCTCCAGAGAAAATTTAAAAAAGATTGATATCTAAGAATATGCCATGGAAAAATTAACGCATCTGTCGGCTGAAGAGGGAATGCCATAAATCAGAGCGTTTATGGAGAAAAACCAAATTCACTGTTCACCGCAAGATTCTATTGACTAACATCTTGGAAACAGTTTTATTAAAAAATTATTAATGAAAATAATAAAAAGCTCAGACTATTCTTTTCTACCATAGATCGTCTTCTAAATAACAAGCCATATAACTGGTTAGATCAGCCCTGTGTAACCATGAAGATTTCACTACAGTTATCAATAATAAAATAATACAGATCAGATCTGCTATTGATCATACTTATCATTTTTCAAATTGCTATTATGGGCAATTATAACTTATTATTATGAGTGGAAATTTCAAACATCTTATTTTTGAGTAAGATTCCCCAAAAAGCTGTATTACAACAGTTTAATCAATTTTTAGATGAATTTTTAGATGAATATAATGTTCAGGAGAAACAACACTAATAAAGGTAACAAATGGTCTGAGATTAAATACAGATAAAGGTAATTCATCAGTTTTAATCCTCTTGGATCTAAGTGCAGCATTCGACACGGTTGATCATTGTTTTCTTTTAAACAGACTGGAAAAGCTCTCTGTTAATGTTTTAAATTGGTTCTCAAACATATATTACAGAAAGGAACTTTTTAGTTAATATAAGTGACTGTATCTCAAAGACATATGAAGTATTACATGGTGTTTCACAAGGATCAATTATTGGGCCAGTTTTATTTTCATTATACATGCTCCCTTTGGGCAGCATAATTCAGAAATATGACATGAATTATCATTTTTATATTAATAATATACAATTATAGATTTCAGTTGAGTTCAGAGACACTGTTGTATTAGAGAGGATGTCTGACTGTCTGTCCAGTGTTGTGAAGTGGATGAACACATTTTTTTTTAAATTGAATGAAGAAAAAAATGAAATTCTTTTTGTGGGCCCAAAATATGAGCGGGAGAGGATAGAAGCTGGGTTGGGGTCCTTATCGCTGCAATCTAAAAAAGAAGTTAAGAACCTGGGCGTCATTATGGACTGTGACCTTAGTTTTAAGTCTTGTATTAATCAAGTGACAAAAACATTGAAAAATATTGCCAAGATTCTTACTTTTTTATCTTTGGATGATGCTAGGAATCTCATTCATCCTTTTATCTTTTGTCATCTTGATTACTGTAATGCTATATACTCTGGCTTACCTAAGGGTTCTATAGTGAAGTTGCAATTTATATAAAAAGCAGCAGCCAGAGTACTAATGAAATTTAAAAAGAGAGAGCATATTACACCGTTTTTAATGGAATTGCATTGGTTACCAGTTCATTGAAGAATTGATTTTAAGGTTATTTTATTAGTTTATAAAACATTGCACAATCTGGCACCTCTATACATTTCAGACTGTCTGATGAGATATGTCCCGAATCGTAGTTTAGGATTCTCTAGTGCTAGCCTTCTGGCACATTATACAGTAAAGCATAAAGCATGGTATTTCTTTCTTTTTTTTTTGCCACTATGCTCCAAAAATTTGGAATTGTCTACCAGATTAAGTAAAAGAGGCTACTAGCATTCATATTTTTAAAAAGCGGGTTTAGACATGTCTTTTTAAAGTTGCTTATCAACATAACAATATGGTGTTGTCACGGTTCATGAATTCACTGTCTCTCTTTCCTACCGTATGTTAGTGTGTGTGTGAGGGTGAATGCTAATCACCGTAATTATCAGCCTATCAGCCGCGCTTATATATGTTTATTGCCTGGTGTCTTGTGTTGCCAGATCATTGTGAGAGTTCCCGGTGTCCTGTCCTGCTTCCTGTTCACCTAGCTATGTTTGCATGTGTTGGATTTTTGTTTCTGTAGTCTGCGTTCTGCCCTGGGATTATTTCTCATCTGGAATATATTGTTTCGTGCTGGAATTCTTGTGGATTCTCTCTTCACTTCTGCCATCACCGATCGAGTTGCCTGTCAACGTCCCTGCGCCATTCAGTTTGACTATTCCTGCACCAGACTGTTTGGACATTGCCTTGCACTTTGTCTGTCAATAAACTGTTGTTACTTGCATCTTGTATCCTCCGTTATTTATCATGACAGAACGATCTGACCACAATATGGATGCAGCGAGTTCAACAGGCCTGAGCGAATACATTTCGCGAAGAATTGCACGCCTGGATCAACGGGAAGAACATATTTCGAACACGGGTCATGCTGTGCAAGCTCTGGTGGCGCAGGTGTCCGAGCTCACCAAACAGTCCTGCTGCGCCACCCACACCGCCTGTTCAGCCCACTTCCATGGATCCGAATCGCCAGCCAGAGCCTGTCCCGGAGACTTATTCAGGTGAACCTAATTATTGCAGAGCATTCTTAACAAAGCGCCCAATGTAGTTTTCTCTGCAACTGCTGACTTTAAACAGCGAGTGTTCTAAAGTGGCTTTTGTTCTGACCCTGCTGACTGGACGAGCGGCTCTCTGGGGAACGGCAGTGTGGGAGAACCAAGATCTGTGCTGCACCTCATTCCAGACCTCCAGCAAGGAGACTGACCGGTGTCGGATTATTCCATCGAGTTTTGCACACTGGTTGCAGAGTGCCATTGGAATGAGGAGGCGCAGTGGGACATGTTCCTGCATGGGCTGGCTGACCGTGTTCAGAAGGAGATCTACGCCCTGGACCTTCCCCAGTGTTTAAACGGACTGATTGAACTGGCACTGAGAGTGGATGCTCGGTTGAATCGGATGGAATTGGAGTTGTAACGGTTGAGTCGTCAAGGTCCCACAGGCCAGCGGTGGGGACACGGTCAGCCCTGTTTTCGATCATGAGCCCATGCAGGTGGGTAGAGCTTGGCTTTCCCGGGAGGAGATAGAGAGGTGGAGGTCCAAGGGACTTTGCCTCTAATGTGGAGGAGCGGGCCACTTCCTATACTCCTGCCCGGTAAAAGATCGAGCCCGGTAGTGAAGATGAGGCTACTATCGGGTGGGATCTCCGCTGAGAAGACCTCATCATCCACTCTTCTCCCGGTAAGACTGAGATGGGCAACTCGATCTCACAACTGTCAAGCCTTACTGGACTCAGGAGCAGAAGGTAATTTTATGGACCATACTTTTGCTCACAAGTATCACATTCCCATCACATCACTTGCTCACAAGATTTCTGTCAACGCTCTCAATGGACAAGAACTTCCAAACATTTCTCTCACCACCGAACCTATCACACTCATCACATCAGGAAACCACACTGAAACACTATAATTTCTACTCTTGGACTCTCCTTTAGCACCCATAGTTCTCGGCCACCGATGGCTGGTACAGCACAATCCCAGGGTTGACTGGGGCCAGAATTCCATCTCCACCTGGAGTAATCAATTTTACGCTTCTTGTCTATTGTCTGCTTGTTCGACTGTGTCTGGTTCTGTGTTTCAGGAGGAGGCAGTGAATTTGTCAAACGTGCCCGCAGAGTACCTCGACCTGAAGGAAGTGTAAGCAGCATGTATGTAAAAGTTTGTAGTTTTGAGATAATGACATTTATGCATGGTTTGTGAAATAAAAAAATAAAAAAAATTATCACAGAAATAAGGACATGAAACCCATACTGATTATTTCTTCACAAGACTTTTGAAAATTGTATCACATAGCCTAGAATATTTGCTTCAAAACTATGTGAAAATCATCCTGCGTACTCATTCAGATAAAACAATATATTGATTTAAAAATTGTAAGACATGTTTTGTGTCAGAAAGCTGTATGCGAGGAGGCGTGAATCATCAAGAAATATTGATGTGAGAACACACCTGAGAAAGACAAAGACCCTCCCATAATGGCCCTATCAGGTGGGATTGTGAGGGAACTATAAACAAAGAATGAGTAGAGATTTAAAAAAAGAATGGCTTTTTGATTGTTTGGATTTATTTACAACACAACATTATCCAAAGGACAAAAAAGCACATTATTGAACACACTGATCTAAAGACGTGAACAGTCACATAACTTTGTGCCATTCCTGAAACATAGTACATACTAGTCATTTCCATGGTGTTTGATTTTTCATTATACCATGTTCATGTACAGAGTCTTGTGTGAATGTTTAAGTCAGCAGGACTCATCAGTGGCATCTGGTCCCTGTAAAAACAAAAAAACAAACAACTGTGAACATGCTGAAATAAAAAAATATATATATTATATATATATATATATAAATAGGGCTGTACAATTTTGGGAATACATTTGAGAATTTTTTCTGGTTAAAATTGCGATTTAAAAATGACTATATATATATATATATATATATATATATATATATATATATATATATATATATATATATATATACACTCACCTAAAGGATTATTAGGAACACCTGTTCAATTTCTCATTAATGCAATTATCTAATCAACCAATCACATGGCAGTTGCTTCAATGCATTTAGGGGTGTGGTCCTGGTCAAGACAATCTCCTGAACTCCAAACTGAATGTCAGAATGGGAAAGAAAGGTGATTTAAGCAATTTTGAGCGTGGCATGTTTGTTGGTGCCAGACGGGCCGGTCTGAGTGTTTCACAATCTGGTCAGTTACTGGGATTTTCACGCACAACCATTCCTAGGGTTTACAAAGAATGGTGTGAAAAGGGAAAAACATCCAGTATGCGGCAGTCCTGTGGGCGAAAATGCCTTGTTGATGATAGAGGTCAGAGGAGAATGGGCCGACTGATTCAAGCTGATAGAAGTGCAACTTTGACTGAAATAACCACTCGTTACAACCGAGGTATGCAGCAAAGCATTTGTGAAGGCACAACACGCACAACCTTGAGGCGGATGGGCTACAACAGCAGAAGACCCCACCGGGTACCACTCATCTCCACTACAAATAGGAAAAAGAGGCTACAATTTGCACGAGCTCACCAAAATTGGACAGTTGAAGACTTGAAAAATGTTGCCTGGTCTGATGAGTCTCGATTTCTGTTGAGACATTCAGATGGTAGAGTCAGAATTTGGCGTAAACAGAATGAGAACATGGATCCATCATGCCTTGTTACCACTGTGCAGGCTGGTGGTGGTGGTGTAATGGTGTGGGGGATGTTTTCTTGGCACACTTTAGGCCCCTTAGTGCCAATTGGGCATCGTTTAAATGCCACGGCCTACCTGAGCATTGTTTCTGACCATGTCCATCCCTTTATGACCACCATGTACCCATCCTCTGATGGCTACTTCCAGCAGGATAATGCACCATGTCACAAAGCTCGAATCATTTCAAATTTCGAAAGAATGCTTTCAGCACCTTGTTGAATCAATGCCATGTAGAATTAAGGCAGTTCTGAAGGCGAAAGGGGGTCAAACACAGTATTAGTATGGTGTTCCTAATAATCCTTTAGGTGAGCGTATATATGAAGAGTTCAGATGCAAAAGCCTCTAAGTGCCATCTGAAATTTTCTTCTAGAATGATATTTTTATCAAGCTCGTATATTTAAGTTAAGTAATTTCACTTAAATGGCAATGAAAATTACCTATTAATTGTCATTTAAGTGAAATTACTGAACTTAAATATACGAGCTTGATAAAAATGACCATTCAAGAAGAAATTTTCAGATGGCACTTAGAGGCTTTTGTATCTGAAATCTTCATATATATATATATATATATATATATATATATATATATATATATATATACAGTACTGTGCAAAAGTCGTAGGCATGTTAATGAAGCGTGTAGCGTGTCACACTTGCGTGTTGCTCAATATGGGCCAATGGATCAGAAGAAAGGTGCGACTACTGAGAGAGGAAGGCAGCACAGTGGTGGTGAATTATCGACACAGAGTCTGTTTTTGATTCAACTGAGGGTTTTGTATTAAATAAAATTCTTTCTTTTTGTTGTTTGAAATATGCCATCACAAATGTTATCAGCTGATTAGCAAATGACAATAAGTGACAATGTTTGTATTCCACACTCTTTTGTAAGCACTTGGATGAGCAACCTGAACAGCTCAACTCAGATGTAAATCAAATTATTCACTTTGTACAATAAAATAAAATAAACAAAACACTTGGAAAAATTCAACACTTCAAGCAATATTCTCGAACAAAATAGTGCAGTTTCAATCTGAACACTCAGAATTTGTCTTTAAACACTCATTGCATTCAATGTACAGAAAGTGATTCTGAATTTCACTTTTCAAATTCAAATAAACCACTCTTTTCCCTCAAAAATCTAGTATTCTTTTCAGATTGTGAATCAAATGTTCAAGATTCAATTGGTTGATTCATCGACTCAGACAAACAGAATTAATTGACTCAGTTCAAGAAAATGTTGGTTTTCAGTTCAAAGTTAAATGTCTTTAGTTGAAGATTCGGAGGAGGAAAAAAAAAAAGAAGGAAAAAACAATTTGCAATGAGTCCAGGCCCTTTTTGTCCAAGAGCAGCGAAACAAAAGGAAAGGAACTCTCCTACCAGATCTGATGAGCACAGTTCAACAAGTGAATCGAATCCGTGGGTGGCTCGCCATGTATATACGCTTATTGCGTCTCGTGTGTCCGGTATGGAACAGGAAAACTTCTGATGGTGAATCACAATCTCTCAAAAAACCCAGCCTTGTAAAAACACAAGGCAGAAACAATAATTAATACTTAATACACTCTCACGAACAAATCACATGTACATTAAAGCACACATAAACTCAATATTTCAACTTATTGAACACGTTGAACTCGTTAGCATTTTCACTTTGGACTAGCTTTAGCCCACGTGCAAACTAGCACTGGCTAGACCGTTGTGTACGCACACACTAATATCAACACCATATCAGTTCACTGAAGAGTTTGCAACATTTTTTCTTGCATATTATCAAGTTAATATTTGAAATAAGACTCACCAAGGCAAGAAAATAGTGTATATTCAAGCAAGGAAGTTAATACGCAGCGCTTTGAAGTTGCGTGGTTCTGCATCAGCCACTATTTCGAAATCTTCGACTCGTCCTCTTCTCGCTCCGATGACAGCTTCTAAACGTTTCATTCAAATATCCAAACTTTGTTATATTAGGCCTCTTTTCGCTCTGAATCTTTTGCTTAATGCGGGGAATTCCTGGAGATTACTCCGCACAGCTGCATTCTCTGACTCGCTCTCTCTCATCTGCCGCTCACACTCAAAGAGTCACCGGCGCGACCTAATGCACTGCTGCCATTGGCTCACAGAAGTGTCTGTCACTGCAGCAATCAGTGATTGGGTGATTCTCCAGTCCTTCAAAAATGCTCATTTCTCTTTCCTCTTCTCAGCTTTTCTTTTTTTACCGCTTAACTCACATACTTATTTGTTTACTAGTAGCCTGGGTTACCCGGGTTACATTAATATAAACTAAATCCAGAAGAACTGCGGGAACGTCTCCAAGATGCTTGAAGAAACCTTCCTGCAAAGCTACAGTACTGTGAAAAGTACTGCCACTTATGTTAAAATACTGTAAAGTGAGAATGCTTTCAAAAATAAAATCACAAATTGAATTTATTTATGATTTAACTTCTATTAACTAATTCAAATCAATATATGGTATAACAACCCTTTGCGTTTAAAACGGCTTTTGTCCAGGTACACTCGTGCATAGTTTTTCAGGTAGCTTTGCAGGAAGGTTTCTCCAAGGCAAACAGGTCCTAGGCGATGGGTCAGACTAAGAGTTGTTCAAAAAACCCTTTATAAGAAAAATTAAATCTAGCACTGTGACGTCGCCCGGTATGGTGCAGCCGGGGCCCCACCCTGGAGCCAGGCCCGGGGTTGGGGCTCATATGCGAGCGCCTGGTGGCCGGGCCTCCCCCCACGGGGTCCGGCCGGGCTCAGCCCGAAGGAGCGACGTGGGGCCGCCTTCCCATGGGCTCACCACCTGCAGGAGGGACCTTAAGGGGCCGGTGCTGAGAGGATTGGGCGGCAGTCGAAGGTGGGGGCCTCGACAAATGGATCCCTGGACACGGAATCTAGCTCTAGGGACGTGGAACGTCACCTCGCTGGTGGGGAAGGAGCCTGAGATTGTGTGTGAGGTTCCGACTAGAGATAGTCGGGATCACCTCTACACACGGCTTGGGCTCTGGAACCACACTCCTCGAGAGAGGATGGACTCTTCACGACTCTGGAGTTGCCCATGGTGAGAGGCGGCGGGCTGGTGTGGGTTTTCTTATAGCCCCCCAGCTCAGCCGCCATGTGTTGGAGTTTACCCCGGTGAACGAGAGGGTCGTTTCCCTGCGCCTATGGGTCGGGGATAGGTCTCTCACTGTCGTGTGTGCCTACGGGCCAAACGGCAGTGCAGAGTACCCGGCCTTCTTGGGGTCTCTGGGAGGGGTGCTGGAAAGTGCTCCGACTGGGGACTCCGTCGTTCTACTGGGGGACTTCAACGCCCACGTGGGCAATGACAGTGACACCTGGAGGGCCGTGATTGGGAGGAACGGCCCCCCTGATCTGAACCCGAGCGGTGTTCAGTTATTGGCCGTATGTCTTGGACACTCGGGTAAAGAGAGGGGCGGAGCTGTCAACTGATCACCACCTGGTGGTGAGTTGGATCCGATGGCGGGGGAGGAAGCTGGACAGACTCGGCAGACCCAAGCGTACTGTGAGGGTCTGCTGGGAACGTTTGGCCGAGTCTCCTGTCAGAGAGATCTTCAACTCCCACCTCCGGCGGAGCTTTGACCGGATTCCGAGGGAGGCTGGAGATATTGAGTCCGAGTGGACCATGTTCTCCACCTCCATTGTCGAAGTGGCCGCTCGGAGCTGTGGCCGTAAGGTCTCTGGTGCCTGTCGAGGCGGCAATCCCCGAACCCGGTGGTGGACACCGGAAGTAAGGGATGCCGTCAAGCTGAAGAAGGAGTCCTTTCGGGTGCTCCGGGAGTATGGGGTCTGGGGTCCTTTGCTAAGGGCTGTCAGGTCCCTGTACGACCAAAGCAGGAGCTTGGTTCGCATTGCCGGCAGTAAGTCAGATTTCTTCCCGGTGCATGTTGGACTCCGGCAGGGCTGCCCTTTGTCGCCGGTTCTGTTCATAATTTTTATGGACAGAATTTCTAGGCGCAGCCAGGGGCCGGAGGATGTCAGGTTTGGGGACAACACGATTTCGTCTCTGCTCTTTGCGGATGATGTTGTCGTGTTGGCCCCTTCAGACCAGGACCTTCAGCATGCACTGGGACGGTTTGCAGCCGAGTGTGAAGCGGCTGGGATGAGAATCAGGACCTCCAAATCCGAGGCCATGGTCCTCAGTCGGAAAAGGGTGGCTTGCCCACTTCAGGTTGGTGGAGAGTTCCTGCCTCAAGAGGAGGAGTTTAAGTATCTTGGGGTTTTGTTCACGAGTGAGGGAAGGATGGAACGGGAGATTGACAGATGGATCGGTGCAGCTTCTGCAGTAATGTGGTCGATGTACCGGTCTGTCGTGGTGAAGAAAGAGCTGAGCCGCAAGGCGAAGCTCTCGATTTACAGGTCAATCTAAGTTCCTACTCTCACCTATGGTCATGAGCTGTGGGTCATGACCGAAAGGACAAGATCCCGGATACAGGCGGCCGAAATGAGCTTTCTCCGCAGGGTGGCTGGGCGATCCCTTAGAGATAGGATGAGAAGCTCGGTCACTCGGGAGGAGCACAGTGTAGAGCCGCTGCTCCTCTACATCGAGAGGGGTCAGCTGAGGTGGCTCGGGCATCTGTTCCAGATGCTTCCTGGACACCTTCCTGGGAAGGTGTTCCAGGCGCGTCCCACTGGGAGGAGACCCCGGGGAAGACCTAGGACACGCTGGAGAGACTATGTCTCCCGGCTGGCCTGGGAACGCCTCGGTGATTATTGACATGATTATCAAATCAATGAGAAACCATAGAAACAAACTCAAACACAGGAATGATTATTTGTGTATACGATTGGAATCTGATCTAAAATTATTGACTGTCCACATTGTTCATCAGATCCGATTTGTGTCCATGCCACTCTTTAATTTTCTGGAATATCAGCGTTGGTTTCTATGGCTAAAACAAAAACAGCAACCGCAACATGGAGGGGTTTGCAATACAGATCTGCCGCACTAAGGCAAAAGGCCGTAACTTCAATTTTTGGCGAAAATGAGTTATTGTAATTTTTAGGACAATAAACATAAGTTTTATCATATAGACAAACATCAAGTTTCAATTCGATTGTTTTTTGGGTGGAATAAGATTATGTTTTTGCCGTAACTTCAAAAAGCCAAGGGGAAACTATGGTAGAAGCCCGTAATGTCAGTTACGGCTTTATGCCTTCGTTTCTCGCTGCTCCTGAACACTCGAATGAAGTTACGGGTGCGCTGCCGTGAAGTTACGGCACTCTGCCTTGTTCTAATCGAAGTATTGCCGCGCTGGAGTTACGGGATGTAGCAATTAAATAACCTCAGACACACACGTACATTTTTCACAGTGATTGCTTTTGTTAGGTTTGAAGAATGGCATACTCTCGGGAGAAAATGATGGTGGAGATGGCTTTGAATCTTTAACATCCAATAATAGCTAGCGGTAGCTACTTCACAAACTAGACACAAACACTTTTCGAGCCATAATCAACAATTTATCCAGTAACAAGCGCTGAATAGAGCAGGCTTGTATGATATCTTAATTCACAGCCCGTAATACAAAGCTACATGTACAACTGAAATAAAATATGCTTCTCAGTCTAGCTCTCGCCTGCCAATGATAGTCCACTGACTGAAAACTATACGCGAGTTGGTTGGTTGGAGCCGCAACGACACACCCATTATACACCAGCAACAGGAATAATTTAGAGCCTACCTTTTGTTGAACCTTGGTTAAAATCCATGTCAAACAACCGACGAGAAAGCAAATCCATTACATCCACCACGAATTTTTAAAACTTGCTACCGGCTCTAAAACTGAAGTGTGTGTGTGTGTGTGTGCGTGCGAGAGAGAGAGAGAGGCGTGGACGCGATCCCACTGTTCGATCGCGCCCGCACCTCTCTCTCTCTCTCTCACAACACACACACACACACACACACACACACACACACACACACACAGCCATGTTTATGTGATTTGTGAGGACATTCCATAGGCGTAATGGTTTTTATACTGTACAAACTGTATATTCTATCCCCTTACACTAACCCTATCCCTAAACCTACCCATCACAGGAAACATTCTGCATTTTTACATTAAAAAAAAACACTGCTTAGTATGTTTTTAAAGCCATTTGAAAAATGAGGACCCCCAAAATGTCCTCATAAATCACGTATTTTCCCGAGTGTCCTCATTTGCAGGTGTGATATCATAAAAATGTCCTCAGTTGTCATGAAAACAAGTACACACATACACACATACACACACACACGCACACACACACACACACACACACACACACACACAGACACACACACACACACACACACACACTCTCTCTTCAGTTTTAGAGTCAGTTTAAAAAAAAAAAACTTTAAATGTTCCACATCTTTTATACTTAAATATAAAATATAATAGATGTTAATCACCTTTGTTTTATTAAATTCATGTTAATTAATACCATTCATACTTTTCCAACTATTCTCACTACTTAAAGGAGCTGTATGTAAGAAATGTATTTCAATTAATCATAAAATGGCCCTGATATGTCACTAGACATTAAGAAATCATGTTAATTTCAAATACTTATATCACTGACAACAGTAGTACGGCCAGGATATTGTCATTTAAAAGTGATAGTTGCAGCCCTCAACTGATGTTGATGTTGTCATGTTGTGTTTTGGCCTGATGCCCCACCCTCCACCTATCTACCAATCACAAAGTCAGTTGTGTTTCAGCATCCGGGTTGCCAGCTCTGCTCTAGTTACCACAGCTGCAGCTACAAACGTGTCAGCCTACGTTCCTGCTGGATCCTACAGCCTATCTGGCAACCTCGAGTCAGGGGGAGGGGGAGGGGATACACTGCTCTACAGTAATTTGAAAGTGATTGCAGTACCAGTTTTGGCCACAATCTTGCATACAGCTCCTTTAACTTCTTGTTGATACATGTAAAGCCATTTTTATCATAGTGAGTCCAATTTTAATATTGCTTACATTTTAAGCATGACATTGGCTATAAAATATAAGTTAAGGTCTTTTGCCTTGGTATGACCAATTGTCATTTTGTGGGCAATGCTAAGGCAGAATACAGTAACTTCCGAAAAAGGGTCAAAGGTCAAATTTGAGTTCAACATTTTTTTGTAGATGGATTAATAAAGGTATACACTACAACATGTGAAAATTACAATATTATACCTATAACTCAATTGCCAGGACATTAAGATAACTTTAAAGTCATTTTTCTCAGTTTCACACTCTGGTGAGTTAAGGTCTTTTGCCTTAGTAGGGCAGTGATGTTGTCTTATTAATAAATAAACTGCAGCTGGTCCAAAATGCAGCAGCTAGAGTTCTTTCCAGAACCAGGAAGAATGACCATATTAGCCCGGTTCTGTCAACACTGCTTTGGCTTCCTATTAAACATCATATAATTTTTTAAATATTGCTGATCACTTACAAAGCACTAAATGGTTTAGTTCCCCAGTACTTGAGCGAGCTCTTAACGCATTATAGTCCTTCACGTCTATTGCGATCTTAAAATTCCGGCCAGTTGATAATACCTAGAATATCAAAATCGACTGCTGGCGGCAGATCCTTTTCCTATTTAGCACCAAAACTTTGGAACAATCTTCCAAACATTGTCCGGGAAGCAGACACACTCTGTCAGTTCAAATCTAGACTAAAAACACATATCTTTGGCCTAGTATACACATAACACATTATAAACTTCTATAATTCAATGATAGGCTGCATAGTTTAGGTCAGTCGGAACCGGGAACACTTCCCATAAATCTTGATGTACTTGTTACATCATAAGAAGGATGGCGTCTACACTAATATTAGTCTCTCTGTTTATCCCGAGGTGTACCACAGTCCGCTGGATCCAGGCTGTATCCAGATCTGATGAAGGACCTGCTCCTGGACACGACGACAACGCAGTCCTGAAGTGTCAACTAGGCTCTCCCCTGTGAAGGCCCCCTTCCCTTCCCTTTACCTCTGTACAGATAAAACGTTGTTTTATCTGTACAGTCACCACGTGGCTATGTGGAGTGCGATAAATAATTCTGTATTATAAATGGCCAGACAAGTAGTTTGTTGAGGGTTGATATGTAAAGAAGGACTTCACGCCTGAGCACATATTCATACGCGCACACCTATGGACTGAACACGTGATGCACACGTGCGCGATGTCGGTGTTTGCGCAGAGGTTTGCGCAGAGGTTGTGTAGGTTTGCGCAGACATAACTGATAATCATTTGCACCTTGGAACCTATTTCTGGGAGTATGTTATTGAGCCACCAGGCACTGTTTTGTGCTATTGGGCGGCCGGAGCGCGTTGAGGGTTTTCTGTTAGAACGTTGTCGTGTTAGCGGCCCCTAAGTTAATAACTAATGATTTTCGCAACAGAAGTGAATCAATCAATCAAAACTAACTTTAGCTGGACAATAACCTAATCCTAGAGCTGCTGTAAAGCCAAAACTGTAACTGTTACTGACTCTGTTACTGTAATTTCCTATTATCACTGTGAAGCTGCTTTGAAACAATTCATATTGTTAAAAGCGCTATAGAAATGAAGGTGACTTGACTTGACTTGACTTGTTTTGGAGTCTCCTACAACAGGTTTACATGCATCAAAGGTAAAAAAAAAACCTGTTCAGTTTTCTCATTAAATACATTTGCACATCACCACATTTTCAATGATTCTCAAACGACTCATCAGATGAATTAATCTCTCTAAATCCCTCCTTTCAGCGAACTACTCTGCTCTGATTGGTCAGACAGCTCAGTCTGTTGTGATTGGTTTACCGGGTACAGTGCACGCGTCGAAAACAAAAACGCCCATTGCCATAACAACGTCAGCTCTGCTTGTCCTGAGGCTTCCTACACCATAAACTAAACACAGTAACGAACAATGACATTGACTTTACCATATCAATCCGACCGCGAGTGTGATGATGAAACACTGGAAGAACTAGTTATTCAACCCGAACCTCCATCGCAAGGACAACTCGAGCAGCGCGTTTCTCAGTGATGACGCTATTCAGTTTGAGGTACATTATGAGATGTTGCAACTGTAATTCCTCACCATCAACAAGTTCATGTCCATCAACAAACCGATTATTTTATTTGTACTTATTTATTTACGGAGTATTTTTCTAATTTATTGCGGTGAACATCATGTGTAAAACGATTCTTGCTCCATGCTTAATCTTTCCTCAAAGTAGTGAGAATGACAGACAATCTGAATTAATAGACACAGTTTTAGGTAGTAGCCTAGTGGCACACAACTAATTAGCAGAAGTATTTCAGTAAGACAGTAATACTGTGAGTTAACCAGTTAGCATGAGACCTACACAATATAAAACTCAAAACTAAGTATTTTGAACATCAAGAGATGTGAATCCTTTTGCGAATCCTGCATTGAACTCCGAGATTTGAGAAGCAGTCATCAGTAAAATAAAGGGAACATATACTGCTGTGGTTTTGTGGTAAAGATTCATTTTAACCACTGATTCTTCACATGCTTGTCCTTGGGCAGTGTAAAAAAAACTGTCTTTACCTTCACATCCAGAGTTGACTTACTTTTGAAAGACAAAAACTTTATATACGGTGCACTTTCAGATTTAAAACTTTGTAGGATGTTTTCATTCACTTAGAGCTATGTTACACACTACATGAAAGGTCATTTTCAAAAATCCATAATGGGGCACTTTAAGCAGGTCGGCAAGGTAGCCATGGGCCACATAGCCTTAGGTCACTAATGTTAAGCCGGTCGCCAAGGTAGCCAAGGCGCACAAAGTAAGATGAATAGATTTATCTTGAACTCTGTCATGGAAACTATGTATAAACCTTAATTAAACTATTTAATAATCAATTAAAAAAGAAATATTACCTGCATGGTATTACGCTGTAGCCACATTGGACCAGCAGTTTTGAAAAAGGATGGATGATTCAGCTGAGAGAATCTTCTGGTCAGACGCAAGAATTCATCTGGTGTGCGACTCTCACAATGCATTATGGGTATTCCCTAGCCATTGAGCATTCATCGGTTGTACACTTGTTATTGCGTAGGATTGAATTGTGGGATTGAAAATGTCCACTATGTTTTCGTACACCACTAAAAATGCCTATCCCCTCAAATAGTGCCCTATTTAAGGGTATAGGGGGGGCGATCTTAAACACAGCCATAGAGTTTAGATTTAACATTAATTAAATGCACCTGACCCAGCTAATCAAGACTTCATGCTTATTTGAAAAACTACAGGTATGTTTGTTGAAGCATGGTTGGAATTAAACTCTGTAG
The DNA here is from genome assembly GCA_022828995.1 of Vimba vimba. NCBI lineage: Eukaryota > Metazoa > Chordata > Actinopteri > Cypriniformes > Leuciscidae > Vimba > Vimba vimba. The sequence goes on along the minus strand of CM040827.1, from coordinate 26,683,804 downwards.
GATTCTAGCCCTCCAGGAACTGAGTTTGACACTCCTGAGCTAGAGAGTGTGTTTTCACAAAACATTTTATCTTACCACTAAGCGTTCTCCTAAATAGCAGTAGAAGTTCTTAGGTAAGAATTTCCTCTTTAAATCGATATAACAAGCTGTTGAGACCAACTTTTACAAAGGAACAGAGAGAAATCTAAACCCTCTGGGGTCTGAGGGATTTTCTGGGCCCTGGAGGTGTTTTGACATGCCCTGACATTATTTCTGTTTCTTATTTTCATGGATAAAGTCTGATTACACTATTCAGTACAAACTCTGCTACAGTAATATGTGAGCAGTAGGGCTGTGTGATATGACGATATATATCGGATGGACGAAATAAAAAGTATTTTGTTTCATATTATTCTCTATCGTTTATTTCATGATGTCGCATAATACATTGTTTACAGCAATACTTTTTCACTATTTGGGTGACTGCAATCTTACTCGCCACCATGGGGATACAGGCAGAAACGTGAATAACAGCACAGTTGAGGTGGTGGTCACGCTGCACTGCGCAGATTGTACAACGGACTATTTAAATTGAGCAGTGTAACTTTCTATATGTTTGGTTGACTATTTTATTTTGATAATGAACGGGCTGTGATGTTAGCAATGCTAATGTTGTGTGTGTGTGAGGTCCCAGCGCGATCACAGGAATTTTTGTCCTTCTGAGGAACCTGTTTCTCCGTAATTTATGGTCATACGGATAGAAGCAAGACATGATTCAAAACTGTAAAGCTTTTGTAAAATACAGAAAACAAGCTGGATGCTGTTTTCTGTCGTCTCGGTTTCCTTTCCGTGAACTTTTGAGCCTGTCACAATGAACCGAAACGTTTGTTTTGTTAATCTGTAATTAATCTGTAAAATAACGGTATTAACCGGTGTGTTGAGATGTATTTCATACTTCATTACCCATAAGGTTTTGGGGAGTGTATTACATAAGAGATGTGACTCAAGTATATGGGTTAGTTGTCATATGTATACCACTGGTATTGTACGCGGTGTTGAATGAGCTGTTACTCTCAATAGATCCTAATAGAACATATACCTGGTGTGAGCATATATGTGACATGGTGTCAGAAGTTCGTCGTACCCGCTAACCAAACTAACAGAGATGTCGGTATCAAGCTCCAGAATCATTAGATTTTAGCCAGCCCTCCACATGGTCTCTGTGGATCCAACGCTTCACGCGATTTCGGATTGCTACAAAGTTGGACAAAGAGGAAGGTGGCATTCAAGTAAACTCACTGCTCTACGCTATGGCGATGGAGGCAGAGACAATATTCGCCTCGTTTTGGTTCGCGGAGCCCGCCCATTCCAGCAATTATCAGCAGGTAGTGGACAAGTTTAATGAACATTTCATACCGCGCAGAAATATAATACACGAACGTGCAGTCTTTCACCAACGTGCGCAAAAGACAGGTGAATCAGTCAAAGCTTTTGTGAGAGGACTGTATGAGCTGGCAGAGCATTGTGAATTCGGAGCACAGAGAGACGAACATATCCGCGACAGACTGGTTATTGGTATAGCCGACCGTGGTGTGTCACAAAGACTTCAGGTGGAAAGTGACTTGACACTCGAGAGAGCAGTGCAGATGGCACGACAGGCAGAGCTTGTGAAAACGCAAAATTCGGCAGGGGCAATGTCCGTTGAAGTGGCTGCGTTGCAACAGCGGCATAGAGGAAAACACTGTGATGCTAGTAAGAGAATAAACAAGAAGGGACAGAACGGGGATAAACAGACAGAAGACAAACTGTGTTCACATAGCAATAGATGTCATAGGCCACGCGAATGCACTGCACATAATAAGCAATGCCGTAAATGCAGTAAACTCGGACACTTTTTTCTGCAGCCTGCCAAAGCAAGGCTGTGAGAGCTGTACAGGTGCGATACAGCAAAAATGATGACTGTGAAGCATACTTTCTGGGCAGCATTGAGAAAAGTGATTCAGAGTCTGACTGGCTGGTGAGTCTTCCTGTGTGTGGTAAAACGGTAACCTTTAACATCGACACGGGGGCTGACATCACGATTATGTTCAATGACACTTACCAAGGTCTCCCACAGTGCCCTCCGTTGAAAACTGCAATACAGCTTAACAGTCCCGGTGGCAATGTGAACACAATAGGAATATTTTTTGCTGAGACTGAAAGAAATACAGCTCGTCACCAGTTTTGGATTTATGTAGTCGATGGACATTATTCAAATAACCTTCTCAGCAGAAGTGCAGCTTGTGCTATGAGACTGGTAGCCAGAGCAGACCACATTCGTGCAGAAGTGTTCAGGGAAATTGGCTGTCTGAACTGCAAGCCGATAAAAATTTTACTGAAGTCAGATGCACAACCTTACAGTTTAGCTACACCACGTAGGGTGCCTTTTCCATTGATACAGAAGGTTGACGAGGAGCTACAGCGAATGCAGTCCATGCAGATAATACGCAAAGTCACACAGCCCACTGACTGGTGCGCTCCAATGGTCCCAGTAGCCAAGAAAAATGGCAAAGTCAGAATATGTGTAGACTTAAAGTGCCTCAACAAAGCAGTGAAGAGAGAAAAATTCATGCTGCCTACCCTGGATGATGTTGCTTTTAAGCTGACAGGGGCTAAATTTTTCTCAACGCTTGACGCATCATCTGGATTCTGGCAAATCCCATTGGACTGCAGTAGTTCAATGCTTCCAGAGGGAAATGACCAAGCTGCTGGAGGGACATGAGGGCTGTGTAGTGGTCATGTTCTGGTGTATGGCAGAGATCAAGAAACACATGATAAGAATCTGGAGGCGGTTTTGCAGACAATCCAGGAGTCAGGACTGAAGCTCAATAAAGACAAATGCCATTTCAGTAAGACAGAACTCCGTTTCTTTGGGCACATCATTAGCAGTGATGGGTAAAACCCGATCCGGATTAAGTCAAAGTGATTACAGACCTGCCATGCCCCAAAGACATCACTCATCTCCGACAAGTGCTAGGTATGGTAAATTACCTCGGTAAGTTTCTACCTGACTTGTCCACGGTGTTGCACCCACTCAACGAACTGCTCAAGAAAGCTTCTGCATGGCTGTGGGACACACAACAGCAGCAGGCCTTTAGCAAAATAAAGGCAATGCTGTCCTCGGCTCCAGTATTAGCCTACTATGATGTCACGAAACCTACCATTGTGTCATTGTGTAATCAAACCTACCACTCTGCTGCAAAAACATGGCGACAAGACACATAGCTTTCTGCTCCAGAACCCCATCCAGTGCTGAATTGAAATACTCTCAAATAGAGAAAGAATGTCTGGCTGCAGTTTGGGCATGTGAGCGGCTTTCCTGTTATTTACTGGGCCTGGGTGAGTTTACACTGCAAACGGACCATAAGCCCCTGGTCCCCCTGATTAACACTTATGATCTGGACAAAACACCCTTGCGCTGTCAACGTCTGCTAATGCACCTGATGCGGTTCAACATTAAAGCGGTACATGTCCCAGGCAAGTCACTAGTTGTGGCTGATACGCTGTCGCGTAACCCCATAACAGGGTCAGTGGTTTCAGACACTGAAGAGGATGTGCAAGCTTATGTGGAGACTGTGATTCAGACTCGGACAGTGTCAGAGCCCAAGCTAAATGCCATTTGTGAGTCCACATCCAACGACCCTATTATGAGGAAAGTAATGCGCTTCATAAACGAAGGCTGACCACAGACATGTGCCGTCGGAGCTCATAGCTTACCATGCGGAACGAGCATCATTGTCCAGGGCTGAGGAACTGCTTTTACATGGTGACAGGATCGTAGTTCCCACTGCACATCGATGAGATATCCTTGACCGATTGCATGAGGGTCACCCAGGGCTAAACAAATGTAGAGAACGAGCTAAAATGTCAGTCTGGTGGCCTGGCATCGGAGCGGATCTTTATGCAAAAATCTCAATGTGCCTTCTGTCACGAGCACAGACCTACCCAGAGAAAGGAGCCCTTGGTCACCACTCCACTTCCTCCCAGCCCCTGGCACACAATAGGAGCGGATCTGTGTGAACGTGGAGGTAAAAATTATCTGGTGGTGGTAGATTTTTATTCTAGAGACATTGAAATTGCCTATCTACACCCCACTAGCAGCCGCAGTGTGATCACTACCTTAAAGGGGATGTTCGCAAGATGGGGAATCCCACAAGAACTACACTCAGATAACGGTACCCAGTTCAGCAGCATAGACTTTGCAGACTTTTGTAAGGGCTGGGGCATCAGCACACTACCAGCAGTCCCCACTACCCACAGTCCAATGGGGCTGTTAAGACAGCGAAGCATATCCTGCACCAGCCCGACCCTCACTTGGCCCTCTTGAGCTACAGGGCTACTCCAATTGCAGCTACGGGTGCAAGCCCTGCTCAGCTAATGCTGGGACGCCAAATCCACACTACATTGCCCGTCCTTGAGAAGAATTTGCGACCATGTCATATCAGTCTTGAACAAGTGGCTGAAAAAGACAAACAAGCTAAAGCAGCTTACAAGCGCTTTTTTGACAAAAGACATTTAGTCCGAATGCTTCCCCACTTAAACCCAGGAGATCAAGTTCTCTTGAAGTTGGGGGAGAAAGCATGTTGCACATCAGGTATGGTGGTGAAGCACACAAAGGAACCACGATCCTATTTGGTCCAGACACAAAGTGGAGCTGTTCTCAGATGTAAAAGGCGTCACCTACAGACAGTGGGGCCCACAGGGACTGATTCTGTAAAGACTGATATGGACAGTTTTTCACAAACACCACTAACACAGAACACACATGATCATTCCACACCTGTCATGAATGCGGAGCAAGTTCCACCGGACTCTGTTCCTGGTCCAAAAATGATCTCTAGTGGCAGGGTAATAAAACTGCCAGTTGGGTACAGAGACTAGTAGTGGATCATATCCTTTATTGGTTTTCTCTCTTACATAAAGTGAGAATAAGAGTCATGGTTATAAGTAAAGAGTTGTTTGTGGCATAATCCGGAGTATATTATTGTTTAGGAAACAGTATTATTATAAACGTTATGTATTTCAGATTATACTTACTGGAATGTAATTCTAATTTGATTGTCATAATAAGTTTAACTTCTCTGTTGTAATGGGTTATATGTTGATTAATGTTTTATGTGGGGTTAATCTTGTTAATCGTAATCTTGTTTTCTGTCCCCTAATGTGGTTAAGAGTGTAGCTCTTTAAAGGGGGAGATGTGTTGAGATGTATTTCATACTTCATTACCCATAAGGCTTTGGGGAGTGTATTACATAAGAGATGCGACTCAAGTATATGGGTTAGTTGTCAGATGTATACCACTGGTATTGCACGCGGTGTTGAATGAGCTGTTGCTCTCAATAAATCCTAATAGAACATATACCTGGTGTGAGCGTATATGTGACAACCGGTTAATGGCCAATGCTATTGCAAATAAGCGTTTCTGTTTAGAACGATTACATTTTATTTTGTTTCCGTTTCTGGTTATGTTCCTGTCAAAATTTCGTTCATTTAAGGTTTTTGTTTTCATTCATTGAACCGGTTCGGAGCCCTGGGGCCCGTTCTTCGTACGTCGCTAACTCACTTAGCTGGATTTGATTGTTGGGGATTTGGCATGATCTTGGATTGTTTGGTTCTTCGACGCTCATCCTAGACTTGCTGTCATAGCAACAGGTGCGCAATCTTAAACCTGCTCGGGAGCAGGCTTATTTCATGTTAACAGGATTAGATCCCGGCTTCATAAGCGGAGCTGATACGGAAGTCCAGCGCAGCGCGATAGTGCACTCTCCGAGATATATATTTTTTCTCGGGACTCGTGAGATTGTCGTTTACATTATTAATTTGTTGGAAACGCACATTTATTTTCGACTTGTCGGAGTCGGGCTTTAACTAGGCTACAGCACAAACTGTTTGCATTGCCCTAAGATTATTTGCGAGTGGCTTTCCTTTACACTATTGGAGATGCGGAGAACTTGATGGAAAGTGCTGTCTGTCGTGTCATTCGGAGTTTACCTGGCGCTTTTAGGTTTAAGAAACAGTTTTAGGTTTTTTTTTTTTTTTTTTTTTTTTTGTGGAATTTCCAAGCCACTTAAGACCCAATGTTGTAAAGCATTTTTTTTAAATCATTTTTTTTTTTTTAGGCTATCATAATTTTTTATGAAGATCATGCAATCATGACCATGGTCCATGCCGATTACAGTATGTCACTCAGGCTTCACTAACGTAATTGGTAGACTATAGGCTATAGACTGCCATCAAGGCCTCAGTAAGGGGAGTGAACAGAAAGAGGGTTCACAATGTAAATGTGCAGCCCAGTTACTATTGTGATTCTTAATATTCCAGATTAGTAATATTATATAAAAAAAAAGAAAGAAGGCAGTTGACTAAAATCTTCCATATCACAAATGTGAAAGCAAAATGGCCAGGGTCTGTGCATGACTTAAGCATTTTCAGAGATTCACATTTATGCACATTATTTGAAAGTGGTAAGAAAAGTTACACAATTAAATATCAAGCTCACGGTATTACATACACTTATGCTGATCCTAACAGAACTGCATTTCTTCATAGGTGATTATGACATGTTCCTGCCTGCAGACAGGTGTTTTATGACCCCATTGACCCAAACCAGTTACAATGCAGCTCTTGCCAGGACAAGGGCACACAATGAAATGAACTTTGGCTAACTAAAGGGAAGATGTCAGTGTCTGAAAAGTCTGAGGGTTGCACACCGACAGGGCCTGTGACATTGTTGCATGTGCCATATTACACAACATTGCCAAAAAAACACACTTTTCATTAAATGTTTAATAAAATACAAATATGCTTAGTTCCTTGAGTTTTATTTCAGTTGTTCTTTGTAAAGAAAAGCCAGTGGTCAAGTGCCTGCAACAAGTGATATTAGACACATGCCTCATGCAACAAATAAAAAGGAAAAGTTGGCTATACACTGCCCACCTGTAGGCCTATGTCTCCTCTGTCTGTGCAGACTCTTCTGTAGGCCTTTATGTAGATGTGAAATCCTGCAACTTATATTGCAGCCATAAAGCATACAAGTATATATTAAGTAAAGTTATTTATGCACTTGCAGGTAGGCTAGTTCCTCCATATGACAGTTATCTGAGAGGGTTTATTCACTGTCCAGTGCAATGGAAACAAATGGACATTATAAAGTCTTATACTTTATTTATTTTGGAAAGTTAGAAAATGTCCACTTACTGCACATATTTCAGCCACCACTTTCTTGGGAACAGATACAAGTGTTAATATTTTTACATTAACATAACATAAGTTTATCAGTTTTCACTTTCACAAGTCAAAGCAATTCATCATTCAAGATTTAACAGTTGAAATGACTATACGGCCTTAATTTAATGCAGCAAAAATTATTTTACAGTGTAGGCTACTAAGATCTTTTCTTTTCTCAGCCTTTTTCTTGGTTGCTTTTATAATCTGACAACCATTTATTTAACAGTGCCTTTTATAAAAGAGACTATATAACAAAAAATACCATTATGTAGAATATTTTTGTACTTCACTTTTATTTGTTCCCATGTTCTAGTGTGGTGACTCTGACATTACAATGAACAAAGTAATTATGCAATTATTAAAATACAAAAATATAGGCTAATAAGTGATAAAAACATCTAACATGGCCACTTCTAACGGATTTAAATTGTCTGCTACTTTTTGCCAGCCCTCTCTCCTGGCTTTTGCAGACTTTGAGGTGTTCCCTGGCGTTTTAATTAAACATTAAAATTCCGAATAAACTTTGACTATTAGTTCTTCCTCTGCTAAGGAGAAAAACTGAGCGCGCTCTTTGGCCACGCCCACGCTGAGCAGCCAATAGCAGCGTTGCTGATCAATGTTTCTACTATCGATACATATCCCCTTTTAACCAGCGCATGAACGCGCAATTATCTCAGATGACTCAAACCAGCTATACTAATCATATCCGGCAAGTGTGTTCGAAGAACCGAGTTAGCCAGATCATGATTAGCACAATGATATCATCTTGGATGTCTCATTTGATCTCGGATGTTTTAAGCAACGTACGAAGAACGGGCCCCTGATTTCTGCCACATTTTAAACTTGAAAGTACAATGTTTACATATGGCATTTTATATAGCAATATTTTATGTTGGGATAATCATTTGTTTTTGAAAAGTGTTTTATATTTCATTCATATTTTATATTTCTACATTCTTAATCAAACATTTGCCCAGAAGTTCTAAATAAAGGGTACAAGGGCACAGAGTACATTTTTGAGAATATACTTTAAAATGTAGAAAAGAAATAGTCCTTTCCATGTGGTCCATATATATATAAACTATAAATTGATTGAATTTACTGAAAAGGTACTATATTGTGATGTATATTGTTATCGGGATACGAGTGTAATGATACAGGAGATTGAGAAGGATCCATTTGCAGCTTTATTGAAGGAACGTCAAACAGGCAGGGGTCAGAGAACAGCAAACAGGGAAATCAGAGGTCAACACAGAGAGAGTAGTCAGGTAACAGGCAGAAGATCGGGGCAGGCAGAAAGAGACAATAATCCAAAGGCAATCCAAGTCAAGACAGGCAGCAAGCAGGCAGAAGTGAGATAACAATCCGAGGTCGACAACAAGATCAGTAGAATAGGGTAAACGCTCAGAAATTACAGGCTGTGGCAATGCAATACATCGCAGTGAACTGAAGAGTGACAGAGGTTTATATGGGTGTATGTGAATGAGCTGCAGGTGTATGAGATGAGTGTGGATGAGCTGCAGGTGTATGTGCAATCAGTCCCAGGTAAGCGGCATGATGGGAAGTTGAGTTTGTGATGTGATCAGTCTGGTGTGGAGTGCCCTCTGGTGACTCTCAGAGGCACTCCAGCTGGTGAACGTTACAATGAGATTGTTTTTTTTTTTTTTTTTTTTTTGTAGTAGTTTATTTGAACGTAAAGAAACAAAAAAGAATATATATAATTAAAATAACAGATAAATAAGGACAAGGACTTCTCAGCACAAGCTTACAAAATTATTGTAAGTAATTCAAATATTTGTCACCGGGGTTCGCCCTGATATTGTAAATGACATTTTAAGTGTTTTCTTTAGAGTTGGGTTTGCTTGCAATATCACTTTCTGTTGGGTGCCTGTGCATGCTGGGGTGTTAGGGAATGAGCAAGCAGACTACATAGCAAAAGAGAGCCTAGGAAGAGAAATAGATATTTATACACCCTTGGGGAGGGTGGAACTGAGGGAAAGGGTTAAAGAATGCTTAATTAAAGAATGGCAGAATGGATGGGAAAAGGAAATCACGGGTAGACACTATTTTTCTATTCAACCAAAAGTTAGTAAAAAATGTTTTTGTACCTTTCCGTCCCGTAGGGACTCAGTTAAATTGTGCAGATTGAGTTTGGGGCATTGTGGGTTAAATTTTTTTTTTGCATATTATAGGAAAGCACATTTCTGGTCTATGTGAATGTGGGAACATGGAAACAATAGGAAATGTTTTTTTAGAATGCAGGAAGTATAATGTAGAAAGGAGAACACTTTTTTTTGTAAATTGGCAGAACTTGGACTTAAAGTCTTTTCTGTTACTTCTTTATTTGGACACAGTGACAAGCATAAACAGATCTCTGAAGCAGTCATCCAGTTCTTGCATGAGACAGGACTGTATTTAAGAATTTAGTTTAAGTTGACCTGTGGAGGGCAGTAATACGCCCAGTAGCGTCTACACTGCCGGAAAGAGAAGAAGAACTGGGTGTTGTTGACAGCGGGTGTTTATAGCACTGTCGCCGCGTGGTGTTTTGTCCATTGTGTCTTTCCAGTCGGCGGTGTTCAGCGGTCGGGTGCTCGGGCGACCCTATGCTCTGGATGGGATAGCGATCGGAGGATGGGGAAACGGGCGAATTTGGAGGTGTGGAGATCGAATTGGAAGAGTGAAGAGGAGAACCATTGTGGATGAGAGATAAGTGCTGTCTATGTTTGGATTACAATATGAGGAATATCTTGGAGAATGTGATGAGACTTCATGGCATGTAAAATTGTCTTTTTGGAGAAGGTTTGAAAGTCCCACGCTTCATTGGGGAAATCAAGGAGACTGTAGTGACGCACAGTGGACCAGATCCCACACCAACGCCCTATTCTGTGAGTGATGAGACTTTGCAGTGCTGTACATTGATATAATCACGTGTGATGATTTGTGTGGGTTACAGTGGAATACGAATGAAAGTGTATTGCGGCGGCACTGGGGAATCTGTCCTGGCTGTGGAAACATCATCTGTATTTTTGTCTGCTTGAGGCCTATGAAGGAAGTCAACTAGTGGTGAAATCCTTATCTTCTTTCCCTTATTACCTGCTTGGGTTCGTTAAGTATCAGTTTTGTTGGGAAAGAAATCCTTACCTCTCTCTGTCTGCCGAGCCCTGTGAAGAGAGCCAGCTCCGCTGTTAAATCCTCACCTCTCTATCCGCCTGAGCCCTGTGAAGAGAGCCAGCTCCGCTGTTGAATCCTTACTTCTCTCTGTCTGCCTGAGCCCTGTGAAGAGAGCCAGCTCCGCTGTTGAATCCTTACTTCTCTCTGTCTGCCTGAGCCATGTGAAGAGAGCCAGCTCCGCGGTTGTATCCTTACTTCTCTCTGTCCGCCTGAGCCATGTGAAGAGAGCCAGCTCCGCTCTTGAATCCTTACCTCTCTCTGTCCACTTGAGCCCTGTGAAGAGAGCCAGCTCTGCGGTTGAATCCTTACCTCTCTCTGTCTGCCTGAGCCCTGGAAGAGAGTCAGCTCCGCTGTTGAATCCTTACCTCTCTGTCTACCTGAGCCCTGTGAAGAGAGCCAGCTCCGCTGTTGAATCCTTACCTCTCTCTGTCCACCTGAGCCCTGTGAAGAGAGCCAGCTCCGTGGTTGAATCCTTACCTCTCCCTGTCTGCCTGAGCCCTGGAAGAGAGTCAGCTCCGCTGTTGAATCCTTACCTCTCTCTGTCTGCCTGAGCCCTGTGAAGAGAGCCAGCTTCGCTGTTGAATCCTTACCTCTCTCTATCTGCCTGAGCTCTGTGAAGAGAGCCAGCTCCGCTGTTGAATCCTTACTTCTCTCTGTCTGCCTGAGCCCTGTGAAGAGAGCCAGCTCCACTGTTGAATCCTTACTTCTCTGTGTACCTGAGCCCTGTGAAGAGAGTCAGTCTTACTGTGAAATCCTCACCTCCTCTCTGTCCGCCTGAGCCCTGTGAAGAGAGCCAGCTCCGCTGTTGAATTCTTACCTCTCTCTGTCTACCTGAGCCCTGTGAAGAGAGTCAGTCTTACTGTGAATCCTCACCTCTCTCTGTCCGCCTGAACCCAGTGAAGAGAGCCAGCTCCGCTGTTGAATCCTTGCCTCTCTCTGTCAGCTTGAGCCCTGTGAAGAGAGCCAGCTCCACTGTTGAATCCTTACCTCTCTCTGTCCACCGGAGCCCTGTGAAGAAAGTCAGTCTTACTGTAAAGTGCCTCACCTTCTCTCTGCCTGCCTGAGCCCTGTGAAGAGAGCCAGTCCTACGCTGAAGTTCCTTACTTCCTCTCTGTCCGCCTGAGCCCCGTGAAGAGAGCTGGCCCCACTGTGAAATCATTGCTTCCCCTGTTTAAGCTCTGTGAGGGGGAGAGGAGGGTTCGTGGGGCACGACGGCTGCATCCGAGTCTGTTTTAACGTGTTTTACTCAAAGATTTTATACTTTAACTTCTAAATTGTTGTCTGCCTCTTGTGTCCTCTGTGGTCTCGACTCCTTGCGGTGGCACATGGGGTGGGGTTGAAGCGGTCGGTCATCTGTCGCCCAGCACCCTCGACCGGTGACATATTCCCATGTTCAAAAAGGAGTATGAAGAAGTTCAAAAAACAACTTTTCTGGTCCTACCCCCTTTCTCTATTTTTATCCTTTAATTAAATACAAAACAAGTAAATGCTTTACATATTTACATACACATACACCGTACATCTACTTACAGTACCTGCACTCACCTAAACACATGTATACACATAGACACAGATGCATACCTTCATGCATACACATTTCCATCTATCTTCTTCGTTTCCGTCTATCTATATCAAACTGAATTATAACCCATCCAAACTAGACTTAGTATATAATCCCAAAAACCATAGTCAATATACAATACTAACACCTCAAGTCCTTTTTGTATCCATTCAATATATTGAATTTTGAATATTTTGAATATTCTCTTAAAATTGCTCATTGTTGTACATGATTTCATCTCTTCACTGCAGTTGTTCCTTAAATTAACTCCTTTGGTTGTAATGCAATGATATTTAGCATTTGTTCTTATAAGTATCTTTTGAAATACAAAAGTTCCTCTTAAGTGATTTCTCTCTCTCATTTGAAACAACCCTTGGATACTTTTCGATAGCTGTTGATTATTTACTTTATACATTATTTGTACAGTTTTAAAGTCAACAATATCTCTGAATTTTAGTGCTTTTAGTTTGATGAAAAGATGATTAGTTGGTGCGCTATAAGTGGTTTTATTTCTTAAGGCTCTCTTTTGAAGTATAAATATTGGTTCAGTGTTTGTTTTGTAAGTGTTTCCCCACACTTCCAAACAATAGGTAATATATGGAAGTATGAAGGAACAATACAACGTGTACAATGAGCGTTGATTTATAGGGGTGCACGATTCAGAAAATGTCACGATTCGATTCGAAATCTATTTTTAGGCTCAAGATTCGATTCAAAATCGATTTTCGATTCAAAAACGATTCTCGATTCAAAAAAACGATTCACAGTATGTAAATGTTAGGGGTGGGAATCTTTAGTCACCTCGCGATCTGATTCCAATTCAGGGAGTCACGATCCGATTCCAGAACGATTCTTTATCTACTCCTCCCCCCTCCCCTCTCTATTAATTCATTAGTTTACATAGGTAATTAAGTACTTTAAAAAAAAAAAAAAATACAACTTTAAAAAAAATAATTAAAACAGTTGTATGTTAAGAATTTTAAACTAATATAACTTCAAAACATACAAGTAAGTAGCAAATAATAAAGAGGAGCATAGAAACATAACAAACAAACAAATAGTGCTTTCAGTAGCCTATTTAAGATTATCTGAATGTTTTCCATTCAAGAACTATGAGTGATTTTTCTTCATCTTTACTGTTGTTTTTTACTATGACATCATAGACTGCGGGAGATCTATTAAGCTGCATTCACGCACAGATCTCTTTTGAAATATAAGTAAAGTGGTTTGTCCTGTCCGTTTAATCCCTTAAGACATAAATGGCTGTGTTTACGTTAATTTTGCACAAGTATATTAAACCACTTGAGTCGCACAGCCGCATGTGCAAGCAGTCTACACAAACAAAGCGCATTTGAAATTGAAAGCAGCCTTCTGTTAGTGAGGTTCATATTTTAAATATACAAGTCCACTGCTTTCCAAACCACATAAATGATGACTTCGTAGAGCATTTGTAAGGAAAATACCGAAAGGCGAGACAGCACGCTTCAAATGTAACGTAACATCAAACAAAGCGCACGTCTCTCACAGCGCATCCTGTGCAATGAAGCCTGTGAATGTCCTTGTAATTCACTTCAACCTTTCTGAACTTATGAAAGATTATTTTACAGAAAGTTTGATTGGTGTATGTATGTGTGTGAGGAATTGGAAGAAAGCAGATTACGGGTGTTTCTAAAGCAAACTCAGCGTCATCGCATAGCCTATCTGGTTAAAATCTAAGCTCAGAATCGATTCTGAAATTCCAGTGGCGGCCCAAGCCTTTTGGGGGCCCTAAGCAGAATTTGATTTGGGGGCCCCCTCCCACCATACAGAGTCACCTGTGCTTTACGATTATTGACACAAATGTCACGCTATAGTGTTACATTATAAATTAATACAATGAGGTTATGTATTAATTCAAATGAAATACTTAATAAAAAATAAATACTTAAATAAAAAAGTTTTAACTTTTTCTTTACTCTTTTACTAAATCTTTGAAACTTCTGAAAACAAACTGTAAAACATATCACAAAACATATTAAATTATTTGCAAAATATCCACCAACGTTTTGCAACACTTTGCAGTTTGAATGATGTCTTGTATGAACATGACGGAGTATGTTTTTATGTTTTCACTGTTCGATCGCGCCCGCGCCACACACACACACACACACACACACACACACACACACACACACACATACACACACACAACATAGCCTATTCCAGCATTGCAATCTTGACATCGCAGCCTGTTCATTATAGCCGTAATAAAATATAATAATAAAATAGTCAACCTAACATATAAAAATTACACTGCTCTGTTCAAATAGTCAGTAGTAGGCCTACAGTTCGTACAATTCAGTGTAAGCACCGCCCTCTGTGATGTTTCCAAGCACATTTTTGCGTGTGTGAAGAGCATGATTTTTCCATCAATATTGGAACGTGAGTGAAGTACAAAGAAGCCTATAATAAAGAATAGTTTAGCATCCAAATACATCGCGAATGTTGAAACATTTTGATTCTAATGACGAGAGCGATACGTGAGCCCAACGCCTACTTTCACTTTTGGCTTGTTTATAGTTATTTTTTTTATTCTTGTTCTGTTCTGAATATCATTAAATTTAAAGGATAAATCATTGATTTAAATGTCAATCATGTGAGGCAAATCAAATTTTTGTGGCATGGCTTAACATTACCATGACTTTGCGCACGAATTGTCAATGCACGCGAGGTGCGCGTGACTCAAACACTGGCAGACACAGCAGCAGTTGTAGGCAGGTATATTGATCATGAAATCAGAATTTTCTTGTCTTGAATTATTCGTTCATTCACTCATTTATGTCACTTGTTAAAGTTAATTAATATGTAGTAAAAAAAAAAAAACTCGATTGCAAGCAGCCGCTTAGTTCGCTTATGCCTCGGGCCGGCCCTCTGAAATTCTCAGAATCGATCCAGAATCGTTGGAGAGAGAATCGCGATGCATCGATGGATCGATTTTTTTTCTCCCACGCCTATTCAACAATATTATTGATCTGCCTGCATTGACACCATTGTCTGAGAACTGAACTGAGCTGGACAATGACATCACTATTTTCTCCAAAGCAGCTGTATATAAATGAACTGAATAGATAACTAATGATTTTTACAATGGAAATTAATCAACATTGAAATGACTTAAGCTGGAAAATGACAACATTTTTCTTCTAGAGCTGCTGTACAGTCAAAACTAACTTTGTTGCACTGTAGAAATAAAGGTGACTTGACTTGACTTGACTTGACTTGAATGTTGTCAGATAAATACCTTCACTAAGTTTAGTGTTTTATTCGTCCCTCATATTTTAAAATATTTTAAAAATATAAAAATATTTTACTCATAATTTGATGGTTTAAGTAAAACTTGTAGGGTCATTAAAAACAAAACAAACAAAAAAAAACTCACTTTTATCACTACTATTAAGACCCTGCTTACTGTGGACTGATGAGCTCAAGTCATCACTGTGCACTGCTTAATTTTTCCAGTCGCCAAAAATGTAATTAGGCCTATTACTTTAATTTCATTGCTATAAAATTTCTTAAAGGTCAGTTACAAAAAGAATACATTGATGATCAAACTTTTATCGTTTGATCAACTCATAATTTAAATCCAATACATCATATTTTCGTTGAAAAGTGAGCGGCCTCCTCCTCTCTGCTGTCATCTTGTTACTCCTAACTAGGTTAGGATACCTCTCCAGCACTCTTAAATAATTTAGGAGCTGAGACCAAGTCTTAACACTTAGGAACCTTTATGAATCACACTTATTCTTAAGTTTAGGAATAAGAGTAAAATGATGTAATTCTTAGAATTTTGACACTTAAGTCTAACATTTTACTTTGAGTGGCTTTATACATACGGCCCCAGATGTGCAGGAAACTCGAGGGGCCAGAAAGAGTGGATGAGGAAAAATACAATAATAGGCTGGTGAGAAATGTGTGGAGAGCATGAATTTTGTTGTTGTTAACAACCTCAACAAATGCGCAAAGATCAGAGGAAGGGGCAGCTGTGGTTTTTGACAGTGAGCAAAATCTTGCTTGTTCTCTGCCCTCTCTCACTCACACACAAACACACACACTGTTGTTGCTGAGGAAATTGGGCTGTTATTTTAAAGCCGCCTCTTTAGATCTCTCTGTTTTAACAAGAATTTTATGGAGCACTGTTGTTAATGGGATTCACTTATAATAAAAAAAACTGCCAGTGGCTGGAGATGACACTAAAGAATAAACATTGTTAAGAAGCCTGTGACAGATGTCCCTTTCGCTCTCTACAATTAAACCCTGGGTCCACATAGCAGCCATTAAGACTATGGTGGGGAAATGAGGATGAAGACAATTAATTCTGTGAATTTCATAGTCTGGCAGATCTAAGGAGTCAGAGACAAGTATAATAGTGTCATTCATGTTTTGTGGGGTTGCAGCAGTGCATGCCTCTAAGAAGTGTTTGAAGCCAAAGAGCCTAAACAAGCAACACAGAAATCACGTGAGTTGTCACCCGTAAGAAAGTGGGGTAGGCGGCGCAGATCTCCTAAATTACTTGCTTTCCATTCTTTTAGTACTCCTATCTAAACAAAATCAGTCAAACAGGATGTACAATTTTGACAAACAATCTGACAAGAGACTTCACAGGTATGCAGACAAAGTGGCTTCCTGAGGCCTGTTGCATGAAGCTAATTGAACAAACTCTGAGCTTCAGAGTAGGTTTACTGTTGATAAAACCATACAAATCCAACCTGGGCCCGTATGTATAAAACTTCTAAGAATTCCTCTCAGTGTTTGAAGTGGGGGAAAAAAAGGTGCCGGTACTCTCTTGCATTGGCAAATCATGACATTTGAGATTTCTACAGTGAAAAACAAAACTTGGAGATACTGCTGGTACAACAACAATTTATTGTTATTTATTAACAACATAAATGTATTTAAACAAGTCGTGTGTGTGTGTGTGTGTGTGTGTGTGTGTGTGTGTGTGTGTGTGTGTGTGTGTGTGTGTGAAAACGGAACTCCTCCAAGTCTGCAACAGTGCTGAGATTGGAACTGTACAATCCCTAGGGACACACACACAACAGAGACAGGGGGAACAGGTTCATACTTACAGAATGGCAACAGGATGTTATGGGGTTGTTCATCAGCTCATCAGGATCCCAGGAACATGGTGCTTTTTTGGTGCCTTTGTGAGGCACAGGCTTTCAGAGATAGAACCAGAGGTAAAGGATTAGTTGGCAGTGTGGGGATGCATTTGATGAAGAAGTTACGTTAAATAAATTGTAATCCATTGTGCTGACACATATTCATTGCCAAAGACAGGAGGAAACCAAAAGTATCGTAAACAGAAGTATTTGGAATCAAAATTCTTTTCTACATTTTATAAGACAAAAAGATGGTTTACCTACTTAAAAAAGGCTCCAGAAGGTCTTGGGGTCAGCTGCTGCTGAATGGTGAGGTTCTTCACATGCAAGTTCATCTGCAGATCTAATGTGTGCTTTCGAATCTCTGTGGTCTTTCTATTTTTTGCGCAGTGACTGCTGTTGCTTCGCCTTGTCTGTACCAAAGGCTTGAATTAAACATTCCCTCCATTCTCTTGACAGCTTCAGTCCCCTCTCTGTCTGCTACATGTTTTGCAGCCCAGTTTGTTATCTTTAAAAACGAGCCACAAGTTAAAAACTCTTTGTTATAAAACGAGTTATCTTTAACGCTAGCTGTTCCGCTCACATCAATGTTAACGTTAGTTTGAAGCTCATGAATCGTACCCGATGTTTCTGGTTGGACTTGGACCTCTATTGACGTGTCTGGCTCTGGCACACGCAGTCTTTTAGTACCTTTCTGAAGCCAGGCTAACATAATGACTTACAAACTCAACACACTTCTTTTTAGTTTCTAGGTTTTCAATTTCAGCAGTGAAAAATCTGTTACGGTCAGGCGGAAGCCGCAGGCATCAGACAGCTTTTTCGAACTAGGAACCTTTATGAATCACACTTATTCTTAAGTTTAGGAATAAGAGTAAAATTATGTCATTCTTAGAATTTTGACAGACTTGAGACTAAAATTTTACTCTGAGTGGCTTCATACATACAGCCCCTGGTTTAGATCAGGTTCAGTGGGCTCACAATGCTCAGTATAATTGTTCTTTGTCAACTCAGAGTTTGATCCAGAATTTTTGATTAATTCTGGGACACATGCTCCTGAAAGTGTGTCATGTAAAAATGTTGTAGTACTCGAGAACAGTATTGTCTTGTTATCAACAGCATTTGTGCTCGGTCTGATATATTTGTCAACATCAATAATTTAAATGAAAGTAAAACTTCCTGCTTCAATTGCAATCAATGACTTATTTCTAATTTGATTTCTTTTGTTATTGTTGTGCTGGTTCAGAAATCAACGGGAGATTGTGTCAAAATTGTCTCCTAAATTTATACAAATGCCCACAAAATTCAAGATATGATAAAAAAAATATATACTTGAATGAGATCCCATTCCTTCAACCGCCAGAGGGAGCCATCTCCTGAGGACTGAACACTGTCAAGTCAAGTCACCTTTATTTATATCACTTTTTACAATACAGATTGTTTCAAAGCTGCTTTACATAGATAACAGGAAAATAATGCAACATTTGTTTCTAGAAGAAAATAGCGTCACAGTCCAGCTTAAGTAAGCTCAGTGATGTTTCATTTTTGTTGTAAAATGTTATTAATTATTTAGTTAAAGGTAGGGTATGGGATTTGCAAAACGGCCGGCAGATTTTGAAAATACACAACTCAAATGGTCCTACCTTCTTTCCTCCAACGCTGGCCCTGATTCCACCCATTCATGTGGAGGGAGGGAGGGAGGGAGGGAGGGAGGGAGGGAGGGGGATGGGGGGATGGTACGACCGTTTGATTGACGAACTTACTGTCCAATGATTCTAGGTGGTCTTGGAAATGATTGGCTGGAGTTTTTTGAGTCCTGCCCGTTCCACAGTTGATTAAATTGCTTAATTTTCATTTCAGTGCTTCTAACTCAGTGGCTGTAAGTGGGTTAGGAATAGGTTCCCTTTCAAGGGAACTCGCGTTGCGTCGAGTTTGACGCTATGGGAACGCTTTGCGTGATGATGTCTTGAAGCACATGTAAAATCAGCCCAATGGCGTGGCGGAACGTCAGAGGCGGGTGACGTCACGTACCAGGAAACTATAAAGCCGGCTCGAAAACAGAAAACGAAAGCTTCTGTGTCTTCAGTAGCGCTCTATGTGAAATCTGTCTTTGTCTATTTATTGTTGTCTTGTCACTAAAGCAATTATGTCCAGCGAACAGTTCAGAATGTTTGTGCATCCCTGCCCGCGTTTTATTACGGGTAGAGACACTCACGCTCTGTGCATTGTTTGTTTGGGAGAGGAGCATGCCCAGTCAACACTCGAGGGTGCTGACTGTGTGCACTCGCTCCGATCCCGGCTGAGTTTCTTCCGGGAAGCTCGCGTCCCCCAGGGCTCGAGTCCCGCTGCTGCCGAGGCACAGCGGCGATCTCAGTCCTGGGGTTCGCAAATGGATCTATCAGCGGGGTCTGAGACGGGCTCTGCCCTATCTCAGCCCTTATCTGATAGACCCGATGTCACTCATCAGGGATCGGAAGCACGCGCGGCGGTTTCTTCCGCCCTGATGATGGCACAAACACTGCAATTATTCAGTTCTGAGGATCTGGATGTTGTTAGTGTTGAGGCTGAGTCTGAGGATGCCCCACCTCAGTCTCATGCATTTGAAGAATTGCTGGATGTAGTGACAAGAGCAGTCGATAGACTATTGAGGGTTGGGACTTTCGTTCAAAATAAATAAATAAATATATGATTTGACGAACGCTTTCTGCCCTCACGTGCACAATCACAACGCCGAAATCTGCCGTTTTCCCCCGATCTCCACACTGAGGTGTCAAGATCATGGGATAAGCCAGTTTTATATAGAGTTTTTAATTCACAAACTTCGAATTATTCTTCTATTTCTGGTTATAAAGAAAATGGTTATGGGGAGATGCCAAAGGTGGAAGAGACGCTTGCGAGCTATCTCTCTCCAGCGACGGCATCTTCCCTAAAAATTTCGGTATTGCCTAATAAGCCCCTCAGAGTTGCTTCTTCTCTGGGGGGCAGGGCTTATTCCGCGTCTGGTTAGGCTGCAGCATTTTTACACTCTATGTCTTTGCTGCAGGCTTATCAGGTGGCATTATTGGGAGATCTCACTGAGGGCGGGGGTATTGGCCCAGATGTGGTGTGTGAGCTCAATTTGAGCATCATTAAACACAGAGAAAAAAAATAATAATAATAAATGAAAAAATATATATTTTTTTTTTATGATTCTCTCCTTTCTACGTCTGTGTTATTTGGCAACGCTGTTTATACTGCAGTTGAGAAATTCCAAGAGGCTTCTAAACACGCTGCAGCATTCCAAAAATTGCTCCCCCGTCGCTCACATCATGAGGCTGCTGTGCGGGAACAGCCTCAGACCTCGAGCTCCCATAGGGCATCTAAAAAGCAGAGTGTTTCCTCCCGTGCTCCCCCGCAAAGATCTCGGGGACAGGGAGGACGTTCTCAACCCCAGCCTTCGAAGGGTAGAGCGGATCTGAGGACCGTTATTACCGCCAAGAAGGCTGTGGGAAAAAGATCCTGGCGCCCGAGGGCTCAGGACCATGAGGGTAGTCCCCCCCCCCCCCCCGAAGTAGAGCGGTTAACACCTCTTTTTACGGTGCCCGTCTCTCTTCGGTGCCCTCAGGGGACCGTTCTGCCAACCCTGCCACCTCCGGTGCTTCAGGGCGCAGCGGTCTCCGGCGAGCACATATCTCAAGGACCACCCGGAAACGTAGTGGCCTCGGGATGCCCGCCCCCTCTGAGGAGGGTGTTAGAGCAGTCTGTTCAGTCGTTCCCTGCCGGTGCGCCGTTACAGGGCGACGAACCGACTACTCAACAACAACAAAATCCAGAAGTCAGTCTCGAGAGACTGATACCTCTAATAGAATCTTTGGCAGCGTGGAAGCTACTGCCAAATGTTTCTCGTTGGGTCCTGCAGACCGTAGGGAAAGGGTTCCAAATACAGTTTGGTTCTCGCCCACCTCGGTTTATGGGGGTCCTACCCACCGTGGTGGACCCCGAGCAGGTTCTGGTTATGGAACAAGAAGTAAACACTCTGTTAGAGAAGGGGGCCATAGAATATGTACCTCCCTCCAACAGGGAACCGGGTTTTCAGTCGGTATTTCATAGTTCCAAAAAAGGACGGGGGATTGCGTCCCATTTTAGATCTTTGAGTTCTGAGTGAGTCAGTCATGCAGCTCAAGTTCAAAATGTGGACTTTGAGACAAATCGTGCCACAAATCAGGTCCGAGGACTGGTTTGTCACCATAGATCTCAAGGATGCATATTTCCATCCGTCCATGTCACTGGAAGTTCCTGAGGTTTGCTTTCGGGGGCAAAGCATACCAATATCGATCGGCCTGGCTTTATCACCTCGCACTTTCACCAAATGCGGGATGCAGCTCTGGCGCCTCTGCGCCTCCAAGGTAGTCGCATCAGTTCACCCATATGAAAGAGTTGGGGTTACGGCTGAACGCCAAGAAGAGTGTGCTTTCTCCACTCCAGAGGACCACTTTCTTAGGCGTGGTTTTGGATTCAGTGTTGATGCAGGCGCGCCTGTCACCGCCACGTTTAGAATCTATCCTTGCAGCTGTAAAGAGTGTAAAGCTAGGCCAGCTACTCACTGTCAAACAGTTTCAGAGACTGTTGGGTCTCATGGCAGCAGCTTCCAACGGGATACCTTTTGGACTGCTACACATGAGGCCCCTGCAGTGGTGGCTCAGGACCAGGGGGTTTTCCCCGAGGGGCAACTCATTTCGCACAATCAAGGTCACGCGGCGATGCCTACGTGCCTTGGTTATGTGGAAGAAACCTTGGTTCCTGTCCCAAGGCCCAGTGCTGGGAGCTCTTTGTCGTCGCAAACTGCTAACGACGGATGCTTCCCTCACGGGCTGGGGAGCGATTCTAGTGGGTCGCTCATCTCAATCATTTATGGCATATCACGAAGTAGAGCGGTTAACACCTCTTTTATGGTGCCCGTCTCTCTTCGGTGCCCTCAGGGGACCGTTCTGCTAACCCTGCCACCTCCGGTGCTTCAGGGCGCAGCGGTCTCCGGCGAGCACATATCTCAAGGACCACCCGGAAACGTAGTGGCCTCGGGATGCCCGCCCCCTCTGAGGAGGGTGTTAGAGCAGTCCGTTCAGTCGTTCCCTGCCGGTGCGCCGTTACAGGGCGACGAACCGACTACTCAACAACAAAACCCAGAAGTCAGTCTCGAGAGACTGGTACCTCTAGTAGAATCTTTGGCAGCGTGGAAGCTACTGCCGAATGTTTCTCGTTGGGTCCTGCAGAGACCGTAGGAAAAGGGTATCATATTTAGTTTGGTCTAAATCTATCGCCGAGGGGGTTTGTGCTCGTGACCATTATGCAATCTGGCACGCCATATCCTCTTGTGGTCCCAGGGGAAGCTGCTGTCTCTCAGGGCAGCTTACTTCCTCTGGGTCCAGAATATAGGAGCAGACACTCTGTTGAGACAGGGGCTGAGGCCCGGGGAATGGAAGCTCCACCCCGAGGTGGTGGAGTTCATATGGAGGGAGTTTGGCCGTGTGTTTGTGTCTCGAGAGACGTCTCACTGTCCACTTTGGTTCTCCCTCACACATCCAGCTCCTCTGGGACTGGATGCTATGGTACAGACGTGGCCGAGGCTACGTCTGTACGCTTTTACCCCAGTTGCTCTGCTCCCGGGAGTTCTGGAAAGAGTTCGCAGGGACCGGGTCCATCTACTTCTTAGCCCTGCGCTGGCCGGGCAGAGTATTGTTTCCCGATCTTGTGTCTCTCCTCGACGGGCCTCCTCTGGAGCTACCCGTCAGGAGGGACCTTCTGTCCCAGGCAGAGGGCTCGATATTTCACCCTCGACCAGAACTGTGGAACCTGTGGGCTCGGCCTCTGAGGGGGCCCAGCTCATAGACTCAGGTCTCTCAACTGAGGTTGTTGAGACCATTCTACAGTCCAGAGCTCCCTCCACGAGGAATCTTTATGCCCTGAAGTGGAGATTTTTCACTTCTTGGTGTAGTGACTGTCGGTTGGACCCAGTTGACTGCCCAGTTGGTACAGTGCTGGAGTTCCTGCTGGATCGGTTCACTGCAGGTCTGACCCCGTCCACTTTAAAGGTTTATGTGGCGGCCTTAAGTGCTTACCACATTCCTTTGGGTGGAATGTCTGTGGGGAAAGACCCTCTGGTATCTCATTTCCTTCGTGGCACCTGGAGGCTGAGGCCTGCAGTTCGCTCTAGGGTGCCTCCGTGGGATTTGTCCTTTGCGCTGCAAGGCCTTTCCCTGGCCCCCTTTGAGCCTATTATATCCCTAGGTCCCTACTAACGTGGCCAGACTTTTTGTACTGCAGGCCTTCTGTCCTCCTCCCTTTCAGAATTCGGACCAGGAGACTTTATTTGCTTTGCCCATTCTGGGCGTTAGACGCTTATTCCACAGAGCTGTGGCGTAAAAGTGATCAATTATTTGTGTGCTTTGGGTCCCCTAAAAAGGGGTCTCCAGTGTCTAAGCAAAGCATGAGCAAGTGGGTAGTTGAGGCTATTTCGCTTGCTTATGTAGCGGCTGGACAGCCTGCTCCTATGGCTGTCCGGTCGCACTCTACTAGGAGTATGGCGGCCTCCAAGGCCCTTATATCAGGAGTTTCCTTACAGGACGTTTGTGCTGCGGCGGGCTGGTCCTTTCCGCACACTTTCGTCAGATTTTACTCTCTGGACCTGGACTCCACACCAGGGTCTCAGGTCCTGTCATCCTAGTGCTGCTCTTTATGATTTCACACAGGACAGACATTTGTAACTATGGTGGCGTTGGTATAGATGTTCCCATAGCGTCAAACTCGACGCAACGCGAGTTCCCTTGAAAGGGAACGCCTCGGTTACGACTGTAACCTCGGTTCCCTGAAGAGGGAACGAGCGTTGCGTCACCTTGCCATATCTCCTTCATGCCTGCGCTTACTTCAGACTTTACGAAGCTTTCGTTTTCTGTTTTCGAGCCGGCTTTATAGTTTCCTGGTACGTGACGTCACCCGCCTCTGACGTTCCGCCACGCCATTGGGCTGATTTTACATGTGCTTCAAGACATCATCACGCAAAGCGTTCCCATAGCGTCAAACTCGACGCAACGCTCGTTCCCTCTTCAGGGAACCGAGGTTACAGTCGTAACCGAGGCGATTTCAAGTGATTTTGAAAAAATGGACTAAAAAAGAGAATCACATACCCCACCTTTAATTGTGATGCGATTTGGGAAAACCCACCACATGGTGAAATTTTACCCATTACAGGTTTTGATACCATATTAAAGCTGGTTTCAAGCAGGTTGTTTTTATTTATTTCATCGTTTGTCTGTAACAAAAGTTATGGTTATCTGAAGTCGGCTGATCGCTATGATTTTCAGGAATGGAATTTTTAGAAAAAACAGGTTTAATTAACTGTCACAGCTAGTGGGATGATTGGCGCTCTTTTTTATTGCCTTTTTTTCATATCACATATTTTAGTAATCATCATAGATTAGGTATAATTAGAAAGCTTACGAACTCAAAATTCATCCTGTGAAAACCATTTTGAAATTGGACGGTTGAGAGGCGAACAAGATCTTTTAAGCGAGCAGCTACTTCAGATTCCGTTGTTCTCTTGTGCTCCACTCCGCATCTCACGATAACGTTGGATAAAAAAATATATAAAAAAACCTTGCGTTCCATTGTAGTTTACACAGGACTGGTGGAAAATGCACATTAATATACCTTTATTCTGTCATGTGGTTTATTTTGATATAGGTGAACTGTCTTTGTAGTGTTAAGAGAAGGGGAGCTATGAGCGATTTTTTATTTATTTTTTTGAACCTCCGCCGTGCGTGTTCTTAAAGAGAAAGACACAGTCTTTTCAGCTTGCCACTATAAATCGCTATTTTTCTGCACTAAACTAGTAAATTTTGCCAATATATATCAGAGATGATAGACAAGATATTATAGAATAATAATTTAATGAAAACCCAATTTAAAAAAAGAAAAAAAAAGAAAACCTGATTCGATCTATTTTTAGACCTTACTGAAAACGTACCAGCACAACATCCAACGGGGTTCTCTTACGAGAGGTCTCTCGTACTGCGTAATATCTTACGCTAGGGGAAAATCTCTTTTCCGAGAGATATTGAAGCCATAAATTATCCTTAATTTTGAAATAATGTAAAACGCGTTGCGGCAGCATGCAGACATAGGCAAGACGGCTCACGCGCCTATTGGCTGCCCTGCGGCAACTGCAGCAGCCTATCGAGAGAGGCCCCTCGTGACATCAGATCCAATGGCGGCGCTTCGCGCCTACTGCGTCACGTCCCGCCGAAACAGGCATGGCTTGGGCCTATAAATATAGCTCGAAGGCTGATAGAATCTGATTTTTCATCTCTTCAGCGAAGCTCTCGCATCGCTGGATCCCGAGAGGAAGAAGCCACGCCGTTTGAGAAAGCCTTCTGCGGGACAAGCCGTTTGCATCTGAAGCCGCTGGCCGACAACTCGCCGCCTTCAGTCGCCGTTCCTGCTACGCTGTCCGCCGTATTATATCCTTTCTCTGGAAAGAGAAAGGCGGCCGCTGTCCGGCAGTGCGGCATTAACAAAGACGCTCGGCTCTTTTAGAAGAGAGTGTGAGTCGCAGCGGCGAACAAACACTAGAACACACGTCAAGGATTTCGCGGATAGATTCACTGAGGTGCAGAAAACGTCAAAGGCCATGAAACACTTTCTGCTTAAGCGCTCCAGCTCCGCAGCAGGCCGCTCAAAACAGCCGTCTGCTCGAAGCTCCCAGCCGCAGCCGCAGCCCGCCGCCGCTTCGCAGCGTCGACAGGCCCGGGACCCGAGACCACGCACTCGCTCTGCTGGCCGCCGCCCCCCTCCACATGGGCCCCGGCCTAAGATTGAGATAAAGCCCGAGACCTCAAAGTCTTCCTAGCCCGCCTAGGAAAACGACGGTGTTCAAGTCCCGCTGCGGCCAGACTTCCACCAAATCTTCTCGCTCGTTCAGTTCCAGAAAATGCGACTGTTCCAGTGTATTTTGCAGAAAACAAGCCGGTACCACAGCCTGTTTGCCTGCAAACAAACGCCATTTTTACGGTGACCCAGATAAATCCCATAAAGAGTGTATTTTCTGGTATTCCGGCCACGGCCGATGGTGTTATGAGTGTAGTAAAAATGCCCACGGCCCAGTGCTCATTCCTACACACAAGCACAGCCCGCCACATTCCAGGGCTCGCACACATAAAATCGACTCATGTTGATTGTGCATTAAATGTAGTGAATGTGCCCACGACCCAGTGCCCACAAACACTACACACTGCATGTCTCACGGTTTCTGTAAAGGCGAAACCAACGCACATACAGTCAGCTCAAGCCGATGGTGTTTTCAGTGTAGTAAATGTGCCCGCTGTCCTGCGCCCACATTCACTCACAGACATGACAAGCCCCACAGGGCTCGCCCCGCTCTCTCTCTCTCAGCAAGCCGCCATAGGAGAGTCGAGCGCGGGCAGGGTGCCCGCTGTGATCAGCGCGCCCCCCGCCTCGAACGCTGCAAGAACGGCGTCTATGTTACAGCATACCGAAGCTCTCCGGTCGCCACTATGTCGCGGCCTGAGCCCAGATCTCATTCAACCCCTAGCTATTCATGCAAGTGCATGGGCAATGCTTCCCGGGGTATCAGAATGGGTGCTGAACATTATAAAGAGAGGCTATTCGCTACAGTTCGCTCGACGTCCCCGCCGTTACGCGGCACGAATCGAAACTACGGTAGAAAAGGAAATAGCACATCTACTTCGAGCCGAAATAGCGAAACTGTTGAGCAAAGGGGCCATAGAGCCTTTATCTCAAACTCAGAGCGAAGGGGGTCTATACAGCAGATATTTTCTAGATCTAAGATCTAAGATCTAAGACAGCTGAACAAAGTGCTTTCGAAACGCCGGTTCAGAATGCTTACAACCAGGAAAATCCTCACGCAAATTCACCAAGGGGACTGGTTTATGTCAATAGATCTGAAGGACGCATATTTCCAAATACAAATAGCATTACGTCACAGGCGATTTTTGAGATTCGCCTTCGAGGGCCGAACTGGACTCGCTGTCTATGACAGCACAGCTATCGCCACAGCGCAGACTGAATATTCAGCGCATGACGAAATCCTTCCGCTGCGGCACTATACTCCCGCTCAGAAAGTTTCAGAAAATGCTGGGTCTCATGGCCTCAGCATCATCAGTACTCCAGTTGGGTCTGCTTCGCATGCGCCCACTGCAGTTCTGGCTAAAAGCACGAGTACCGCGTCGAGCGTGGACCTCCGGTCTTTTTCGCCTCAAGGTCGATCAGAAATGCGTCTCAGCTCTGAAATCTTGGAGAGCGACCAACTGGTACCGGTCAGGTGTAAGCCTGGGGACTTCCTCGAGTGTGAAGGTGGTGTCTACGGATGCCTCCACCTCAGGATGGGGAGTGCTGCTCGAGGGCAGACCGTTCTTCGGCCAGTGGTCAGAACGGGAAAAGCTCCAACACATAAACTGCCTGGAGATGATGGCAGTCGATAACGCGCTGAGGCGCTTTTGTCCCCAGATAAAAGGACACCACGTCTTGGCCCGTTCAGACAACATGTCGGTGGTGGCCTATATAAATCGCCAAGGAGGTATCAGGTCCCGAAACCTTTACAGGCTGACGGAGCGCCTCCTGGTCTGGGCTCAGCACAATCTGCGCTCGTTGAGAGCAGCGCACGTGACAGGCCACCTGAATATGGGACCAGACAGACTGTCCAGAAACAATGTTCCGGCAGGAGAATGGTCTCTACACCCGCAGACAGTCCAACTGCTGTGGAAGACATTCGGCAGAGTGAAGGTAGACCTGTTTGCGTCTCAGGAAAACGCTCACTGTCTGGAGTTTTTCTTCAAGAGCAGGGATGCGCTGGCCCACGTCTGGCCCCGCTGCCCGCTCTATGCTTTTCCCCCGTCACGCTCCTGCCTCAGGTATTAGAGCAAATCAGGGAAAACAGATGCTCAGTGCTACTTGTGGCTCCGTTCTGGAAGAACCAGGCTTGGTTCCCAGTTCTGATGCAGCTGACAAGCACTGCCCCATGGCCGATACCAGTGAGGAGGGACCTCGGCCAAGGGCTCGATCTGGCATCCTCGACCAGAGCTTTGGTCCCAACATGCGTGGGCCATCAACGGGTACCTGCTAACCTCCCGGTGGGAGTGTTAAACACGATCACGCAGGCTAGGGCCCCGTCTACTAGACGGCTCTATTCCTCGAAATGGTCTGTGTTCTCTAGCTGGTGCACAGCTCGTGGCATATCACTCCCAGACTGTGGCAGAGGTTCTCTCCTTCCTGAAAGAGCTGCTGGATAAGGGCAGATCCCCATCCACGCTCAAGGTTTACGTGGCGGCCATAGCAGCGTTTACTAAACCGACGCTTGGCCAGTCACTTGGAAGGAACGATCTGGTCATCCGCTTCCTTAGAGGAGCTAAGAGGCTGAATCCTCCCAGACCTCCCTCAGTCCCCATGTGGGACCTTTCTACGGTTTTGGAAGCCATGAAAGGTGCCCCATTCGAGCCAATCCAATCAATAGATATCAAACACTTCTGTCTTTCAAGACAGTGTTTCTTCTGGCTCTCGCTTTGGTAAAGCGTATAGGGGACTTGCAAGCGCTCTCAGTGAGCGTGACGTGTATGGAATTTGGGCCAAATGACTTGAAAGTCATACTCAAACCAAGGCACGGGTACGTTCCTAAATCCGTCAACACACTGTTTAGGGCACAGGTGATTTCCCTGTCGGTCCTGCCGGTCTCTAATGAGGAAAAGGACGCAAGCTTCCTTTGCCCGGTCAGGGCATTAAGGGCTTATGTGTCTCGCTCGACTGTCTTCAGACAGACTCTAGCTCTTTGTTTCATTCAGCGGACGTTCTAAGGGACTAGCTGCGTCGAAACAGAGTCTATCCAGGTGGATAGTTTATGCTATAGTGCTGGCTTACACTTCTAAGGGTCTGCAGTGCCCGTTAGGTGTCAGAGCGCACTCAACAAGAGGCATGGCCTCGTCGTGGGCTTGGTCTAGTGGGATTGCCTTGCAAGATATCTGTATGGCGGCAGGCTGGGCCTCCCCCTCTACATTTATAAGGTTTTATAACCTAAAGGTTCCCGCCTTGCAGGCTAAGCTGCTTTCGGTCTAATAAATCAGTATTGTCTGCCCCGATGCTATCGGCTCAGAATACTGAAACTGCTTGAGCGCTGCTCGCTGATCGATTAAATAACTCTTTGGGCAGTGTGTAAGACCCTTAATATTCATCAGTTCAGGCCGAGTTTTTCGCCCTGACTGTGTGGAACACTATTGATATAATTTGCTCCTTATAGGACGCTACTTATTATGGGAATGGTGCTGTTCTAGCCCCTCTTTCCCGGACTCTCTGCGAGTCCCTGGTGATCATGCACTATATGAGCCCCGGGCACCTGCCCTTGGGACTTTGGTGTTGGGTCTCAGCATGCACGGCGTTTTACACTGTGTTCCCCTAGCGTAAGATATTACGCAGTACGACAGACCTCTCGTAAGAGAACGTACTCGGTTACTAACGTAACCTCGGTTCTCTCTAGAAGAGGGAACGAGTACTGCGTATCTTTGCCATGCCTGCAACACGCTCTGGTGCGCTTCGGCGAAGAAAAAACAGATTCTATCAGCCTTCGAGCTGTATTTATAGGCCCAAGCCACGCCTGTTTCAGCGGGACGTGACGATCCCCATTGGATCTGATGACACGAGGGGCCTCTCTCGATAGGCTGCTGCAGTTGCCACAGGGCAGCCAATAGGCGCGCGAGCCGTCTTGCCTATGTCTGCATGCTGCCGCAACGCGTTTTACATTATTTCAAAATTAAGGATAATTTTTGGCTTCAATATCTCGCGGAAAAGAGATTTTCCCCTAGTGTAAGATATTACGCAGTACTCGTTCCCTCTTCTAGAGAGAACCGAGGTTACGTTAGTAACCGAGTACGTTTTCCCAGATAGCATCACAATTTCTATAGCCTCTCTGGAGAAAACCGAGATGTCATTGTCCAGCTCAGTTAATTTCTCATATCGTCGCTGTCGGGCGGAATCCTCGTATCTCCAAAACCATTATTTTTCAGGAAATTAAAAAAACTGCATATTTTTGGAGTTATTAAACATTGTATCGTTAAAGTTGGTATTGTACCTTATATTGCTATCATATACTGTTGTGTACCAACATTAACACAACATTTCCCCAAAATCATGTTTAATCGGAGATACAAGATTTATGACTTGGGAGTAGGGAGATATGAGGTTACGCTGTCTTTGATTAGAATGGTACGGACACAGACGTCGCTACTGCCAGCAGTGTTCATCAAAGTCTGCGGTCGCGTAGAGCCTTTTGACAAGAGATAAGGCTTTAAGAGCTATTCAAATCTAATGATTGTGGTTACATACATCTTCCTAAAACTCTATTTTAAACGTTTAAGAGATATGAGTGATGCAATACCAAAATACTAGGCTGTCTAAAATAGGCGGAAATTAATCTGCACACAGACAAAGTCGGCGCTGGCGGTCGCGTTGAGCCTTTTGACGAGAGAAAAGGCTTCAATAGTTAACCAAAGCTAACGACTGTGGTTACATACATCTTCCTTAACCCTCTGGGGTCGGCAAACGCGCCCACGCGTTTTGCTGGATTTTCTTTACATTGTAGCACAATAAACTTAAATTACTCCATCATTTATGGTCATACAGAAAAAATAAATATAAAAAAAGAATCTGTGAGATGTCTACTTTTGTATGTGTCCACTTACAATCAAATCAAAACATTGTGCTTTTGTAAAATAAAGAAAATAAACAGGGTGTGCTTTCTGCCTCTCCGTCTCGCTGAACTTTTTTTTCTTGAGCACGTCTATAAACTGAAACAAAACTCAGCGAATACTTGTCACACATTCATGAGCCATATATCTTTATAATCATTGAAGTGTGTACTTTTAAATGATCGGATTCAAACTGAAAACAAATATTCTCTGCTTAAGTAATTTGTATAAAACCAACAAGATGTCCAGTTTCTCAAGCGCTTGCTCATTATTTTTAATTTGACCACGCCCACACGAGCAAAAGAGATTGACATGCAAATCGTCCATGCCTCACACGAACGGGCTCGTTACCTCAAAAACAAAGCACCAAACTTAACCAAAGTCTCTGCTTTTCGTCGAGTTTGGAAGACACACCGTGAGCTTACATTGGATTTACCTCAGAAGAAGAAGAACGTGATTTGAAGACAAGAAAGATGTAAGGTAAGAAATTCTTAATTATTAGTTAATGTTATTGTTGCATAAACTTCACATTGCAGTTGAACCGTTACTGTGTTTGTGGATATCTGCTCAAACGTAGATATGTATAATATGGTAACCATAATGTATAATATTTTGGAGTGCTCTCTGCGTTTGAATGTATCATATTTTGGAGCGCGCTCTGCGTTTGAATGTTTCATATTTTGGAGCGCGCTCTGCGTTTGAAAAGCAAAACGCACCAAACAATAGGCTTCATGTTTTTATATTGTATTCAATATATTTTTCTCTAGCGTAGTTGTTACTGAAATCTTTTGGAAGATTTATTGGCTGCTATAGGTTATTGTTATTATTATTATTTTATGCAGCACTGTGCGTAGCCTATGCCTACAAGGCACAACAAACCTGTTCATTATATATTGTTGGAAACATCTGTGTGTGTGTGTGTATTCAGTGAATTTTAAAAAGAAATTTTAACCAGAAAAATCTAAAATATATTCCCAAAATCGTGCAGCCCTATAGTTTCTCTTGATATCAGTATGTTCACATCAGTATGTTTTTTTCTTTTTTTTTACAGGGCCCAGATGCAACTGAGTCCTGCTGACTTCAACATTCACATGAGTCTCTGTACATGAACATGGTAAAGTGAAAATCAAACACCTTGGAAATGAAAGGTATGTACAATGTTTTTAGGAATGGCAGAAAGGTCTCTGTCTTTGGATCATTGTTTTCAATAATGTGCTTTTTTGTCATTTGTTGTGTATCTTTGGATTATGTTGTGTTGTAAATAAATCCAAACAATCAAAAAGCCATTCTTTTTTAAATCTCCTCATTCTTTGTGCAAGGTTGCTCAGAATGATAGGGCCTGATAGCACCTAATAGGACCATATTAGGGGAGGGTCTTTGTCTTTCTCAGGTGTGAAAGCAATACATATTAATGATGTGTTTACGCCTCCCGCATAAAGCTTTCTTACACAAAACACGTCTTACAAATTTTAAATCAATATATTGTCTTATCTGAATGAGCAGTCAGGATGATTTTCACATAGTTTTGGAGCAAATATTCTAGGCTACGTGATACAATTTTCAAAAGTCTTCTGAGGAAATAATCAGTATGGGTTTCATGGCCTTATTTCAGTGACAATTTTTTTTGTATTTTCACAAACCACGCATAAATGTCATTATCTCAAAACTACAAACTTTTACATACATGCTGCTGACATATTATTGTAGCAGAGTTTGTGCTAAATACAGTGTAATCAGACTTTAGCCATGAAAATGTCACAAGTAACAGAAATAAGCACAAATGTCAGAGCATGTCAGAACACCTCCAGGGCCAGAAAACACCTCAGACCCCAGAGGGTTAACTCCATTTTAAAGGTTTAAGAGCTATAAGTGAAGCAGAACAAAAAAAATGATGAGGTGACTAGGCTGTCTAATAGGGGGAAATTAGCCTAATCTGTATGCAAACTTACCTTCGTGGCTCACGGGCTTCCTTCTGCACTGAAGCATTATAGCTATCGATTTTTAACAAAACAAGCCTACTCAAATGTATCTAACCTAACTATTTTAACTCGTTATTGTCTAAAAAACAGACAGAGTTATCCAAAGATAGGCTTACTTGGTGCCAGTAGACCTTTTTTCTCCCATAAATAAAAACCTTGCTACTTGGGGTATTTTACATGCACAGTGCCAGCTTAGAGTCAGTAAAATAATAATAAAAACAATAATTTAATGCTGTTATCCACTAGCCTGGGTTTCCCCATGCTGCCTTGCGCGCAGTGCGATTTTATTCACGCTGCTAGGCAGCCTGGATTCCATGGACCAGATTTTCGCCTCAGCGAGGGGACCAATCACAGAACGGGGAGGGAGCAGCAAGACGATGACGACGTCTATGCGACACACCAAAGCAGTTTGTTTATATCTATGGATCCAACATGGCAGCAGACGCGAAATTACCTTTCGATGCAGCCTTAGATAGTGTTCTAATGGCAATAGTCGCTGAATGCCATCGTGTACACATAAATCTCTGACCCATCGTCTTCTTCCTCGTCGAATTTCTGTCGCTCTACATACGTCATCTGGTATAATTGAAACGATTGGCTATGAGCTACGTATAGGCGCATTTGATAGACATTTGTAGCGCCCAATAAATTGCTCTGGGCATTCGTAAACCACGCCTCAAATACGAGAAAATGAACATGTGGTTCCCAGACCACGTCTCAATGAGACGAGGTCTGACGTTAGCCAGGCTAGGTATCCACAACATTTAATTCAATTCAAGTATTATATTAGATACATTTTAAAACTTCAATGCACACATATAATAAGCCTAGTAATAATAAGCCTAGTAATAAGTAGACATTTAAAATACATCAATAACTGATATCATAGTTTAACACAGATAAAATCAGAGTTAAGGCTTGCTTTACGTGTTGCTCAATGAGGATTTCTTAATCGTTGCGACTTTCAATCTTAAGGAGACAAAATGCTGTGGAGGCTCCCGCCGCGGAGTGAAGAAGAGGTGGAGTTACGAAGATTCTCAGACAGTTGAAGTGTCCAATGGAGTTAAGAGATTTGCTCTCAAGCTATTTTCAACACTTTAGATTGGTTAATAATTTGTACAAATAACAGAACCACATGGGGACTGACCAATAGCATCGATTTGTGAAAAAATAAGAAATTTACAAAATTGACAAGGTTTCCACCCGACAGCGACGATATAATGGTGTCAATGCAGGCAGATCAATAATATTGTTGAATATTAAATTAAATGTCCCCAACTAAGCAAGCCAAAAGCCAAAGGCGAAAAAGGTGACAAAGGCGAATAAGGTGAATAAGGCGATAGAAGGAACAAAAACTCCATCAGGTGACAGAATGGAGAAAAGAACCTTGGGAGAAACCAGGCTCAGTCGGAGGGGCAGTTCTCCTCTACCGGTTCTTCTTGCATCACGTCCTTTTCCTACCTGTTATAAGCCATGTTGTTGGTGCATAATGTTGTGAAGTATTGCCAGTTTGTCTTTATCGAGCGTTTCTGATACCTTGTGTGTTTGCCACCTTAATGTTTATCTGCCTGTTCTTGACCATGATTTTTGGATTACGGATTTGGATTAGTTTGCTGTTTGGACTGCTGCTAATTTTACCGACCCTGTGTACGTTTGTTGACCACGCTTCCTGTCTTGGTTCATACTTTGTTGTTGCTACTGTGTTGCAACGCTTATGATTCAACTACTCAAACTGAGTCAGCCATCGTTACAGGACTGCAGAGGTGGCACAGAAGTTGCATCTGAATTGGTACAATTAAAACTGCATAAATAGTGTCATATTATTCTAATTGTATTTATTGATTAAATTTCAGACATTTCTCAGTCATTAAATGTGGATCTTTTAGATTAATTTTAGCAGTGCTGGTCAGTCTCAGTCTCCCACTTCCTTGGTCTTGGTCTTACCTTGATCTCAACCTCTCAAAGTCTTGGTTTCGGTTTAGGTGGTCTTGACTACAACACAAATGCGCAGCGAACAGCCAATCACACAGAACATGGAGAACATCACTGATTCACTTCTTGTGAGAGAGCTTGTGCAATTCACTTCTCTGTTGAAGATGAAGAGATTGTAATGCAAAATATCATGACTTAAGCACATTTACAAGGCAGGAACAAACAATGCTACTGCGGTAAAAGTTTGAGAAGGACTATATAAATGTAAGTAAATCAACTGAATTTAAAATATAATTTAGATATGTTAACAAAGAGCTCAAAATAAAATCTATCCTTAATCTGTTTGAATCCATATGAAAGCAACGACATGTACAGTTTCTCCAGCCCGTGCTCATTAGCTCTAATGTGACCACACCCGTGCACGCACAAGCAATTGACATGCAAATCATCCACGAGAAGGAATGCAGACCTCTAAACAAAGCATTAGACTTCATCAGTCCTCTGATTTTCATCGAGTTTGGAAGACACATTGTGTCTGTGCTGTGCTGTTTACCTTGGATTTACCTCAGAAGAATTAGAAGAACATGATTTGAAGATGAAAAAGATTTTTATGGTAAGAAATGTCCACTCATAATAGTAAGCATGTTATTGTTGCATACACTTTACATTGCAGCTACTAGTTAAACTGGTGCCAGACTAAAATGTGTAATATATATATATAGGGATCTCCCAGTCACTTGACCCCTAGCCGCGTGTCAGCCATTTTGACGGAATACATCCGTCAGCTACTCAGCGCCAATGGATCTATTAGGCTAATTATAAAATTATCTGTTTTACTTTCGGGTTATAGGGCTGTGACGGTGGCAGTTTTTTACCACTGCGGTGGTAATGGACCAACTACCTGCGGTGGTTGGGGGGTTGTTTTGAAAATTGAAATAAAAATGTAGTGTTTATTTGAGCAAAAAAAGTGTTTATTTGAGCAATTCCGTCAAAGAAGCAACACACTAAAGCCTGTAAAGCATTGAAATAAATATCAGTAAATATTGGAAACTTAAATAATATAATAAAGTTAAATCTATTAAAAAAAAAAAAGTTTGTTTAATAAATTCCACACAAAGACGCGTATTCCACATGAAGCCTACCGCTCTGCGCTTTGAGAGGGATGTGGGACACGAGGAGGAAAGAGACCATCGATCTATTTTCTGATATCTTCATGTTTTCCACAAGGGCAAGACATTTAAGCTATGTTTGATATTGCGCTGCCAGAGAAAGCGAAAATAAAAATCACCCGCGCGTGTGAAACACGCTTTACAAATAAACTTGACGCGCCTTACATGTCTAATAATAACAAGCACAAACTGTTTAAATGAATCTGACGTGCAAGTAAAAATGTAGGTTATCTGTCCTACAACGTTTTTCTACTTTACCACAGTAAAGAATATGAATAGGCCTAATTAAAAGCGAACCTTGGAAGAAACGTTTATAATCCCCTTCGAAAATCGAGACGTGAGTGAAGATTTGGGGCAAAAAACAAGAGATTACATGCAGAGATGAGTCACGATTTTTGAATATTCGATTTGTTTATTTAATTATAGAATTACTATAGAATATCGAATAGGTTGTGCAATTATTCTCTAAAATAAAAAAATTAAAATGTTTTTGGTGCTAATGCGGTGGTAACGCGTTCATATAGGCCTAATTAGGCCCTACGTTTTGTAATAAGGTCCTGTGTCCTGAAAGATATTCCTTTTGTATGATCACATATCTGATTGCATCCAACTGCACAGCATCACTCGGGCATGATAGGAATATTTCGCGATGAGTTGTAGTATCACCGACGGTTTAGCATTTTCTATTCCGTCAAGATGGCTGCTCCAAGTGGCGTGACGTCACGCGGGACATCCCTATATATATATATATATATATATATATATATATATATAAATAGACAGAAACCTGTTGAAATATGAACTATAGACAGGTAGGCAACCTTTCAATGCTAAATTTATATGCATGTCCGACACAAGGATGTTTTTATGTTCGATAATACAACACAGCATGAAGTAGGCTAGTATGAGTATTTACTTTAATATGGTGAATATTATAATGTTTAGACCCGTGTTTACTGTTAAATACGGTGTTTGTGGATATCTGGTTGAACATAGATATGTATAATGAGGTAACAATAATGTTTCCTAGTTTGGAGCAGCTCAATCGTGTCAGTAAATGTTCTCTGCACGCGCTGTGAGTTTGAGTCACTCGTGCTGTGCGTTTGAAAAGCAAAACGCGCCAAACATTAGGCTTCATGTTTTTACTACAATCTCATTTCATAACATCATAACAAATGGAAACATTTTAAGTAACATGATAATCCATATATTTCTCTCTAGTGTAGTGTACTGAAGTGTTCCTTTTAAACGATTTATAGGCCGCCTGCTAAAGGCTATTGTTATTATTATTTTATGCAGCACTGCAAGTATATGCCTACAAGGCACAACAAACCTGGTGTTCATATATATATATATATATATATATATATATATATATATATATATATATATATATATACACTCACCTAAAGGATTATTAGGAACACCATGCTAATACTGTGTTTGACCCCCTTTCGCCTTCAGAACTGCCTTAATTCTATGTGGCATTGATTCAACAAGGTGCTGAAAGCAGTCTTTAGAAATGTTGGCCCATATTGATAGGATAGCATCTTGCAGTTGATGGAGATTTGTGGGATTCACATCCAGGGCACGAAGCTCCCGTTCCACCACATCCCAAAGATGCTCTATTGGGTTGAGATCTGGTGACTGTGGAGGCCATTTTAGTACTGTGAACTCATTGTCATGTTCAAGAAACCAATTTGAAATGTTTCGAGCTTTGTGACAGGGTGCATTATCCTGCTGGAAGTAGCCATCAGAGGATGGGTACATGGTGGTCATAAAGGGATGGACATGGTCAGAAACAATGCTCAGGTAGGCCGTGGCATTTAAACGATGCCCAATTGGCACTAAGGGGCCTAAAGTGTGCCAAGAAAACATCCCCCACACCATTACACCACCACCACCAGCCTGCGCAGTGGTAACAAGGCATGATGGATCCATGTTCTCATTCTGTTTATGCCAAATTCTGACTCTACCATCTGAATGTCTCAACAGAAATCGAGACTCATCAGACCAGGCAACATTTTTCCAGTCTTCAACTGTCCAATTTTGGTGAGCTCGTGCAAATTGTAGCCTCTTTTTCCTATTTGTAGTGGAGATGAGTGGTACCCGGTGGGGTCTTCTGCTGTTGTAGCCCATCCGCCTCAAGGTTGTGCGTGTTGTG
Source organism: Vimba vimba (assembly GCA_022828995.1). NCBI lineage: Eukaryota > Metazoa > Chordata > Actinopteri > Cypriniformes > Leuciscidae > Vimba > Vimba vimba. Next base: position 26,645,706 of record CM040827.1, on the reverse strand, counting down.
GCTTCACAAATGCTTTGCTGCATACCTCGGTTGTAACGAGTGGTTATTTCAGTCAAAGTTGCTCTTCTATCAGCTTGAATCAGTCGGCCCATTCTCCTCTGACCTCTAGCATCAACAAGGCATTTTCGCCCACAGGACTGCCGCATACTGGATGTTTTTCCCTTTTCACACCATTCTTTGTAAACCCTAGAAATGGTTGTGCGTGAAAATCCCAGTAACTGAGCAGATTGTGAAATACTCAGACCGGCCCGTCTGGCACCAACAACCATGCCATGCTCAAAATTGCTTAAATCACCTTTCTTTCCCATTCTGACATTCAGTTTGGAGTTCAGGAGATTGTCTTGACCAGGACCACATCCCTAAATGCATTGAAGCAACTGCCATGTGATTGGTTGATTAGATAATTGCATTAATGAGAAATTGAACAGGTGTTCCTAATAATCCTTTAGGTGAGTGTATATATATATATATATATATATACAGTGAGGAAAATAAGTATTTGAACACCCTGCTATTTTGCAAGTTCTCCCACTTAGAAATCATGGAGGGGTCTGAAATTGTCATCGTAGGTGCATGTCCACTGTGAGAGACATAATCTAAAAAAAAAAAATCCAGAAATCACAATGTATGTTTTTTTAACTATTTATTTGTATGATACAGCTGCAAATAAGTATTTGAACACCTGAGAAAATCAATGTTAATATTTGGTACAGTAGCCTTTGTTTGCAATTACAGAGGTCAAACGTTTCCTGTAGTTTTTCACCAGGTTTGCACACACTGCAGGAGGGATTTTGGCCCACTCCTCCACACAGATCTTCTCTAGATCAGTCAGGTTTCTGGGCTGTCGCTGGGAAACACGGAGTTTGAGCTCCCTCCAAAGATTCTCTATTGGGTTTAGGTCTGGAGACTGGCTAGGCCACGCCAGAACCTTGATATGCTTCTTACAGAGCCACTCCTTGGTTATCCTGGCTGTGTGCTTCGGGTCATTGTCATGTTGGAAGACCCAGCCTCGACCCATCTTCAATGCTCTAACTGAGGGAAGGAGGTTGTTCCCCAAAATCTCGCAATACATGGCCCCGGTCATCCTCTCCTTAATACAGTGCAGTCGCCCTGTCCCATGTGCAGAAAAACACCCCCAAAGCATGATGCTACCACCCCCATGCTTCACAGTAGGGATGGTGTTCTTGGGATGGTACTCATCATTCTTCTTCCTCCAAACACGTTTAGTGGAATTATGACCAAAAAGTTCTATTTTGGTCTCATCTGACCACATGACTTTCTCCCATGACTCCTCTGGATCATCCAAATGGTCATTGGCAAACTTAAGACGGGCCTTGACATGTGCTGGTTTAAGCAGGGGAACCTTCCGTGCCATGCATGATTTCAAACCATGACGTCTTAGTTTATTACCAACAGTAACCTTGGAAACGGTGGTCCCAGCTCTTTTCAGGTCATTGACCAGCTCTTCCCGTGTAGTTCTGGGCTGATTTCTCATCTTTCTTAGGATCATTGAGACCCCACGAGGTGAGATCTTGCATGGAGCCCCAGTCCGAGGGAGATTGACAGTCATGTTTAGCTTCTTCCATTTTCTAATGATTGATCCAACAGTGGACCTTTTTTCACCAAGCTGCTTGGCAATTTCCCTGTAGCCCTTTCCAGCCTTGTGGAGGTGTACAATTTTGTCTCTAGTGTCTTTGGACAGCTCTTTGGTCTTGGCCATGTTAGTAGTTGGATTCTTACTGATTGTATGGGGTGGACAGGTGTCTTTATGCAGCTAACGACCTCAAACAGGTGCATCTAATTTAGGATAATAAAAGGAGTGGAGGTGGACATTTTAAAGGCAGACTAACAGGTCTTTGAGGGTCAGAATTCTAGCTGATAGACAGGTGTTCAAATACTTATTTGCAGCTGTATAATACAAATAAATATTTAAAAAATCATACATTGTGATTTCTGGATTATTTTTTTTTTTGATTATGTCTCTCACAGTGGACCTGCACCTACGATGACAATTTCAGACCCCTCCATGATTTCCAAGTGGGAGAACTTGCAAAATAGCAGGGTGTTCAAATACTTATTTTCCTCACTGTATATATATATATATATATATATATATATGTTTTTTTTTTATAATCGCAACCGTTTTTTTCTTTTCATGTTTGGTTTAAAGACCAGAGACCGGTCAGAGCTCCCCGACTGTGTTTTAAGGGAGCATTTTATGTTACTCAATCATGTTTGTTTTGTTTATTGTAAATCTTTCATGAAAAAAGTCATGACAAAGGTGTGATGTTTTTTTTAATTAATCATAACTAACATTTATTTGTCTTGCAGGAACAACATTCATATGCTTTTGAATTTTAAATGTATGTTTCCCCTTTGGCTAAAACTCGTGACTTTGAGTGTGTGAGTGTATAAATATCAGATAGGGGAAATGAAACTACACAGATGTCTAGGTATCAAAACTTGAGATTATGAAGTAATCATTAAAACAGAGTTTGCTTCTACCTAGCAACAGAAGGGTTTGTCTATGAAGAACCAATCAAATTGTAGGGAAATAATGAAATGTATCATGTCATTTTCGCCATGCTTCTATTCTATAAAAACTGTTGTATTCCTGTTTACTGATGGGATTCTCTCTGAAATTTGTCTGAGATCCTCCGGCCATGCTTCTTCTTGGGGGAGATTCTCTGAGAACTGCTCGGGAACTCTCCTGGCCATGATTAAAGCATTTAAAGGACATTTGCTTAAGTCTGTCTGATTATTATTGCTGCGCAGCAAGTTAGTTAGGGGAACAAGTTAGGGTAAGGAACTCAAAATTGTCGACTGTAGATGCAGAGCCAGAGTATAAAGACTGAAGGGACGAGACGTCGTTGAACTCGAAGCCAGTTGTCGACTGTAGATGCAGAGCCAGAGTTATTAAGTGTCGACTGCAGACGCTTGGGTGTCGACTGGAGACGCCCCAGGAAAATGTATTTATTAAGTGTCGACTGTAGACACTTGGGTGTCAATTGGAGGTAATTAGGTTCCAGGTACGTAGTTAGGTTTAGGGAAAAAACTATGACACTTTGGCGAGCCAGCCAGGAGTCCTCGGAATCTCCCTCTGTCGGTGGACGGGGACGAGGAACCATGTTGTCTTCATTCTGCCAGACTGCAGAACCCTGTTCGACAGAGGGACCATTCTAGACGGGCTATAAAAGGACTTAAAGCCACACCGTGTAACTTTTAAACCTTCATAATATATTTCCAAGACCCTTGTGATGGTACATCGACTTACAATAGGTTGAATGACACGTCTGCCAGAGCCTGACGGGGTCTGTATCGCTTTTACTGGCTCCCCCCTCCCGGTAGGCGCGTCCTCGCGCCGTAGAAAGACGAAACGGGTGGGAGGGTGGGCGCCCTGGAGGCTGACGGGGAAGACAAGGCAGGAAGCCTCCAGGGCAGAGCAGACTGAGGGCGTGGACACAGCGGAGCAGACTGTGGTTGTGGCCACGGCGGAGCAGGCTGTGGGCGTGGCCACGGTGGAGACAACCCCTCGGGCGGCCGTGGCGGTGCGGACCCCTCGGGCGGCCGTGGCGGAGAAGACCCCTCAGGCGGCCATGGCGGAAAAGACCCCTCAGGCGGCCATGGCGGAGAAGCCATAGCCGGAGTTCCAGGTATCCCCAACTGAGCCAGAGGGACCCAGAGCCGAGGCGACACCACAGGTCTGGAGGGCCAAGGTGGATCTGCAGGCTCACGGGACCGAGGCGGAGAAGGGGCTCTGGAAGCCCGTGGCGTAAGCAGTGCGAGGGAGGACGACTGAGGAGCAGGAGGGAAGACGACTGAGGAGCAGGAGGGAAGACGGAGCCCAGTGGAGCAGAAGGGATGCAGGGCAGAGGCGCAGACGACAGCACGGAATCCCGAGGTGGAACCAGGGTGACGGCTGACCAATGCGAGGGAGGAAGGAGGAGTGAGCCTGGTGGAGCTATAGGGTTGACAAGACCCGGCAGAGGTGAGGGCACAATGAGCCAAAGAGAAGCTGCAGGGTCGGAGGACCCAGGTGGAGTCAGAGGTTCAGGGGACTGAGGCAAGGACAGGGGATCCACTGACCAGGGCGATGCTGAGGCCTGGAGTCCCGGAGGCGGCTCCACAGCAACACTGGCGGGTAGCTGTGGATGGGCAGCAGGGTCGACAGGGCTCAGCAGAAGCAGGGCAGGAGAACAGGATGACTCAAACAGAGAAGGTGGGAGAGGGAGGCTGGGTGGGAAAAGCCACTTGGAGAATACTGGGCTGGGCAGCGAAGAAGGCTCAGTGCCAGGCCGCCATGAGGGCTCGGTGCCGGGCAGATCCAGCGATGAGGGCTCGGTCCCGGTCAGATCCAGCGATGAGGGCTCGGTGCCGGGCAGATCCAGCGATGAGGGCTCGGTGCCGGGCAGATCCAGCGATGAGGGCTCGGTGCCGGGCAGATCCAGCGATGAGGGCTCGGTGCCGGGCAGATCCAGCGATGAGGGCTCGGTGCCGGGCAGATCCAGCGATGAGGGCTCGGTCCCGGGCAGATCCAGCGATGAGGGCTCGGTGCCGGGCAGATCCAGCGATGAGGGCTCGGTGCCGGGCAGATCCAGCGATGAGGGCTCGGTGCCGGGCAGATCCAGCGATGAAGAGGACTCTGTGCTGGACGGGACCAGCGGTGAAGAAGGTTCTGTGCTGGACGGGACCAGCGGTGAAGAAGGCTCTGTGCTGGACGGGACCAGCGGCGAAGAGGGCTCTGAGCTGGGCGGAACCAGCGGCGTAGAGGGCTGTGAGCTGGGCGGAACCAGCGGCGAAGAGGGCTCTGAGCTGGGCGGAACCAGCGGCGAAGAGGGCTCTGAGCTGGGCGGAACCAGCGGCGAAGAGGGCTCTGAGCTGGGCGGAACCATCGGCGAAGAGTGCTCTGAGCTGGATGGAACCAGCGGCGAGGGGAGCTTCAAGCCAGGCGGAACCAGCGAGAAGAACCTCTCTGCAGGCGTGATGTTCTCAGTCTCTAGCTCGGCGGCAGGCACGGCGCCTACTGCTTTGGTCTCAGCAGATTTGACGTGAAGTGCGGGCTCGGCTGGACTGGCGTGAAGTGCAGGCTCGGCAGACGTGACGGGACGAGGCTGTGAAATGCGGGCTTTTCTGACCGACATGAAGGCTGGGTCGAACATCTTCAAAGCCAGATCCGCACTGTTTGATACCAGCTTACGAGCTCTGGGGCAGAAAAACCCCACAATAAATCTCCCCATCCTCTTTCTTCTTTTTTGGGGTCAGTCAATCTGTTAGGGTCTCAGGGATGATGAAGGAGATGAGCACGAGGATAAAGAATTTCAAGGTTTTAATACTCAATAAAGCAGATACAAACAAAAAAGGGAGCGTGCGCTCAAAATACAAATGAACCTAACATCAAACATTGACCGACAACAGAAAGGTGAAAGACAGGAACTTAAATACACAGATGATAACGAGTGATGACAGGTGACGGTGATGATGAACAAAGACTAATTAACTAGACACAGGTGACAGAACTGAACTACTGATGATGAACTAAACAGACCGGGAAAAACAGGACTAAACCAAAATCAACAGAAGACAGGGGAAAACGATAACAGAAACACTGAAAACACTAAAACAGAAATCATAATTACAACATGTGTAGAGTTACTAAGCAAAAACACATTTTTTGGAAGAGTTAAAATAGTTTTGAATGTTGACAATACACATTAACATTTTGTAGTGTGGACCATTCATTGCAACATTTATCCTTTGTTTAAGAATCTGTTATCTGCTTGATAAATCATTTATGCTAGTGCCCACTAACATGCTTTTAAAGCTATTGTTATCCAATTTTTTGGCTTTCAAACACCTTAAAATACACATTTGTAGGTCTGAGAAATCCAAATTTTCTCGGGGGAGCATGCCCCCGAACCCCTCTAAGTTACCCAACTACCCAGCCTGGTGTTTTTGAAACAAACACCCCTGCCTGCAGCACTATATAGCACAGAAAATACACACAATGTTGTGTTCTGTACTACTTTCTTTGATTGTTTGTGATAACAATGAATCATTCTTTTGGATATGAAATTTATATTTAATTGACCTGTCGGTAAGCCACGGCCTCCTTAGTTACTTTTGCTATCTCAGACAAACATTGGGGGGACCTGTGCCTAGGCCTGTCGCGATAGTCGATAAGTCAATTAATCGCACAATAAAAAAAAATGAGCTCGATAATTTTTCCGGCCGCGATAATTCCATTTGCATGCTTGTTTGTTTTCCTCGTCTCTCTCTCTCTACCAAAGAGACTGGATGACCACTCTCCGTTCTTTAGCGTATAGGAGGAGTGAACCCTCTTGTCAGTTGCATGGTCTTTGTGTGGGGAGGCGGCGCGCGGCGCTTGTCAGTCACATGGTCTTTGTATGGGAAAGCGCCGGCGGGACTGTTTGCGGCGACTGCCGGGAGAGAGAGAAGACGCTAGTTGTGAGTTGCGACAGCGAGCCTGATCACATGAAAATGCGTATCTATACCACGAATGTTATTTCTCGTGCCAAAAATAGTTTTTGCGTGCATATGATACGCTCTTTATGGCGTGTAATACGCACGCACTCCTCACCCCTAATCCTAACCAAGTATTTTCAGTGCGTAGCATATACACGCAATAAAGTGCGTCTCCGTCTTCCCGACAGTATACAATCACTTGACAAAGTAACAGGAGGACAAAGTAACAGGAGTAACAGTGCAAAATTGTGCGAAATGGCTTGTTGAGGCTTTTTCTTATTTGTTTACAAAGGTCCTAACTGTCAGTTTTGCCTGTTATGGAATGTATCACTATTTATGCCTAATGTCTAAAGCCTAATGTTTAATATTTTTTGAAGTGCAATTTTGTTTACATCCATTTTATTTATTAACAGACATTTATTTTGTTAACAGACACTAAGAGTCCATTGCTTTTATTGTTTTTGGTTGTTTTGTTCATTTTTTTGGATATTTAAAATGTTTTCTGTTTTCAATGTTTAATATTCTTTAGAAATAAAAGTTTATAGATCGTTGAAAAGGTGTCCCTGCATTATTATGCCATTATAATTATATTAAATGAAAATGGTCTCAGAACGACAATATTATCGTTTATCGCGATAATTTCTTGGACAATTTATCGTCCAGCAAAATTTGTTATCGTGACAGGCCTACCTGTGCCCCAGTAGAGCTTTATGTCTAGCAATGCCCCTGGATGACAGACTTCACACTTTTCCTTTAAAATGCTTCTAAATTAATTAAAAGGTTTAACTGAAAATTGGCTCTTAACTACAGCCAGGAGTCCTTATGATGCTACCACTTACAACACCACATCTGATTCTTAATCAATACGATATAATTGTCAAACGTTTCCTATGGAATGGGAAAAGGCCCAGGATAAAGCTTAGCAAATTATGTGCCTTTCGGGATAAGGGATTGTTGGGACTACCAGACCCTCAAATGAAATGGCCAAATTGGCCAAACATTGGAACAATAATAGTCAATTAGATTGGGTTACTATTGAGAAAACTTTGTCTCTGCCATAAAGCCCTATTGAGCATTTGTCTCAATGTTTGGAAATGACCACAAACCCTATCATGAGGCATTCCAGAGAGGTATGGGGGAAGATTCACAAGATGCATAAAATATCACAATGAAAACAACCATACTCTTCCCTATGGCATAATTCTGCTATTTGTATCGGGAAATCACCTATGTACTGGAAGAAATGGCATATGAATGGCTTATACACTGTGGCAGACTTATTTGAACAGGGTGATTTTATGTCTTATAACAACCTTGTACAGAAGTATAATCTAAAGGGAAAAGAGTTCTGTCACTTCTGTTTGGGTTACATCTTGGGTTGGTGACAGAGCTCTGGCATTCCCGGTTTGTCATGTGTTTGTGTATAGTCTGGTCTGTTGTGAGCACATGGCTTGTCATGTTTTTCCTTGTGCCATGTGCTCTCCTGTCAATTGTTTTGCCGCTCCCATCTTGTTACCTGTTTATTGATTAATTTGCCCCACCTGCTTTCCTCGTTACCCTCTTTTGTTGCTTCCCTATTTAGTCTCCCTGTGTTTGCAGTCCTGGGCTGGTTCATTGTCTATGTTCCCTTGTGTTTCCTGTTTGATGCCAGAGGCCTGTCTTGTTTTTCCCCACGGGGAGTTTTTGTTTGTAGTGTTGTTTTATTTCTTTTGTTAATAAATACCCATTTGTTTTCAGCACTTGAGTCCTCGCTAGTGATGGGCAGATCGAGGCTTCGTGAAACAATGAAACAGTTGAAGCAAATGTGCCATATTGTGTCGAGGCTTCGAATCAATCCGACACCCGTCTCAACGGTGACACCTAGTGGTCACTTGCAGGTGTTGATCTGAAACAACCTTGACAACGAGCCATTAAAAATGTGTTGTTTTTTTATTATTGTATTTTTTTAATATGTGAAGCTTGTAACCTGTAGGCTCCTCACTGTGCATGTTATTTTGGTCATGAAAAATGAATATTAATAAAAGAAATCAAGCCACAATGTCTCACTTTTTTATAGATTTTTATTAAAAAAATATTAATTTCTCTGCTGTGGAAGGACTTAGCCTACTTCTTTTTTTTTTTACAGATAATTTCTCCAGCCTTTGAAAAAATCCTCTCACAAGGGACACTTGTTGCTGGCATGCAAAGATATTTTTCAGCCAGGACATACAAATGAGGAAAGATGACTGCTCTCTCTTTCCAGTAAGTTAGGGGATCATGAGTTCTGGACAAATACGCATTGTTGAGGTAATTTTTCACTTCCACTGTGGCATCAGCTGTAGCATTGTGTATCATCTGGGTTTCACGGATACGATTATCAAAAAGTTCCCATAAACTGTCCTGTGTTGATGTTGATGATGATGATGATGATGGGCCTGATGTTGACATTTGTGGCTCAGAATGAAAATAAAAACAGCAGTTAGTAACAAATCCTAAACTGACTGCATATATGAAGTATAAATTACATGAATCATATTATATTATATTCACAATGAAGCTGTTTTTAACATGATTGGCAGTTGTGATTGGGATGTTAGGTTGTAGGGCTTAGGTTGACACAGGCCTATGGACTTTCTAAAAAGTGTCCCAACAGTTTGTAATAATATTTCAATTATAATTATATTTCAAATAATGCATACCTTGCATTAGCAGGCCTAAAGGGGAATGCTACCATCCTCTGCACCCTGCAATAGACCCCTTTTGCGCCGACGTCACAGTTACGTCACGGCGCTAGCTGGAGGCAAAACAAACGGAAAACTGGAGGCGGCCAATACAAACCAGCACAGATTCGGCTACATAATAAGGAGCTTAAATTATTATTTTTATTATTAAATGTCATCTTGTTGTGTTGTTGGGTGCAAGAATCGATGAAAAATGAGTATGCTGCATCTGGAATTTTTATTTCTAGAAAATATTTCATATCATTAAAATTGCACCGTAGTGTCACTCTTTACATTGTCGTCTTCTTGGCGCTGGCTAGGCAGAACTGCGGATCGTACCACACAAGTCTTTACATGACCATTCAGCACATTGTTATAGGCATCTAAAGATTTATATGTCCTCAGTTTCTCTTTACCCTCGGTTTCTCTATCGGGTAGGTGTAGAAGTCAGGCCACTCAACCGGAGGTAACAGTTAGCGTTAACGTTAATCCTGTCAGATCGTCCATCCATTGACTGAGCGTGTAACGTTACGGGTCAGACAATCTGGTTCCGCCCGTTAAAATTAACTTTTGCAAATAACAATCGTGGTCCTGGACAGTGAGTGACCTTGCACATTAAGATAAAATTGGATTTTCTCCAGTCATTGTTACAAAAAACAAGCTAACAAACTGGCAAACTAACGTTAGTGAAGCGGCCAGAGGGTTCTTTCTGCCTCCAGCTAAGCCCCGCCCACACAAATACGTCACCATGTTTACCAACTGTAAAAGGGTCTATATGGCAGGATGAGTGCTCCTCAAATGGCGCATCATGGATGATGTATTGTTGCAGTAGGCTAGCTGCCGATCACAATACACACATCTCACTTTATTTGGGGTAAAAGGAAATGCTCCCACACCACAGATTTAAGGCATCTCTTCTGGGAAGCCTCCAGTTTATCTATCTATCCAAATCTATCTATCTATGTATCCAATCTATCTATGTATCTATATATGTATCTATAATCTATCTATATATGTATCTATATTAATCTAGCTATATATATATATATATATATATATATATATAGGTCCTTCTCAATAAATTAGCATATTGTGATAAAGTTCATTATTTTCCATAATGTAATGATAAAAATTAAACTTTCATATATTTTAGATTCATTGCACACCAACTGAAATATTTCAGGTCTTTTATTGTTTTAATACTGATGATTTTGGCATACAGCTCATGAAAACCCAAAATTCCTATCTCAATAAATTAGCATATTTCATCCGACCAATAAAAGAAAAGTGTTTTTAATACAAAACAAGTCAACCTTCAAATAATTATGTTCAGTTATGCACTCAATACTTGGTCGGGAATCCTTTTGCAGAAATGACTGCTTCAATGCGGCGTGGCATGGAGGCAATCAGCCTGTGGCACTGCTGAGGTGTTATGGAGGCCCAGGATGCTTCAATAGCGGCCTTAAGCTCATCCAGAGTGTTGGGTCTTGCGTCTCTCAACTTTCTCTTCACAATATCCCACAGATTCTCTATGGGGTTCAGGTCAGGAGAGTTGGCAGGCCAATTGAGCACAGTAATACCATGGTCAGTAAACCATTTACCAGTGGTTTTGGCACTGTGAGCAGGTGCCAGGTCGTGCTGAAAAATGAAATCTTCATCTCCATAAAGCTTTTCAGCAGATGGAAGCATGAAGTGCTCCAAAATCTCCTGATAGCTAGCTGCATTGACCCTGCCCTTGATAAAACACAGTGGACCAACACCAGCAGCTGACATGGCACCCCAGACCATCACTGACTGTGGGTACTTGACACTGGACTTCAGGCATTTTGGCATTTCCTTCTCCCCAGTCTTCCTCCAGACTCTGGCACCTTGATTTCCGAATGACATGCAAAATTTGTCCAAAAGTCCAGTGCTGCTTCTCTGTAGCCCAGGTCAGGCGCTTCTGCCGCTGTTTCTGGTTCAAAAGTGGCTTGACCTGGGGAATGCGGCACCTGTAGCCCATTTCCTGCACATGCCTGAGCACGGTGGCTCTGGATGTTTCTACTCCAGACTCAGTCCACTGCTTCCGCAGGTCCCCCAAGGTCTGGAATCGGTCCTTCTCCACAATCTTCCTCAGGGTCCGGTCACCTCTTCTCGTTGTGCAGCGTTTTTTGCCACACTTTTTCCTTCCCACAGACTTCCCACTGAGGTGCCTTGATACAGCACTCTGGGAACAGCCTATTCGTTCAGAAATTTCTTTCTGTGTCTTACCCTCTTGCTTGAGGGTGTCAATGATGGCCTTCTGGTCAGCAGTCTTACCCATGATTGCGGTTTTGAGATATGAACCAGGCTGGGAGTTTTTAAAAGCCTCAGGAATCTTTTGCAGGTGTTTAGAGTTAATTAGTTGATTCAGATGATTAGGTTAATAGCTCGTTTAGAGAACCTTTTCATGATATGCTAATTTATTGAGATAGGAATTTGGGGTTTTCATGAGCTGTATGCCAAAATCATCAGTTTTAAAACAATAAAAGACCTGAAATATTTCAGTTGGTGTGCAATGAATCTAAAATATATGAAAGTTTAATTTTTATCATTACATTATGGAAAATAAAGAACTTTATCACAATATGCTAATTTATTGAGAAGGACCTGTATATATATATATATATATATGTATCTATTCATGTGTCACTATATGTATACTCTGTCTGTCTCTAGCAGTCAATGTGTTGTGTAAATTTAAATGTAAGCCTAAATAGCCTATAACTAATCAAATCGCACTATGTCACTATATCATCAAAAATCCGCTATCTCAAAATCAAACTCCTCTCACAAAAACCCACGAGGTCAATATGCGTTGATTTCACTTTTATACAGATGTGCGATTGTGTGGTATGTTCCCGACCGTGTCAATCAAATGCTGATTCGGCGGACCACACCTGATGAAACACTTAGTGAAACACTTTGAGGCTTCGTTTGGCCAAAGTCACGTGACATTGGTGTTTTGAATCACGCTTCGGATCAGTGTTTTGAAACATTTGCGCTTCGGGATCTCGCAAAGCTTCGGAACGACTGTTTTGCGTCAGCCATCCCTAGTCCTCGCTCCTTTCACCAACCCAGTCCGTGACAGGAAACCATATATTGGACTTCATTCCCAACGAAAAACCTCTGTATTCTACAGGACGACCAACCATGTGCTCAGCAATGACCATACAAATTTAAATACAATATGGGAAAAGGGCATTGGGGCTGTAATCGGAGACAAAGAGTGGAAAAGAATTTTGTCAAATACAGGTAAATACGTAAGAGAAGCCAGAGGGCAATTTACACAGTAAAAAATCATACACAGGTTCTATTTGACACATCTTAGACTTAATAGAATGGGTCTGACAAATAATGTTTGTTGGAAATGTCAAAAAGGACATAGGTACTTTTATTCACTGTATCTGGGAGTGTCCACTTATTCAGCCGTTATGGCACCAAATTTTTTATATTTTGAGCAAATGGCTTGGAACAACAATACCATTATCACCAAAATTGTGTCTATTGGGAGACAGGGAGCAGATGCCAAATATTTCAAATGGAGAGTTCACAGTGATCATGGTGGGGGTCTCTGGGGACGGGTAGAGTCATTTTGAAACACTGGAAAACTAAAAAAAAAACAGAGTTAAAAGAATGGGTCAACATAATGACAAAGACAGCCTCATATGAACGTTTGCTTTACAAACTACATAATAGGTGTCCCTGTGTGTATCCCTGTCTGGGAAGATTTTTGGTCTTATGTGACGTTGTCTGTCCATGTGACACAATAACTCTGACTCCTCATTATTTTGCACTACTTAGCAAACTAACTTTTTTTTTTTTTTGTATTCGTTTCCTTCCGTTAATTGCAACCACTGTATATATTTTGTCCCTATATGTAGCATTTGTATATATATGTAATCTGTGTTTTGTATGATATTGTCATGTACCAGATGAAAACAATAAAAACTTGAATTATATATATATATATCTATATCTATATCTATATATATATATATATATATATATATATATGTATATAAAATGTACTGTGTGTGTGTGTGTGTGTGTGTGTGTGTTTGTTGTTTGAAATTAAATGTGCCTTATGTAGAATTTGGTTAAGTGTATTTTTACGCAAGTAACTGTAAAGGGAGTATTGTAATGGGGTAAATCAAATTTAGGGTAATCTGGGCCTACCAGTTAAAATTTCGTCTGTGCTTTTGTTACTATTTATTTTCACTTTCAGTTTAGTGTTAGTGTTTAGTTAGATTTTAACTTCTGCTTTTTATTTTTCTTTTTAGATTGTAATGTTCTAATTTTCTACTAATAACGTACTCGGTTACTAACGTAACCTCGGTTCTCTCTAGAAGAGGGAACGAGTACTGCGTTTGAAAAACGCTACGGGAAAGGGTCTCTTTTCACGAAATACTGAAGCAAAATTATCCTTAATTTTCATAAATGTAAAACGCATTGCAGCAGTGAACAGCTATGGCGAGACGGCTCGCTCGCTCATTGGCTGTTCTGCGGCAACTGCATTAGCCTATCGAGCGAGGGCTGATGCAACATCAGGCCAATGAGAGCGCTTCGCGCGCTCCTCGCCACATCCCGCCGAAACGGGTGTGGCAGTCCCCTATAAAAGGAGCTCGAGTAGGCTGATTCAACTGGTTTTCATCGCCGAAGCGAACCAGAGCGAACCGTACGCACGGCAGGGAACGCAGTACTCGTTCCCTCTTCTAGAGAGAACCGAGGTTACGTTAGTAACCGAGTACGTTCTCTTACGAGAGTTCTCTCGTACTGCGTTTGAAAAACGCTACGGGAACCACATGTAAGACGCCGTGCGTGCTGGGATAAGACACCGATCACTGGAAGCCAGTCCAGATATACAGTGCATAATCACCAGGTAGACTCAGAGAGTCTGGAGATAAAAAAGGGGGGGACATCCGCCCTTAAAGGTTGCGTCCTCAGACGCGATATAACGTCACATAGGCAGGGGAAGGCCTGGCTAATGTGGGAAATGTGGGTCTTACACAATTTCGCCCAAATGGATGCGCCCTTAGACGCGATACAACATCACATAGGCAGGGGGGCCTGGCTAATGTGGGAAATGTGGGTCTTACACAATTCTGCCCAGAATTTTCGGGGCGCTGTGCGCCTGCGAAATCCGTGCCTTGGCTAGACAGCTGATTCGACTATACCGAAAGCAGCTTGGCCTGCAAGGCGGGAACCTCTAGGTTGTAAAACCTTATGAATGTAGACGGCGAGGCCCAGCCTGCCGCCGTACATATTTCCTGTAAGGAAATCCCGCTAGACCAGGCCCACGATGAGGCGACGCCTCTCGTGGAGTGCGCTCTCACGCCCAATGGGCACTGAAGGCCCTTGGCGGTGTAAACCAGCGCTATGGCGTCAACTACCCATCTGGATAGGCTCTGTTTCGAAACAGCTGTTCCCTTGGAACGTCCACTGAACGAGACAAAGAGCTGCTCAGTCTGTCTGAAGACAGCAGAGCGGGACACGTAAGCTCTTAAAGCCCTAACGGGGCAAAGACAGCTCGAGTCCCCTTCCTCACTCGATCCCGGTAGGGCAGACAGGGAGATAACCTGAGCCCTAAACGGTGTGTTGAGGGGTTTTGGCACGTAACCGTGTCTAGGTTTGAGTATGACCCTGGAGTCATTAGGCCCAAACTCTAGGCACGCTGGGCTCACAGAGAGCGTGTGCAGATCGCCTATGCGCTTCACCGAAGCGAGGGCCATCAAAAACACTGTTTTGAACGACAGATGTTTGAGGCTGACAGATTGGATAGGCTCAAAGGGGGCACCTTTCATGGCTGAATCGAGGGGTGATAGGTCTCGAGCTGCACACCAGCCGGAGAAAACCGACCACTTCGAGGCATAAAGCCGCCTGGTCGACGGTGCTCTAGCCTGAGTGATGGTATTCAGCACTCCTTCTGTGAGATCAACGGATATCCGTTGAGCGCCCACGCAAGAAGGGACCACAACTCCGGATGTGGGTGCCAAATCGAGCCCCTGGCCTGCGAGAGGAGATCTTTCCTCAATGGCACCGGCCACGGAGCGAAGTCTGCTAACTGCATCAGGACTGGAAACCAGGTTTGGTTGTCCCAGAACGGTGCTACAAGCAGTACTGGGCATTTCACTTCCCTGACTCGCTCTAATACCTGAGGTAGGAGGGAGACTGGGGGAAACGCGTATAGCGGGCAGCGCGGCCACGTGTGGGACAGCGCGCTGTCGTTCTTTGAAAGGAACACGGGGCAATGAGCGTTTTCTGGGGACGCGAATAGGTCCACCTCCGCCCTGCCGAATCTCTGCCACAACAGCTGGACTGTTTGTGGGTGTGGAGACCATTCGCCCGTGGGAACGTTGTCCCTGGACAGTCTGTCTGGACCCAGATTGTGGGTCCCAGGCACATGCACTGCTCTCAGCGAGCGCAAGTTGCGCTGAGCCCATGTCAGGAGGCGCTTGGCCAGCCTGTACAGAATATTGGATCTGAGACCGCCCCGGCGATTTATGTAGGACACCATGGCCGTGTTGTCCGAGCGGACTACGACATGCTGGTCCTTGATTTGGGGACAAAAGCGCGTCAGCGCGTTGTGAACTGCTAGCATTTCTAAGCAGTTGATGTGATGGAGCTTCTCTCGTTCTGACCACTGGCCAAAGAACGGTCTGCCCTCGAGCAGCGCCCCCCATCCCGAGGTGGATGCGTCCGTAGACACCATTCTTCACCCTCAAGGAAGTCCCCAGGCTTACGCCTGAACGGTACCAATCGCTCGCCGCCCACGGTCTTAGGGCTGACACGCAGTCCTGATCGACTCTGAGGCGTAATCGGCCGAGCGTCCACGCTCTGCGCGGCACTCGTGCTTTCAGCCAGAACTGCAGAGGGCGCATGCGAAGCAAGCCCAACTGGAGAACTGTCGATGTTGAGGCCATGAGACCCAGCATCCTCTGAAACTTTTTGAGCGTGGTAATCGCACCGCAGCGGAAAGACCTCGCTGCGTGCTGAATGTGTAGCGCGCGTTGTGGTGACAGCCGCGCCGTCATGGACTGCGAGTCCAGAACGATACCCAGAAACGAGATCGTTTGACTGGGGTTCAGGGAGCTCTTCGTCCAATTGATCATGATACCAAGATTCTCGAGGTGATCGAGTAACATGGTTCTGTGCTCCACGAGCTGTGATCGTGATTGAGCTATGATCAGCCAGTCGTCCAAATAATTCAGCATTCGCATGCCTCTGAGTCTGAGAGGAGCGAGCGCTGCGTCCATGCATCCCGTAAACGTACGAAGTGCCAGGGACAAGCCTAATGGCAGGACTGTATACTGGTACGCCCGACCCTCGAAGGCGAATCTCAAGAATCGCCTGTGACGTGACGCTATCTGTATTTGAAAATACGCGTCCTTCAGATCTATCGACATAAACCAGTCTTCTCGGCGAATATGCGCGAGGATTTTGCTGGTCGTGAGCATTTTGAAACTGCGTTTCACTAAAGCTCTGTTTAGTCGTCTTAGATCCAGTATGGGTCTGATACCACTATCCTTTTTGGGGACTAGAAAGTATCTGCTGTATAGGCCCCCTTCGCTTTGAGCTTGGGATACATGCTGTATCGCCCCATTGCTCAACAGTTTTGATATTTCGGCACGAAGTAGGTGTGCTACTTCTGAATTCACCGTAGTTTCGACGCGCGCTGTGAAGCGGGGAGGGCGTCGGCAAAACTGTAGCGAGAAGCCTCTCTTTATAATGTCTAGCACCCAGTCCGAAACCCCTGGAAGCGCGGCCCATGCGTCTGCATGGCCGGCTAGGGGCTGGATGCGAAGTGCGCTCTGTTCGCCGTGCGACAGCGGCGCTTCGGGGTGCGATAACAAAGGCGTTACGCCTGTGACATTTGAGGCGGGGAGCGCGCATATTACAGCGGGCAGAACGCTCATCCTCTACCCCGCTACAGTGCTTAACTGAGTGAGGGAGGTCTGAGAAGGTCTCATGGGACTCATGCAGCCTGCAAGTGAACGTGGGCGGGGACCGGGCACGTTTACTGCTTTGGCCACGCTGTCTGCTTGAGCAGAGCGGGCGCGCACAGATCCCGTTTTAACAGGGAGTCTGTGATCTGCCAGACATAGTGTTTGTGGGCACTGGGAAGTGGGCACTTTGACTATGTCTGGAGCGTGACCGATCTGAGTCGATCTTATGAGCGCGGGCCCTGTGTGCAGGGCTGTGCTTTTGTGTAGGGATGGGCACAAAGGAGTGGGCATCAACACTACATTTATAGCACCATCGGCCGTGGCCGGGACTTTTGAATTTTTTTTTTTTTTTTTTTTTTTTTTGGAAGCGCGCTGATCACAGCGGACAGAACGCCTGCGCTCGACCCCGCTGCGGTGTTTAACCGAGCAGAGGAGGGCTGGGCGAGTCTCGTAGGACATAAAATGGCCAGACATAGTGTTCGTGGGCACTGGGAAGTGGGCACTTTTACTATGTTTGGAGCGCGATCGACCTGAGTCGATTTTATGTGCGCGGGCCCTGTGTGCAGGGCTGTGCTTGTATGTAGGGATGGGCACAGAGGAGTGGGCATCGACACTACATTTATAGCATCATCGGCCGTGGCCGGGACTTTGAAGCGCGTTCTGTCGCGGGGGAAGCGCGCTGATCACAGCGGACAGAACGCCTGCGCTCGACCCCGCTGCGGTGTTTAACCGAGCAGAGGAGGGCTGGGCGAGTCCCGTAGGACATAAAATGGCCGCGAGTAAGTGTGGGCGCGGGAGAGCGGGCACAGTTACTGCAGCGAGTGCACTGTCTGCCTGAGCAGAATTAATGCACACAGGTTTCGTCTTACAGAAACCACAAGGCGTGCAGAACATAGTGTCTGTGGGCACTAGGCAGTGGGCACGTTCACTATGTTGCGCGCGTGATCAACCCGGGTCGAATATTTGAGCACGGGCCCCGTGCGGGACTTCGGTAGAAGTCCGGCCATGTAACACGTGCTCATGGGCTGCAAAAAAAACACGTCTGCAGTTGCCTCTCGGGGAACAGACAGAGTGATTTGCATTCGGCGGCATAAATGTTTCTGCCGGCAGACCTGGGATTCGAACTCGGGTCCCCCGCGTCTAAGTCTAAGAATCTACCACTGGACCACAGTGGGGATACATAGACAAAGACAGCGCGAGTATTATCCACACTGGCGTTTGCTTGCAGGCATGCGAGTAAGCACAACAAGCAATACTAACATTTTCAGACACCTGAAATATGCTAGAATGAGAGAAGAGTGGACATCGCCCAGCTTCAGCGGGGCTGAAAGCACTCCATTCTCATTTCGCCAGTGACGCACGGGAACCGTAGAAACGGTGTTTGGTTGCAGGCAAGCGGGTACTACGCGCTTGCTGACTGCAAAATGCATCTCTGCAGTCGCCTTCAGGGGACCTGACAGAGGGAAGCATTGGCGGCATAAATATAAATGCCGCGAGACCGGGATTCGAACCGCGGTCGTCCGTGCGGAAAACCTATAATTTCACCACTGAGCCACAGTGGGATATAGGCTTTTTAGGCGGCGTCAACATGTATTCTTCGGCGTTTGCTGGCAGGCAAGTGTGTAACACAGACTCACTCTGCTGCAATAATATTTCCAGCCACCCACAGGGAGCTGAGAAATGTGAGAGAAAAGAGGTTAGACCGGCCAACGGCGGGACTAAAAACACTCTTTTCTCCTTCGCCGGTAAGTGACGCGTGCAGAGGCAGGGTAGCTTTTCTTGTAACGTAAAGAAAAACTAATCCCGCCATCCGCTTCCAGGAAGGGCAGCCTCGGGAGGATGCCAGGCGAGTCATCAGAGTCACCGTAGGCAATCGGCTCGGAGTGAGGGCGATTCGCCGTCAGCGAGCGCGAGCGCTGCATGAGAAGGCGTCTTGAAAAAGACGCAGCTCTTTTAGGGGGTGAGTGTTGCAGAGCGAACACACACACACACACATACAAAAGAACAATAGTAATGAAAGGATATGGCGTCGGAAAGCGCAGCAGGTACGGCGGTAGAAGGCGGCGCAGGCCTGCGGCTTCAAGGGCTCGTCCCGCTGAAAAGCTTGTTCTCAGACGACGCGTGCTTCCTCGTGATCCAGCGATGCGTGCGCTTCGCTGAAGAGATGAAAATCAGTTGAATCAGCCTACTCGAGCTCCTTTTATAGGGGACTGCCACACCCGTTTCGGCGGGATGTGGCGAGGAGCGCGCGAAGCGCTCTCATTGGCCTGATGTTGCATCAGCCCTCGCTCGATAGGCTAATGCAGTTGCCGCAGAACAGCCAATGAGCGAGCGAGCCGTCTCGCCATAGCTGTTCACTGCTGCAATGCGTTTTACATTTATGAAAATTAAGGATAATTTTGCTTCAGTATTTCGTGAAAAGAGACCCTTTCCCGTAGCGTTTTTCAAACGCAGTACGAGAGAACTCTCGTAAGAGAACCATAAAAGGTACACCTGCCATTAACAAACCCAGAGAGAAATATATTTGTATGTTTGTTTTTGTCTTTTTTGTTTTTTAAACAATCTAATTAAATTAAATCATGGGCACAATAGATTCAAACAGTCAGCAAGAAAATAAAACCTATATATATATATATATATATAAACATTTGATATTATGCAATATAATTTAATACGTTTGTAGGTCTAAGTTTTATCTTTTAACTATTTATTTGATTTATTATTTAAGGTGATTTTCTGTATACTGTTTATTTATTTGTGGACTGATAGTGGTTAAATAAAGTCAAATAATGGTATGTGAGAGAGTCTGTAGTAATATCATTGTGTTCCTGTCGGTCAGTGTTAGAGGAACTCTGCAACAACCCAGGCTTATCCTGACAGTTAGCCTGCCCTAGACCAGGTTAGTTCTCCAGCATAAGTTGCCAGAGTGACTGAGCTTGAGATATGTTAAATTTGCTTTATGAAACCAAATCAAATGACAACGAGTCAGACTAACTGAAAAAAGCCTGGCTTATTTGGTAAACTTGTTTTATGGACAGTGTTGGGAAGGATACTTTCAAAATGTATTTCGTTACAGAATACATGCCCAAAAATGTAATTTGTAACGTATTCCGTTACGTTACTCAATTTGAGTAACGTATTCTGAATACTTGGATTACTTCCACATTGAATTGCATTTTATAAGTGTCGGCCATCAAATCCTGCTTAATAAACAGGCCTATTCTTGCGGGTGTGGTGATGCGGTGGTGACGCGTATGCCAATAAAGCACCTAAAAGCTGTCACAAAGAACCGGCAAAAGTAATAATTATGAATATATCAAATATAGAAAGGAGATATTTTATTTGTTTATTAATAAACAAGTGTTTTCTTTGTCAGTGTCGGCTACAAAGATGAAGTTGACGATGCTGACTCGTGATCTTCGCAGTAGCCTAGTGAACGCGCCAGAGAGAAATGCACATTTCATACGGATTACATATGCAGAGAGCAGTTCTTTTGTGTTGAATTGTTCTGTTTAAAAGTAGACATGTCTGTGAGGCAAGCAGGGCCTACTACCTTATACCCTGAGCGCCCGTTTCACACATACTCTGTGTGCAGTGCGTATGCGCTGCGTGTTGCGGTGCGTATGCGGTAGCCTACAAGAGCAGCACGCGCTATAGTGCTTTCACATGCATTTGCAGTGCGTAACTGATCCGCGGCTGTACCACAAACACATACACAATATTTGTATTTCAAATCCAGAAGTTATCAGCAACTTTTATTTAAAAAAAGTTTTGTCACCGGTGCAATTCTTTTTGTAGCCTAAACATATGCACTCTTTAATAGACGTATTCAAGTTTAAACAATTTAAACAACATATTATTTAATGCATTACTTCTATATAGATTATAGGCCTATATTAAGTTGTTCAAGCAAGTGGTAACATATTTAACCATGTAGGCTACTTATATTAATATTGCAAACATTTTAAATTAAAACTTAAAATTGACAAAAACAGCCGACTATCTATCATGCCTTTTCTTTTGCATTTCAATTTTAATACAATAAATCTTGCATGCCACAAAAAAATCGTTTTTCAACCTCCACGAATCAGATGAGTGTTGTTCATTATTTCACCTTGTTGAGGTAAACTGTATAGTTTTCCTTGCTTTACCCCGGTCTTAAAGTAAAAAGATGACTGTGAAAAAAAGCAGTATTTAATTAAATACATTTATGGTGGTATTACTACATTTTATTTAATTAAATGCATTTATGGTGAAATTACTACATTTTCAGCTCAATCTGTGTTCATTTTGACCACGAAACATGCGTTGTCACTTTAATTCAGCGCGTGCAGCACAGCAGAAATAGACTCGGTGCAGAAACAATAGCTGCACTGCGCACCGCAACTGGAACGGATAAACAGACCACATCCCCGTGCAGTGTGAAAGCTCTAACCTGTTAACATTGGGTACGGGAAAAAATATGCACAGCATATGCACTGCAAACAGAGTATGTGTGAAACGGGCTAAGATACCATTAATACAAAACGAAATTCACTTTAAAGAAAGGCTTTGTGCTTTCTGTTTGAGGTCTCTGTGAAAGTTTTAAAGCAGTCTTTTAATGCCGCTTTCAGAGTGCTCACGTCCGTAACGAAGAACTGTCACGACCGTAACATTTTTTTTCCTCATAAATGCGAATATGAAAAATAAAATAAAATGAATATTTTATGTTCTGTGGAGAGCCAATCCTTCTTCATCCGGTGAGTAGTATTACTTTTGGTTTGCGCAGTGTAATTCACAGAATTACAAAAAAAATATTTTGCCAGCTAAAAGTTAAAGATTTGTTTGTGTCACGCATGTTTATTTCCCTCATATTAAATATAAAACGCATGTAGACCAATATTTTTTCGAATGTCTGGACTCCTTTATTAAGGGAGTATGGATATATAAACGTATGTATGGAGTGAAACATACGTTTCACTAATTGGTATGCATTTTCTGAGAATTTATATTTCAAGTTTTGACTGCAAATGTCACATCCATAACGCTGGAATTGACCAATTTAAATTTGTGGTGTAGGTCTACGTATTTAAAAAAAAAAAAAAAAAAAACGTAGCCTACTTTGCTTCTTCAGGTTTGAGGTGGAGTCTTTGGACGCTGAAATGAGGTTGGTTGCTGGCAACCCAGCTAACAGGGAACGTTCTCAGAACATTGGCTAACGTTCTCTGAAAGTTCTCTAAAAGTTATCAAAAACGTTCTTGTTGTAACGTTATTATAACGTTGTGCCAACGTTATATGTCATTGATAAACGTTCTAAAAACGTTAGCATTAAAACGTTATTCTTACGTTGTTAGTGGAACGTTTTAAAAACGTTATTGTTAAAATATATATATTAAGATAAAAGTTCTCTCAATGTTACCAAAGTAACGTTGTGCCAACATGTCATTGATAAACGTTTTAAAAAACGTTATTATGTTAAAAAATATATATTAGTCATTACAAATTAGTTATACAGCTTTTTATTCTGCAAATCAACTTCAGAAACATATAATTTGTAAATCCAGTGACACAACTAATGACACAATGCACTGACATTATTTAACTATTTCATTTAAATATTTTTTATGGTCAGAATAAAAAATCCCAGAATATAAAAGAATTATGTTCAGGAAAATAGCAGTATTCATTTAAGTTGAGTGCATTTTGCTTGTTGTATGAATTAGACACTTTTATCACAATGCTGATTAACTTAGATAAAAGTTCTCTCAAAGTTACCAAAGTAACGTTGTGCCAACATGTCATTGATAAACGTTCTAAAAACGTTAGCATCAAAACGTTATTCTTACTTGTTAGTGGAACATTTTAAAAACGTTACTAAATTAAAACAAATAAATAACTTAAGAAACATAATTTGTATATACTGTGACACAATGCACTGAAATTTTTTTGGAGGGGTAAAATATTTATTAAAATATTATTATTAGTTTAGAAAAAAATCCCAGATATAAAATAATTATTTATTTAACAGGAAATAATTCAAAAAGTACAGTCAATTATAAATTTGGTTTTACCTCTAAAAAAAAAAAAAAATTACAACTAGCGTTTTTAATAACTTTTGCAATTACAGTCAAAGAGAAAACAGGGAATGTGTTTTGATGGACTGTAGTTTTATCTGATCATTCCCAACGTCCGAACGACCTATTACCTAAGATGGGCGTGGTTTTGCAGCGCACGGCACGACCCGTCAATCAAACACAGCGTCAGCGGGACAAGATGTCGGACACGGAGACGACAGCTTTTAGGTAAGTTGAATTTTGCGTGTTGTATGAATCAAATACTTGTATCAGTGCTAATTAACTTAGTTTTGCAGCAGTTGCTACTGTTTTAATAAAGTTAACTAGATCAACAGTTTGCATGAACTGTCTTGAGTAACGTAAACTGCTCCCGCAGTCCACAGAGCAGTTAACAACACTACACAAATATGTAGTTAAAACTGAAGAATAAACGCAAAATTACATTGACCTTTTCAATATAGCTAAACTGATTTTAATTTGAACGCGTTCTTGAGATTCAAAAGTTAATCGGCTAACGTTAGCTGCTAGCTCAATTAAGTTAGCTTAGCTATGGCCCAGGTATTTCCCCCTCCAGTTATCTGTTTCATGTGTCAAGTTCGTCATCTGAAATCTGTAACTTATTTGTAATTTTATCGTGTAAGTTGCAGTGTTTGCAGTTTTACAGGTTATAACAAGCTCTTATGTGACATTTAAAAAAGGAAGGATATCCCCAGGCTCCTCTTAAATTTGATATTTGGATCTTGCACTTGACAACAGTAATGGACCCTTTTCACAGACTGTAATTACGCGTTTTAACAACCATCAGTATTGCAAATTGTGCTAATTTATAATATACAGTGTATGGAAGGCCATATTTTCAATTCCTCCAATTTTTTTTGCTCAAATTGCGTTAAAATTTGTATTTTTGGCTTGGTGCAGCAGTAAGTTGTAGGCGCGAATTTCTATGGTAACCGGCGCCTCTGGCGTTGCAGTGATGCAGAGCCGTTGAAAGAGAGTTGCGCACAACTTTGATCTTGTGGTCACGTGGTTCATGTAGCTCTCAAAAGAGAGCCTAATGCCGCGTTCCAGGCAACCTGTAACCCGTGTTTTTCCAACTCGTAACTGGTAGTACATCGATCTAGTACGAGTTCACGGGTGGGAAGTCACGGGTTTGACTGCCGTTCCAGTGCACTTTCACGGGTATAAGGTTGGTAAAACACGGGTTACAGGTTGCCTGGAACGATGTACTCCCAGTTACGAGTTGGAAAAACACGGGTTACAGGTTGCCTGGAACGCGGCATAAGTCCCCCCCCTTTCGGTGGAATACCATGGGACCTTAATTTGGAAAAATATTGTATGGTAGCCAATGGCGAGAGACAACCACTGATCTATATAGATCAGTGGAGACAACAAATTATATTCGCAGCAATTTTTGCTAAATATTAACGCATAATATGCATTGATTACTACGAGGACCACATTAACTGGGGCATTTTATTCTGGGGAGTGATGGAGAGACAACATTAATGTTTTTCTTGAGTTTAACCCTCGTGTTTTCCTATATGATAATTGGGTCACACTCAAGTGACCAAACACCTTAAGTGTACCTTTTCATCAATTCAATAAATGTACTATATTTTAGTTCAATAATTATTTAATATTTTAATCTTTTTGTTGCTTAATAATATTTGTGCAATAATTATGATCCATTAATGACCTTTTAAAATATTTTTGATTTAAGCAAAGTTATCATTAGATTGCAGTTTTGGGATGTGGCACGGCTCATTAATGCAATCTAAACTTTAAGAGTGCATTAAAATAGAAACAATGCAAAGTCCTTGAGCATGAAAAGCAATATAAATTTAGTAGCATCTGGCTCTGGGCTTAGGGACAAGAGCAGAGAGCTTGTCTCGTATCTTCATGTGTTCTCCCAATATTCCAAAGCAGATTAAACTTTTTGTAAATTGTCAGAAAATTTAATTAGATATTGTGCATGAGCAAGTACAGCATCCCAGTGCTTTATACTAATCTCACCACACTTTAATACAACACTGTTTTATTTTCTCCCTGCAGTATCTCCGGAGATCCTCTCAGGGTCCAGTCCAGTCCAGTCCGATGCGCTGGAAGTGGAAGCTGATGTGATTGTGGATAATGTCATTTAAAATGTTTTTGTTTTTTTTAGCTTGCTGATAGGTTAGGGTTAGGTAAAGAGGTTGTTTTAGTTTTGTTTCATGTTTCATTATTTTGAAGTTTAATCAGTTTGTTCTATGTTAGTCCAGGTTTATTTTCATGTTAATTTCATATTTCAATTTAACCCAAGTCGGTTTCAATTGTATCTGTATCTTGAAATAAACTACACTTTGGTTCACTTCAGCTCGTCTTCAATGGACTACATTACACATATTATAGACATGATTCATGGGTCTTTTTGATTTTAATTATATTTCTAGATCTTTTGTCTTAATTTTTAAATTTGAAAGTTCTTAATAAGGTGCTTTTATAAAATGATTGTCATATATACATTATATGCAAAAACATTGAGAATGTTTAAATGTTTAAACAAGTGAATGGAATGTTTTAAGAACGTTTTTCATAATCTTAGAAAAACATTAAGAGAACTTTTATATAACGGGAGAATTGAACGTTCTAATAATGTTTGAATAACGTTCTTATAACCAAGGAAGAACGTTAATACAATGTTTATGTAACAAGATAATTGAACGTTCTAATAAGGTTTTGAATAATGTTCTCATAACCAAGCAATAACATTAATACAATGTTTTATAACAAGATAATTAAACGTTCTAATAACATTTTGAATAACGTTCTTATAACTAAGAAATAACGTTAATACAACATCCAAAAAACTGGACTCTTTGAACGTTCCTAGAACATTCAGAAATAACGTTTTTATAACATAATGGGATCGTTATGGAAACATTCTTATAACCTAAGAATTGAATGTTCCAATAACGTTTGAACAACGTTCTTATTACCAAGCAAGAACGTTAATACAACGTTTATATAACAGGAGAATTGAACGTTCTAATAACGTTTTGAATAACGTTCTTATAACTAAGAAATAACGTTAATACAACGTCTAAAAAACTGGACGCTTTGAACGTTTCTAGAACATTCAGAAATAACATTTTTATAACTTAATGGGAACGTTATGGAAACGTTCTTATAACCTAAGAATTGAATGTTCCAATAATGTTTGAACAACGTTCTTATTACCAAGCAAGAACGTTAATACAACGTTTATATAACAGGAGAATTGAACGTTCTAATAACGTTTTGAATAACGTTCTTATAACTAAGAAATAACGTTAATACAACGTCTAAAAAACTGGACGCTTTGAACGTTTCTAGAACATTCAGAAATAACGTTTTTATAACTTAATGGGAACGTTATGGAAACGTTCTTATAACCTAAGAATTGAATGTTCCAATAACGTTTGAACAACGTTCTTATTACCAAGCAAGAACGTTAATACAACGTTTATATAACAGGAGAATTGAACGTTCTTATAACTAAGAAATAACGTTAATACAACATCTAAAAAACTGGACACTTTGAACGTTTCTAGAACATTCAGAAATAACGTTTTTATAACTTAATGGGAACGTTACGGAAACGTTCTTATAACCTAAAATTGTTAGCTGGGAAGCAGAGGTTGCACTGCACAGTTATATTTCGTTCTCCCTTCTCTTTCTTTAATGTGAAATGCTGTTTGAATTTCCAAGATAGAAACGCATTCTTGCCCTGGCTCTGTTGTTCTGGCTCCATCTCTACCTCTAGCTCCCGCTGCTCCTCTTCCGACTCCATTGTGACTGGTCACGCAAACCGCACATTTTTTCGTTTTCATATTGGGGCTTCTGGGAAATGCATTGAGTTACCTTAATTTATTTAGAGAGTGAATAAACTTGTGAAACAGAGAAGTATCGTCATGTAATCCACTGATTTCAACAATGTAACTGTACTCTAAATACCAACTATTTAAATCGTAACTAACGGAATACAGTTACTCATCATTTGTATTCTGAATACGTAACGCCGGTACATGTATTCCGTTACTCCTCAACACTGTTTATGGAACAGGCCTCTGTTCATGTTTTGCCTGCCTTAGTTCTCTTAGTTAGTTTCCCTGGTTGTTAAGCAATGTAATGTAACTACACAAACTGTATTATCTCATATTTTCTAAATAATATAAATGTTCTAAATATTATAAATGAAAATTATATGCACATAAGTTTATGCATAGTAAAACTAGGCGTATAAGCGTCATATGGTCATTTTGGGGATGAGACTGGGAGGGGATGTATGTATGCACAATGGTGACTGACTGGGATTTCTAATAGAAATTTTGCACAAGTTCTGCCATATGTACTGTTTTCTGTTACTCAAAATCTACCTTTTTCACACATTTAGGACGATATCTATGCAAAGTTTTATACACAAGACCACCACCTCCAAGATAAACTCGCAATATTTTTGAATGATGGAATTTACACTACTTAGGGAAAGATACAAGCTCTCTCTTGACTTCACAATTGCTTTTTTAAAGTAAAAAAAAATAAAATAAATAATAATAATAATAATGGGACGTGGGGTTAGGATCATGTACCAATTCTGATTTCTTATGTTCTTTGGGGAGAGACTTCCATCATGGCTATCTGCAGTATGCACATTTCATCTGACAAAAAAAAAAAAAAAAAAAATGTCCTCCCCATTTTTAAGCACTCATGTCCTTTTCAGGAGAATATTCTCTGTCACACTGTTTTTCTCGCTAACTAAAAAAAGTGTGCAGCTATATTCGCTGTGGGATACATCTGGGGGAATAGTATGAAAGCACTGGAACTCTCTAGATTAATCACTCTCGTCCCACTCCACAGGGCCTGGACATACAGCTCTCTCATTCTCTTTCTCTCAGTATCTTTCTCTCTCTAATCCCTCTTTTTCACTTTCCTGCCCTCCCAGGAAAGAAACAGAACCCTGGGCATCATTCGGGGAAATTGAAAATCCAAGCAAACAATGGCAGTAATGTTGAAAACAAAAACAAACTGGGGTTTTACAAAATAACTTGCATTTCGCTATACAGCTTTATGGAGAAAACAATGGACTGGGACTTTGTCGAAGTAAACAATGTGCACAGTTCAATAAATTAACCTTTATATTATTATTTTTACAAAAGACCTGAGTGTATAGGGGGCTAGATGCCCTTCCACAGATTTGCTTTCAAAACTGCATTGTTTGCAATGTATACATCAGTCATTAGTCTTTTGGTGCAAAATTTGGACATCCTATTTATAACTCTCATCTGGCAAAGTGTGATGCATTTTTGCAGTTTTTTGAGATTTGAAATTAAGAGTGTGTATGTTGTGTGTCTGTGTGACAAATAAGAAAGAAAACAGTTACCCCAGGGTGGGTTTAAACCTCACAGAGGGATAATACATATATTCAGAAAAAGGTAAATACAAATGTGAACACAAGCATTTAATGTAAAACAAATAAAGGATCTCTCTTTGCCTCACTCTGATATTCAAGTGGTCAGAAACACATCAGAGAATGAGTTTTGCTTTTTATACAGTGATAAAACATGTATTACAAGACATGGAGAATAGAAAGAAATCAGAGTATCTTCTAACTTTGCAGTTCTATTACAGTTATTACAGACCTTAGTCAGGTTATAAGCCATTTTAAATTTACCACAAATTAAAATGATGCTGAGAGATGTACAGTATAAAGGTGGCGTGACTATAAATGTTACAGGTCTGCCAGACTCCTGCACTACACTTCCTATCACTCTCCTCTGCTCCTACCTGCAAGTCATTCCTAATCAACACACCTGCACCTCATCATCACCACCACTATAAAGATTCACTCCTCACTTCTGTTCACTGTCTTTTTCATTCAAAGAGGACTACTTACCCTGATATTACTAACCTTGATTCCCTTTCAGTCACTCACGTTCGACATAGTCGACGTGTCGACTGATTGGGATCATGCTTAGGGAGCCTGTCATCTTCAGGTATTGTTAAAACGAGCCAATGCACATTGGCGTGTGTGAATTGTATCACACGCTCCACCCCCGCAGCGCAGGTATAAATACGGAAGTGGATGCACACACCAGTTGTCTTTCGCTTCAGAGCTGTTCGGTGTCGATGTTTCTGAAGAGTGTTGTTATGTTACAACGAGCGAGTGTGTCGGTGTTCTTCTGGAAGAATCTCCCAGTGCTGGTGTTTCTACAGTGAAGAGTGCAGCGGTGATCACGAGCTTCTGAAGCTCTCAACTGCTGTTTTAACAGCATCAAATTTCTAGTATGTTTGTTGACGGCTGGTTGAGGGCAGAAAGAAGTGAGTGCTTCACTGTCACTGTAACAGTGTTGCCGCGGTCATTCCCCTGTGTGCTCCGGCACTGGTGACGGGTCCCATTTCCTGAGAGAGCGACACAGGTGTGTTTGCGTCTTTGTCAAGATGCCATTCCATCCGTGCGTTTCAGGGTGCGGTAGGGCTCTGCCCCCCTGTGACGGTCACAATAGCTGTATCACGTGTTTGGGCTTAACCCTCTGAGGTCGGCAAACGCGCCGGCACGTTTTGCTAGATTTTCTTCACATTGTAGCACAATAAACTTAAATTACTCCATCATTTATGGTCATACAGAAAAAGGAAATATGAAAAAAGAATCTGTGAGATGTCTCTTTTGTATGTGTCCACTTACAATCAAATCAAAACATTGTGCTTTTGTAAAATAAAGAAAATAAACAGGGTGTGCTTTCTGCCTCTCCATCTCGGTGAACTTTTTTTTCTTGAGCACGTCTATAAACTGAAACAAAACTCAGCGAATACTTGTCACACATTTACTGTATGAGCCATATATCTTTATAATCATTGAAGTGTGTACTTTTAAATGATCGGATTCAAACTGAAAACAAATATTCTCTGTTTAAGTAATTTGTATAAAACCAACAAGGTGTCCATGTAACCCGTGGGAAAATTGGGTAATATAATAAACCAGACAAAGTCAGTGGTTTGTTCAATTTGTTTATTTTCATATTGTATATTTTTCCAGTTCTGTAAAAAGAAATGTACATTGTTATTGTTACTTGACATGTAAGATTGTATTTTATAAAGTGAAAGTTGCATAGGCTGACTGGTTGTGTTGTGCGAGTGCCGGAGAGGAGAGGAATGACGTCAGACGAGGAAGAGAACAGAGTAGAGAGAGCACGAGGAATAGAGACAGTAATATGTGAATAACATATTTCTCTGGTAACATCTGATATATTAGGGTGACTAATCCTGACGAATGATCGGATGATATCTGAATACTGAACAGTGCTTTGACGAAGAGCTCAATTCAGTTTGTTTACGGACAGTTTGAAGTTTGACGCGAGCTGCTGACTGTGAGCGCGTGTGCGGCGTGGGACGAGAGACTGCCTGTTTGTTGACTAAACGGACCGGGGCTACAGTCTGGGTCATTCGATTGCACCGAGAGAGCTGCATCGGGACCGAGACACGCACGCGATCGACGGGGACGGTGCTTTTGTGCAACACTCGTGGTGAGCGCATTCTTTTTATTTTATTTTGCTCTATGGAGTGAAGCAGCCACACGTTTTAGGCTACAACGAACCCGAGCGTCGATTCAGGCCTGCTACGAGAACTGTGGTATTTTTTTTATTGGATTAGATTTTTGCCGGCTATTAGTTTTAGGAATTAGCCTACACTGTCAATCATCTTTTGGTTGTTTACTAATTCATATTCTTGTGTGATTATTTTATTTTATATTCAGTAAAGAGCTTTATTTGTTTCAATTGTTGTTTCTATTGTCATTTCATTTTCATTTTATAACTCTGTGTTTATTTGAGAACCACAGCATCCTGATTAATCATTTGCCCTTATTAAAATAAATATAGAATTCGATTGAATACTCGATCTAAAAGATCTCAGATTAGCCTTCCCCCATAAACAACTGTTGGGGGCGCTACATCCAGTTTCTCAAACCCTTGCTCATTAGTTTTAATTTGACCATGCCCACGTGCGCAAAAGAGATTGTCATGCAAATCTCCACGTTAAGGAACGCGAACACACTCAAACACAAAGCACCAAACTTCACCAGTCTCTGCTTTTAGTCGAGTTTGGAAGACACGCCGTGAGCTTACATTGGATTTACCTCAGAAGAAGAAGAACGCGATTTGAAGACAAGAAAGATGGAAGGTAAGAAATTCTTAATTATTTTAGTTAATGTTATTGTTGCATAAACTTCACATTGCAGTTGAACTGTTGCTAGATATATGGTGAATATTTTAATATTTAGACCCGTGTTTACTGTTAAATACTGTGTTTGTGGATATCTGCTCAAACGATATGTATAATATGGTAACCATAATGTTTCATATTTTGGAGCATGCTGTGCGTTTGAATGTTTCATATTCAAAACGCGCTGTGCGTTTGAAAAGCAAAACGCACCAAACATTAGGCTTCATGTTTTTACTCCAATCTAATTTCATAACATCATACCGAATTGAAACATTTGAAGTAACATGATAATCAATATATTTTTCTCTAGCGTAGTTGTTACTGAAGTGCTCCTTTTTAACGATATAGGCTGCTATAGGTTATTGTTATTATTATTATTTTATGCAGCACTGCACGTAGCCTATGCCTACAAGGCACAACAAACCTGGTGTTCATTATACATTGTTGGAAACATTTGTGTGTGTATTCTGTGAATTTTAAAAAGCAATTTTAACCAGACAAATCTAAAATCTATTCCCAAAATCGTGCAGCCCTATAGTTTCTCTTGATATCAGCATGTTCACAGGTTGTTGTTTTTTTTTTTTTACAGGGACCAGATGCCCCACTGATAAGTCCTGCTGACTTCAACATTCACATGAGTCTCTGTACATGAACATGGTAAAGTGAAAATCAAACACATTGGAAATGAAAGGTATGTACATTAGGAATGGCACAAAGGTCTCTGTCTTTGGATCATTGTTTTCAATAGTGTGCTTTTTTGTAATTTTTTGTTTATTTTTGGATTATGTTGTGTTGTAAATAAATCCAAACAATCAAAAAGCCATTCTTTTTTAAATCTCCTCATTCTTTGTGCAAGGTTGCTCAGAATGACAGGGCCTGATAGCACCTAATAGGGCCATTAGGGGAGGGTCTTTGTCTTTCTCAGGTGTGAAAATACCATAAATATTCAGGATGTGTTTACGCCTACTCGCATAAAGCTTTCTTACACAAAACACCTCTTACAAATTCAACACCTCTTAAATCAATATATTGTCTTATCTGAATGAGCAGTCAGGATGATTTTCACATAGTTTTGAAGCAAAAATTCTAAGCTACGTGATACAATTTTCAAAAGTTGTGTGAATAAATAATCAGTATGGGTTTCATGACCTTATTTCAGTAACTTTTTTTTTTTTTTTCACTAACCACGCATAAATGTCATTGTCAAAACTACAAACTTTTACATACATGCTGCTGACATATTATTGTAGCAGAGTTTGTGCTAAATACTGTGTAATCAGACTTTAGCCATGAAAATGTCACAAGTAACAGAAATAAGCACAAATGTCAGAGCATGTCAGAACTCCTCCAGGGCCAGAAAACACCTCAGACCCCAGAGGGTTAACGCATACTGAAGCAGCTTTTGTGGATGAGTCATGTTCTCACTGCGGGAACATGACCATCGTGGTGCTGAGATCGAGACTCGCCTTCGTCCACGAAGGTGGAGTCCCCATTCCCATGCCCTGCTCTAGTGTTTCTTCTGGGCCAACTCCCCAGAAGAAGGCTGGAGTGCCGCATGAGTTGGGTGATCTGAGGATCACAGTGAGAGGTTCCCCGCCCGGCAAAGCCCCGTGGGTCCCTCTCTCCTCATTCGCACCGCAGCCGGTGGAGCTCCCCGATGAGCACGCTGGTCCCTCTGTAGTGGACCGACCAGCCGTTTCGTTCGGGGCCCCTCCAGAGGACAGGATGTCCATCGCAGCATCAGAGGAAGAGCTGGGCTCTGGAGATGATGACTCGGCTCCGCTGCCTCCCTCTGGGAGATCAGCACTGCCCGAGCCAGATCCAGAGATGGCAGCTAGGGCTGAAAAGGGCTGCCGAGGCAGTAGGGTTCGTCTGTAATCCTCCACCGTGTCCAGAACCGTCTCGGTTGGATGATTGGTTTCTCGGGGCGGGCCGGGCTGGATCTCAGCCCACCGCCCCAGTACATTTCTTCCCTGAAGTGCATGAGGATCTTACTAGGTCGTGGATGGCACCTTTCTCTGCCAGAAACCGCCTAAGTAGTTCCTCCCCCCTCACTACCCTTGACAGAGGAGTGGTGAAGGGTTACGAGGCTATCCCTCCAGTGGAGCGGTCTGTCGCGATGCAGCTGTGTCCGGCGACCGCTACCTCATGGTCCAGGAGCGCCATCTCTGGCTCAACCTGGCAGACATGAGGGATGCGGACAAGGTTCAGTTCCTGGACTCCCCCATTTCACAGGTTGGGCTATTCGGCAACATGGTGGAGAACTTCACCCAACAGTTTTCTGCCACCCAGAAGCAGATGGAGGACACATCCTGCCCCAGCAGCCCGCTGCTGCCTCCACAAAGAGAGAAAAAGAAAAAAAAAACGAGACTACCTGGAGGAGGTGGTCTCAGCTGCACGCTTGTTCAGGAAGTAACCTGTGCATGTGTTTTAGCTGATTATGATGTATTTAGTTAAATAAAACACATGTAAGGGATGATGGTGTTTATGATTTACCTTGGATATGAGCAAGAGTGAGCCTGCAGTGTATTCGCTCATAGTACGTGGAGTAAGGGCAACAAATTAATAGAAATCCACTGTCTCCTCAAAAGAGTATGTTTGCAAGCAGCAGAAAGCCACCTTGTGCAACACACAGTAAACCTGTGTTGTTCACTCAGCTGTGCATAATAGCAACAAATTAATAAAAAACACAATATATTGATCCACGCTCTCTTTTCTATCATGCGCCGTGCACGTTTGCGATGGCGTAAGATGCATGCAAACGCACCAGGGTTTGATAGAATCAAATAGTTTAATTCCAAGTGTGTTTGTTTCATGTGCTTCAGTTCAGTTTAGTCTTATGCCGTTTTTACATTGGCAGTTTAGATCGGCACAGTTCACATAAAAAAAATCATTAATGTGAAATCTGTCATGTGTACCTGCAGTGCACCGAGGTACTGAACCCGAGACTACCTGGAAGAGATGGTCTGAGTTCGGCTGCACTCAAAATGTGCCGCGATTTGTGTGAATGTGAAAGCAACACAGACTTGGGTGCGTGCTTGTTCGGGAAGTAAAGGTACATGACGGTAGTAAAGTTAGTTTACGTTTGACATTCGGTCCACTCGCAATACACAAGGCTTAATTTCAACAAATAAAATATTTATTAATTAACCCTATAAATCAATTAAACAAATTAACTATATGACATTATGATATCAAACTAATAGTAAAAGGTTCAGAAAAAAATATCCCTTTTATTGCACAAGGCTCTGTTTTTGGAATTAGCTTTACACATATTTATTAATAATTAAAACAAATTAAATGTTTGCAATACTGTAAATATATTAAACTACAACACTGTTTGGCCTAAAGGTATCAACCCACCTGTAAATTACTCAGAATATTATTCTCTGTAATGCACAAGGCTTGTTTTTTTCTGATTATTTATCTGGTATTTCTTATATACAGTGCTTAAAGGGATACTCCACCGTATTTTCATATTAAACCATGTTATTCCCTTAACTAAGACGAGTTGATACATACCTTTCTCGTCTCAGTGCGTGCACTAAATCGCTCTGTCTTGCGCGAAACTTTGTTAGCACTTAGCTTAGCCCAGTTCATTCAATATGGGCCAAGCAGAGAAGCAACCAGACACCTTGACGTTTTCCCTATTTAAATACAGTTACTCGAGTAGTGTAACTCGACCTAGGACGGTGACACAAAACAAAACGTTGCGCTTTTCTACGCGTGTAAAATGGATAACTATATTGTATGGCGGAATACCATAGCAAGTGCTTGTGAGCACTTCGACTTTGGCGCAGTAAT
Organism: Vimba vimba; assembly: GCA_022828995.1. NCBI lineage: Eukaryota > Metazoa > Chordata > Actinopteri > Cypriniformes > Leuciscidae > Vimba > Vimba vimba. The sequence goes on along the minus strand of CM040827.1, from coordinate 26,610,468 downwards.
ATCTTCACAAGTGAAAAATCCTCTCACCGGCCCCCGCTCCCTCTAGTGAAGATATTACTGCGCCCAAGTCCAAGTGCTAGGTCGAGTTACACTACTCGAGTAACTGTATTTAAATAGGGAAAACGTCAAGGTGTCTGGTTGCTTCTCTGCTTGGCCCATATTGAATGAACTGGGCTAAGCTAAGTGCTAACAAAGTTTCGCGCAAGACAAAGCGATTTAGTGCACGCACTGAGACGAGAGAGGTATGTATCAACTCGTCTTAGTTAAGGGAATAACATAGTTTAATATGAAAATATGGTGGAGTATCCCTTTAAAGGGGCATTCCACCCATTTGAACATTGTTTTTTATTTAAAGTGGGTCATATATGTAGTCGAATTGTAAAATAAATTTTGAATTTGGTGCCTTCGTGACCGAGGAAAGACAAAAAATAACTTCAGGACGCATTTGTTTGAAAGACAACAACTCCCACAATGCACCACATTGCACAGCTCTGCAAGCCACTCCCACTAATCCAGAAAGCGCATATCTGCCTATAAGAGAAATCACTCTTCCGTCTACAAGGCTAGCTACCACCAGAGCTTGAAATTCATTTCACATTCACACAAAATGTCTAGTTAGTTGGCGAACTCATTAGTGCATTACTCCTCGTTTGTATTTCTTTCGAAAAGGTGAATTATTGCATGGTACCTGGATGTTCAGTCAGAACATATGCGGTGCGAAACTAGGATAGTTCACAACACAAACGTCCGTGTCCTCGTCTGATTCAGAGATTTCGTCCAGGAGAAATTGTCATCGTGCCGCAGACGGACTCTATCTCTGTGTTTGTAGCGGTTCGTAGTTGCATAGTGAAATCACCGGCGCCACCAGTCCGCCCTAACTCGAGCCAGTCCGGGCTCCTGGTCCGCGGCAGGCAGGTCTTCTGCCTCGGCTGTTCTTCGCTATAATGCGGCTTGTAAAGGTAGCCACAAACACCCGATTCAAGCATCAGACTTCCGAAATCCTCTTCTTCTATATCATATTGAGTACTCTCCTCCGCTATTGTCATAACTGTACATCTGTCTCCACAGCGCCTGTTAGCTTAGCTTCAAACAAGATGGAGGATATTGCTTTCAGTTTCAGAGAGTAAAGTCCCACCCACTGATCTGTAATAGGTGTGACGGCCCCAGGGCCTCGGACAGGGTATTTGTGTGTGTGTGTCTCTGTCTGTCTTTTCTTACAGGGTGAACTTCCGGGTGGAGTTGAGGCCATCAGGCAGATTAGGGGCAGCTGGCCACTGTCAATAAATCCCGCCCCTTTCTGATTGTTGTTGGGCTTGGCTGTTTGCTCCCTCCTGGTCCCCAGCACGATGGCGTTGTCCTTTGCTGTGTTTTGTTTGTTTGTTTAGTGTTTAGTTAATCTGGTATTATGTTTTGCTGGTTACGTTTGTTAAGTGTTAAAAGATATGAGTTGCTGTATTTTTATTCAATTAATTTACTTTTGTGAATAAACACCCTTTCCTGGTTATTTCTTGAGCATGGTTTCCTCTATTTGTTGTGGCTTTTGACCCGGGCCATAACATAGGTCTGTAGCGTGAGCGGGTCCCGCCCCCTGGGAAAGATGAGGAACTAGTGCTTGTAGTCTCAACAGAAATCCCCCCCTCTTACACTTCCTCCTACAATGACGCAAAATGACGATTTTTGCGTCATTGTAGGAGGAAGTGTAAGAGGTAAATAACGGATTTCTCCCGTCTCAGGGGAAAATGAGAGAGTGTTGCACGACCATTCAATAGTATGACTGGGTTTCTAACAATGCAAAGCTTAATGCAAATGGGTGGAGTGTCCCTTTAAGTAAGTAAGTAAGTAAGTAAAATTTATTTATATAGCACTTTTCACAGATAAAAATCACAAAGTGCTTCACAATAAAATACAGGTCCTTCTCAATAAATTAGCATATTGTGATAAAGTTAATTATTTTCCATAATGTAATGATAAAAATTAAACTTTCATATATTTTAGATTCATTGCACACCAACTGAAATATTTCAGGTCTTTTATTGTTTTAAGGCGAGACACTACAGGTGAATAGGGTAAAATTGTTAACTTACAGATATCACCATCAAACTTTACCAGTTGATTACTCACATGAATAGGAGAAAAAAATGTATTGCAAGTTTTTTGTAATTGTATTTTTAAATATGCTAATGAGGCTATATCTAATTAAATATGCGCTAATTTGCATATATTTTGAAGTGATGAATCTGACCATTGAAAAAAACAAGGTTCAAAATTACTTTTGCATTTTGTTGATATATTCAATGAAAAGACATTTTCAGAGGGGATTATGAATATCCCCTTTTGTTACCCTGTAAATCAGAAAATACTGGCAATAGCCTTAAAAAATTGATTTCCGCCCTATTTTTAGGCATAAAATGTCATATAAATCAGGCCAAGAATGATATATCAACAAATCCCTCTGAACAAATCTTAACAATATAGTTAGGAATACGACTGTAAAGTTTGGTGTATGTAGGTGCTACAGAAGCGGAAAATCGTCACTAGGAGTGCAAGAAAAAACTCATTTTGAGAAAACGGCCTTTAAAGATTTTTATGGCAAAATTCCACTAATTTCTATTGAAAGCCATGAATTACAGACAAAATATGCTTTAGGTCCAAGTAAAATCCATGTATCACACTGTTTAACATCCAAAACTCATTATTGATTCATCCATCACTGATCATAACATCCAAAACAACACATCAACAGTCCATCACACAAGTGGAATGGAAAAACTAAATACCGGTATATCACAGTCCCTCAGGCAGATCATATTTAGCTGTCAGTGGAGCTGCTGTACCCTCTCCTAGGAGAACTTCCAGCTTCTTTTCTGGTGCTAACTTTGGGAAGTTTTATTCTTTTGGCTATTTGTCCAAGGTGTAAATCACTTAGTGAAGATACTTTTTCCCAGTGGAGGAAGTGCATCTCTGTCTGACCCAGTTGGTGGTCACTGAGCCTGTATTTAGTCAGGATCCGTCTCTTCTTCTCTGACAGTGTGCAGATACTCTGTCAAATAACAATTTAGTCTACTTTGTTTGCTTTCTCCAATGTTCTAAATATTGATATTTTGAATGATTCATAATTAGTTTTGTTCTGTTGAGTCGTTTTGAACCAGTGCTGAAGGGAGCCTGTTTGGTTAGTTTCACCATCAGCTGACTGAGGGGACTGTTTTCAGGATTTGGCTTGTGGGTTTTAAAGTGCTTTGAAATGTAATGTGTCTTTTTGACTTACATTTAGATGTGTTCAAAATGTTACAGCTTGTTCGTAACGCATCGACGCACGATGGTTACTCATTGCGCGGCTCGCGAGCCTCGTGCGGCCGCCAAGCTTTAATTTGTTGCTCGCATGGCTGTAAAAAATACGGCGATATCATGCAGCCACTCACTACAGATATTTCTTAAAAACATTAAAAATAAGTAGGGCTATAACATAACCCATTACAAACTCAAAGTGTCAGCTATATTACAAATAATTTCGATCGGATTGAAAGAGGTGGTTTATCGAGAGAACATGTAAACACTTGGTCGATTGAGAACCGAAACTGAAAGGACGACGTATGGCTCTCCTACTGACTTGTCCTTATCAGTGCGGCTCTCATGAAAAAAAATGTGAAGACCCATATGGCATTTCATCATCTTTTGTCTGTTGGTAATCCCTTGTGTCTTCTAGCTAATGACAACTGCTTTCGACTTCTCTGAGAGAATTTTACACGCATATCTTTCGACATTTTGAACTACCGCGGAAATGTCAAAGCGCGTCACGTGACGATTCTGGACGAATCACGTTGTCAGAAATTGGCATCAGCCAATGAGATTGCGCATTTCGAGTTAAATCACCTGTTTTACTTTCATGATTTGTTGCTGATAGACAGGAAATTACCATATTTGGATCCGACAGCATTGAAAAGAAGAGAGAGAGCTTTCCAACGGTATACGAGATGAAGGGGTAGAGAGAGCGATCGCGGAGCAGTGGGATGATTTAGAACGCCAACTTTTGATGAATTTAGGCGAAATCTGCACACTCAAACAGACAAAGTGTAGTAAAATAAAGACCTAAATGTGTATTTTGGACTTTTTTTCAGCACAATTCTGAAAGAATACATATTATTAAAGACAAATAACCCAAAATCTCAAAATTGACCAGTGAAAAAAAAAACGATGTTTTTGCCTGCCGTGTCTCGCCTTAATACTGATGATTTTGGCATACAGCTCATGAAAACCCAAAATTCCTATCTCAATAAATTAGCATATCATGAAAAGGTTCTCTAAACAAGCTATTAACCTATTCATCTGAATCAACTAATTAACTCTAAACACCTGCAAAAGATTCCTGAGGCTTTTAAAAACTCCCAGCCTGGTTCATTACTCAAAACCGCAATCATGGGTAAGACTGCTGACCAGAAGGCCATCATTGACACCCTTCAAGCAAGAGGGTAAGACACAGAAAGAAATTTCTGAACGAATAGGCTGTTCCCAGAGTGCTGTATCAAGGCACCTCAGTGGGAAGTCTGTGGGAAGGAAAAAGTGTGGCAAAAAACGCTGCACAACGAGAAGAGGTGACCGGACCCTGAGGAAGATTGTGGAGAAGGACCGATTCCAGACCTTGGGGGACCTGCGGAAGCAGTGGACTGAGTCTGGAGTAGAAACATCCAGAGCCACCGTGCACAGGCGTGTGCAGGAAATGGGCTACAGGTGCCGCATTCCCCAGGTCAAGCCACTTTTGAACCAGAAACAGCGGCAGAAGCGCCTGACCTGGGCTACAGAGAAGCAGCACTGGACTTTTGGACAAATTTTGCATGTCATTCGGAAATCAAGGTGCCAGAGTCTGGAGGAAGACTGGGGAGAAGGAAATGCCAAAATGCCTGAAGTCCAGTGTCAAGTACCCACAGTCAGTGATGGTCTGGGGTGCCATGTCAGCTGCTGGTGTTGGTCCACTGTGTTTTATCAAGGGCAGGGTCAATGCAGCTAGCTATCAGGAGATTTTGGAGCACTTCATGCTTCCATCTGCTGAAAAGCTTTATGGAGATGAAGATTTCATTTTTCAGCACGACCTGGCACCTGCTCACAGTGCCAAAACCACTGGTAAATGGTTTACTGACCATGGTATTACTGTGCTCAATTGGCCTGCCAACTCTCCTGACCTGAACCCCATAGAGAATCTGTGGGATATTGTGAAGAGAAAGTTGAGAGACGCAAGACCCAACACTCTGGATGAGCTTAAGGCCGCTATTGAAGCATCCTGGGCCTCCATAACACCTCAGCAGTGCCACAGGCTGATTGCCTCCATGCCACGCCGCATTGAAGCAGTCATTTCTGCAAAAGGATTCCCGACCAAGTATTGAGTGCATAACTGAACATAATTATTTGAAGGTTGACTTTTTTTTTGTATTAAAAACACTTTTCTTTTATTGGTCGGATGAAATATGCTAATTTATTGAGATAGGAATTTTGGGTTTTCATGAGATGTATGCCAAAATCATCAGTATTAAAACAATAAAAGACCTGAAATATTTCAGTTGGTGTGCAATGAATCTAAAATATATGAAAGTTTAATTTTTATCATTACATTATGGAAAATAATGAACTTTATCACAATATGCTAATTTATTGAGAAGGACCTGTATAATACAGTAACAAATTCAAAATACAAGAATGTTAAATACAAATAAAAAACATAACAAACAACCATAAAAAACACTTGACTAACTAAAAGCCTGTTTGAAGAGCAGAGTCTTCAATTGCTTTTTAAAAGAATCAACAGAGTTCGCACAATGCAGAAAGAGAGGCAAAGCATTCCACAGCCTAGGAGCCACTGCCTGGAATGATTGGTCCCCTCTAGTTTTAAAATGAGTGCGGGGAACCACTAATAGCCTCTGATCTAATGACCTGAGACTCCGGGTGGGAGTGTAAAGCTATCAAGTCAGTGATGTAGGTAGGAACTTGACCATGCAGGGCTCTGAAAGTAAGGACCAGGATTTTAAACTGAATTCTGTACTGGACTGGTAACCAGTGAAGTGCTGCTAAAACAGGTGTGATGTGTGCTCTTTTCTTAATGTGAACGAATTCTAAACCCATTTAAATCCATTAAACTACAACACCGTTTGGCCTAAAGCAGCCCACTAAACAAAGGACGTCGGATAGACGAGCAGATCATGTCTATATTGGGTCCGTCGGTCCATGACCAATTCTGGACATCTATTCGACGTCCAAACTAGGTTCTCTATTTGGACGTCCAACCATGACCCAACTTGGACGTCATATTGACGTTCAACATTGGACCTTTGAACTGGGTAATTTTTTTGGACGTCATCTGGACGTCTATGACAGGTGCAGGAAATTTACATGAATATTTTTTTTTTATTTACAAATATCAACATTGTTATTATCAACATGATTAATACATATGAATACAGATTATTTATAATTATTTAAGATCATTTTCCAAAAACTTTATTTGATCGTCTCAGCATCAGGTGATAACTGGAGACAGTGTGGGTTCAGCGATCTCTGTGATGGGAGAAAGTGTGTGTGTGTGTGTGTGTGTTGTGTTGTGGCGGGGGGAGTGTGGTTCAGCGAGCACACTAAGCCTGAATATTGTTTTGAAAAGACTTATCTAATAAAACACACGATCCGCAAGCCGACCCCGTCTCCTTCCTTCTTTCCACAAACAAACTTTTGTGGACGGAAGTCAACATTAGACGTGCGGAAGACGTTGAAAAAATACGTCGCCTGGCGTTACAAAACAACCCCTTCAGTGGACCGAATTTGGACGTCCAAAAATTACATGAAAAAGACGTCACTCCGACATCATATTGCGCAGTGGGAGGGGTCGGGAACTTTTTTTGACCAAAGAGCCATTTTTTTCATTTTTGGATAATGCATTTTTCTAAAAGAGCCACAGTAGAGAAAAAAAAAAAAAAATATATATATATATATATAAATATACAGATTAACACTAGGCGATTTCCTATGCAGATATTGACTTGGGACTATATTAGGGGGAAGCACAGGCGAAGCACTGCTACTTGGGCGCAAAGATATCACGCCCAAGTAGCAGTGCTTCGCCTGTGCTTCCCCCTAATATAGTTCTTAATATATAAGTCAATATCTGCATAGGAAATCGCCTAGTGTTAATCTGCATCGCTATTTGTACTCGTTGTGAATACGCAGGCCACAAGAAGTAATTAGGTGGGTTTTTTTTATTTTTTATATTACTTTTACTCAGGTCATGCTAGCTGGCAACAAAGGATTCCATTAATTGTGCTAAGCTAAGCTAGCGCCGACCCTGTCAAACTAAAACAATGCATGCACTGAGACAAAAATGCATTTACCCACCTATCTAAATGTAGGAAAGGTGAATAAGCCCTATTTCAAAAAACGGTGGAGTGTTCCTTTAAATGTTGAAATTCCATCAGAATCATCATTTTGGTTGAGGTTGAAAATTCAATGCTAAATAATATTGGATCAATGTTGAAAAATCAATGTTAAAATAATATTGGAACAATGTTGAAAATTAAATGTTAAAATAATATTGAATCAATGTTGATAATTCAATGTTTTTCAGTGTTGAAAAGAAAAACATTGAATCAATGTTTATTTTTGGTCAGCTTAAATTTCTCCACTGGTTGCCTAGACAATCCTAACATTGGTTGCCAACCACCAATCAGATCGAAGTGTTGCATAACAGTCAACAGAATTCAAGCGTGGCTAATAGATTTCAAGCGCGAAACAGACAGACAGACGAATCATTCGGGCAACGACAGAGTGATTTTTAGAAGCAAGTTAATCTTAAATCTCTAATCTTTCATTTCTCATTTTTATTTATCTATATTTCTTTTGCTCGCTCGAACACTTTTATTTTTGTCAGTCGAGGGGCGTGACTTGCTGTTTTAATAACCTCAAATGTAATTGGTTACTTCCCCTTTTCCGGAAGTCAGTTGTGATTGGACGCCTGTCCAATGACCCATAATTCACTTGACTTCAGACATGATATTTGTTTTATTTATTTATATTAATGTGTAATGTGATTTAATGCATTGGTAATATAGAATAGATTCTTACCAGATACTTTATTAACAGAAAGTCGTTTTAGTGATTGCATTGTGTTGTTTAGAGATATTTACAGACTGTAATGACACATTTCCATGGTTATTAGCATTTTAAATCTACCAAAATTATTATATGTTCTTAAAATTCTTATTCGTGCTTTGCAAGTGATCAGCAATATTTTACAATAATTAAAAATGTATACAATGTTTAATAGGGAGCCAATGCAGTGTTGACAGAACTGGGCTAATATGGTCATACTTCCTGGTTCTGGTAAGAACTCGAGCTGCTGCATTTTGTACCAGCTGTAGTTTGTTTATTAAGCATGCAGTGCAACCACCCATAATAGCATTACAATAATCTAGCCTTGATGTCATGAATGCATGAACTACTTGTTTTGCATTTTTCACTTAGAGCATATGACGTAATTTAGATATATTTTTAAGATGAAAAAATGTGGCTTTACAGATGCTAGACACGTGACTTTCAAATGAAAGATTGGTATCAAAGAGCACATCCAGGTTCCTAACCGACGACGAAGACTTGACAGAGCAGCCATCAAGTGTCAGACAGTATTCTAGCTTATTACGTGAGGACGTTTTTTTGTCCAATAATTAGAATCTCTGTTTTTTCAGAAATAAAGGGTTAGTTCACCCAAAAATGAAAATTCTGTAAGTAATTACTCACCCTCATGTTGTTCCAACCCCATAAGACCTTCGTTCATATTCGGAACACAAATTAAGATATTTTTGATTAAATCTGAGAGCTGGATCACTCCTCCATAGGCTTCTAAGACATTGAAAATGTATTAAAGACATTGTTAATATAGTCCAAGTGACTACAGTGGCTCAATCTTAAGTTTATAAAGCGACGAGAATACTTTGTGTGCGCAAAAAAATCAAAAATAACGACTTTATTCCACTATTCATTTCCTTCTCTCTGGGCCTCGAGTTAGTTCACGTAGTGTTTTAGCGCAGCGCGTCTGTGTTGCACGTCACCACGTAGGCTCACTATTGGCCGACGCTGGTCATGTGTGTGATGCGTGTGACGTGCAACACAGACGGGTGTCCAATCATTTTTGGGTGAACTAACCCTTTAAGTAGTAGGAAGTTGCTAGTTATCCAGTTTTTTATATCAGCTATGCATTCCGTTAATTTTGTGAATTGGTAAGTTTTGTCAGGCTGTGAAGAAATGTAGAGCTGCGTATCATCAGCATAATAGTGAAAACTAATGCCATGCTTCTTACTGATATCTCCCAAGGGTAGCATGTACAGAGTGAACAGCAATGGTCCTAGTACTGAGCTTTGTGGTACACCATACTTAACTTGTGATCGATAAGACATCTCTTCATTTACTGCTACAAACTGATAACGGTCAGATAAGTATGATTTAAACCATGCTAATGCAATTCCACTAATGCCAACATAATGTTCGAGTCTAATTAAAAGAATGTTGTGGTCGATAGTGTCATGCAGCACTAAGATTGAGTAACACTAATAGAGAGATACAATCACGATCGGATGATAAGAGCAAATCATTTGTGACTCTAATGAGAGTACTATGTACTATGATACGGTCTAAATCCTGATTGAAAATCCTCGCAGATAGCATTTCTTTCTAAAAAGGAACATAGTTGTGAAGATACTGCCTTTTGTAGCATTTTTGACAGAAAAGGTAGATTTGAGATGGGCCTGTAATTGACTAATTCTGTAGGACCAAGTTGTGTTTTTTTAACAAGCAGTTTAATCATAGCCAGCTTAAACGTTTTTGGTACGTATCCTAATGACAAACATGAATTAATGATATTAAGAAGAGGATCTTTGACCTCTGGAAGTGTAACCGGCCTAAATCTGCCCACTGTTATGATCTGCGTTGTGTTGGTTTATTCAGAGAAGACACCGGACACTGGAACTGCTGCTCATGGAGAATTTATTTTCATTGAGGAAGTAGATGGTACTCTCCTCAGCATGCTCAAAGGAGTCTGGATGAAATAAAGAGAGTACAGCATGAAATGTTTGCTTCTGTGATTTGATCTCCTCTCCTCAGCGCGCTCAAAGCAGACTCAACACACATCACAATGATAATGACATCACAAATACTGTGTGTGAAACATGTTACATACAATGGCAAAATTAATTGTCACAAGCATTTACACCAAACATACATTACATTCTCCTGCAGCTATTTTTAAGTCAATCACAAATTAGTAAAGAAACAAACTGATACAAAATGAATACATTAGGAAATTTAACAGAAATAAAACATACCTGGATGAAATAAAGAGAGTACAGCATGAAATGTTTGCTTCTGTGATTTGATCTCCTGCACAGATCAAAGACCAATTAATTAATCGGCCAAAATCACCGCATTCAGTCGACGCACACACATACACTCAAACCGCTGTACTCAGCCATAAAACTATTATATCCAATCCATCCATGCATAAAACACTTCGTAACACATTCCTAACACTCTTAACATGAATATAATTTAACATTATGTACTCAATCCAACTTCTGAAAACTTTGACACTTTATATTGAAAGAGCACCGCTAGCTGCTTACCTCTCCTCAGCGCGCTCAAAGCAGACAGAGGACGCAGCACGGGCAGAACAGAAATGACGTCATGACGCCAGTACAATTAATTAACTCTTTTTCCGAAATAATACTGATAAAAGTTCAAAACTAAATTACTATGTCTTTTTAAACAAAATAATATGAAGTAAATAAAAACTGAGAGGAAGGATTATTGGTGAAATACATGTATTCTCAGTGAATATTCACTCATGAATATTAACATCCGTCACAGAAGCATCTCTTTCAGTAGCTTAGACGGTATAGGGTCTAACATACATGTTGTCGATTTAGATGATTTAACGAGTTTATAAAATTCTTCCTCTCCTATAGTAATGAATGAATTTAAATTTTCCTTAGGGAGACTACAATGCACTGCCTGATGCGATACTGTAGTAGACGGTTGCATGGTTATAATTTTCTCCCAGATATTATCAAGTATCAAGTATCAAGTATATTTGTATAGCGCTTTTCACAATACAGATTGTATCAAAGCAGCTTCACAGTATTAAAATAAAATAATACAACAAAGTTTGTTTCTAGTGGAATTTATTGATTGATAGAATAAAACTAAATATCCCCAAAATATCCCCAACTGAGCAAGCCAAAGGCAACAGTGGCAAGGAACCGAAAAACTCCATCAAGTGACCTAATGGTGTCCTAAAACTCCATCAGGTGACCTAATGGAGAAAAAAAAAACCTTGGGAGAACCCAGGCTCAGTCGGGGGCCAGTTCTCCTCTGGCATTTATGAACTAGAGGCCGGATTGTAGTTTGAAACTGTGAGAATAACAATATTATATGAATGCCTGGCCGAAAAGATGCGTCTTTAATCTAGTTTTAAACTGGGAGAGTGAGTCCGAGTAACGAACAGTATCAGGAAGGCTATTCCAGAGTTTTGGAGCCAAATGCGAAAATGCTCTCCCTCCTTTGGTTGATCTGGATATCCTAGGTATGACCAAAAGCCTCGAATTTATTGATCTTAAAGAGCGTGATGGATTATAGGGTGATAGAAGATCTGTTAAATAGACTGGAGCTAAGCCGTTTAGGGCTTTATAAGTCAATAGCAATACCTTATAATTAATACGGAACTTTATAGGTAGCCAATGTAGTGATGATAAAATCGGTGTTATATGATCATATTTTCTTGATCTAGTAAGAACTCTAGCGGCTGCATTTTGGACTAACTGTAGCTTGTTTATTGAGGATGCAGGACAACCGGCTAATAAAGCATTACAGTAATCTAGTCTCGAGGTCATGAATGCATGAACTAACTTTTCTGCATCAGAAACTGATAGCATATTACGTAGCTTAGCAATGTTTCTAAGGTGGAAAAAGGCTGTTTTTGTAACATACGAAATATGATTTTCAAAAGACAGGTTACAATCGAGTATAACACCCAGGTCTTTTACTGTAGAGGATAAAGTAACAGGACATCCTACGATGTCAAAGTTGTATTGTGAGAGGTTCTGTGGGCGGTTTTTTGAACCGATAAGTATTACCTCTGTCTTGTCTGGATTTAATAAAAGAAAATTACGCGTCATCCAATCTTTTATATCTTTAACACACTCTGTCAATTTGGATAATTTAGCGTTTTCATCCGGCCGTGATGAAATATATATTTGAGTGTCATCAGCATAACAGTGGAAACTAATTCCATGTTTCCTTATAATATTTCCAAGTGGCAGCATATATATTGAGAATAACAGAGGGCCCAACACAGATCCCTGCGGCACTCCATAGTTTACTGGAATTATGATCGATTTTTCTCCATTTAAATAGACAAAATGGTAGCGGTCTGATAAGTATGATCTAAACCAGCTTAATGCTTGTCCTTGAACACCAGTATAATTTTGTAGTCGATCTAAGAGTATTGTATGATCTATAGTATCGAACGCAGCACTTAGATCAAGTAAAACTAGTATTGAGATGCAGCCTTGGTCAGAAGCTAAGAGTAAATCATTTGTGATTTTAACGAGCGCAGTTTCAGTGCTATGATGCGGCCTGAATCCTGACTGAAACTTTTCATAGATATCATTTTCTTGCAAGAAAGAGCCCAGTTGAGCGGACACAACTTTTTCTAGTATTTTAGACATAAAAGGTAGATTTGAAATGGGTCTATAATTTGCTAGATTATGCGGGTCTAATTGTGGTTTCTTAATGAGAGGTTTTATCATTGCCAGTTTAAATGTTCTTGGAACATGACCTAAAGATAAAGACGAGTTAATAATATTGAGGAGAGGCTCTTCCACTACAGGTAACACTTCCTTCAGTAGTTTAGTTGGTATAGGATCTAATAAACATGTTGTTGTTTTAGATGAAGTGATAAGTTTATTTAACTCTTTTTGTTCTATAGTTGTAAAGCACTGTAATTGTTCTTGCGGGGGGGAAATTGAGGCTGAATTATAAGGTGCGATTGAGGATTGAACGTTTACAATTGTGGTTCTGATGTTTTCTATTTTCTCAGTGAAGAAGTTCATGAAATCATTACTACTAAACTGTAACGGGATATTTTGTTCGGGTGACGTCTGTTTATTTGTTAGTCTAGCCACGGTGTTAAATAAAAACCTAGGATTGTTTTGGTTGTTTTCTATTAGTTTGCGGAGGTGCTCAGCCCTGGCCGCTTTTAGGGCCTTTTTATAACGTGACATACTGTCTTTCCACGCGATTCTAAAGACCTCTAAATTAGTTTGTTTCCATTTACGCTCTAAATTACGGGTTTCTCTCTTTAGAACATGCATAGTATTATTGTACCATGGTGCTTTAATTTTCTCTGTGACCTTTTTTAATCTAACGGGTGCAACAACATCCAATGATCTAGAGAGAATGGTGCTCATAGTGCTAGTTAGTTCTTCTAGTTCATCTGTTTGTTTGGGTTCAGGCAGCAGCTGAGACAGATCAGACAAGCAACTCGAGAAATTATCTATGGTGGATGGAAGGATTGTTCTGCCTGGTCGAAAACGCGGCGCCGCATGACATATTACAGCAGTACGTAATATGCAAGTTACCAAGTAATGGTCAGTGACATCATCACTTTGTGGAATGATATCTATATCGGTTGGATCGGATCCATATGATATAATTAAATCGAGTGTGTGATTAAGACGATGAGTTGGTCCGGTGACGTTTTGTTTGACCCCAAAGGAATTTAATAAATCTATAAACGCAGCCCCTAACGCATCATTTGGATTATCTACGTGTATGTTAAAATCTCCAACAATTAATGCTTTATCTACATTGACCAATAGATCTGAGAGAAAATCTGCAAACTCTTTTAGGAAATCAGCGTAAGGCCCAGGCGGTCTATATACGGTAGCCAAGGCTAGAGATAATATGGATTTTTTTCTAACATCTAAGAGCGTAACATTTAGTACAAGTATTTCAAACGAAATAAACTTATAACCCGTTTTCTGAGTAACATTGAGAATATCTCTATAGACCGCTGCAACACCGCCGCCACGACCAATCAGACGGGGTTCGTGCTTATAGGAGTATCCTAATGGAGTAGACTCATTTAGACCGAAATAATCATTAGGTTTAAGCCAAGTTTCAGTAAGGCAAAGTACATCGAAGCTATTATCCGTGACTATTTCATTTACAATAACTGCCTTAGGTGTGAGTGATCTAATGTTTAGAAGACCTAGCTTTAGAAATTGTTTTTGGTTACTAATAGCAACATTTTCTGGTTTAATAACAATTAGATTTTTTCTAGATCCTGCAGTAGATTTATTATTTGATCTCACTAAACGAGGAATAGACACAGTTTCTATGCAATGTTCTACACTATTTATATCAGTTAATTTGGTGCAGCAGAGACTATGATTTGAACTTTTGGTTACTAGTCAAAAGGTATTTAACAGTTTGGAGATGTTATCTGACAGAAGATCCGATCCGAATCTGCTTGGGTGTAAGCCATCAGCACGGTAAAGCCTAGGACGCTCCCAGAACAGATTCCAATTATTTACAAAGAGCAGTTTCTGCTCATTGCACCATGATATTAACCATTCATTTAGCGCGAATAATCTACTAAACTTTTCATGACCTAGTCGGTACGTGGGAAGCGGTCCTGACACAATGATCGTTATATCAGGCGATGTGCTGCGTACCGTATCGATCAGATTCCTGAAGTCTTTCTTCAGAACCTCTGTCTGTCGCAGCCTGATGTCGGCCCCTCCCGCGTGCAGGACCACAGTTCCAACGCGCTCGTTCAGAATCTCGGGAACGTGAACAGCGATTTCAGAAACACGAGCACCAGGAAAGCAGTGACTATGCACCTTACTTTTATGTAACGTAGCGTGTACGTGTCGAACGATGGAATCACCGATGATCACAGCATCGCGTTCTGTTTCGCGAAGAGGGGAGAAGCGGTTTTGTGTGGATATCTCGAAAACCGGGAGGGTCGGAGAGAGTTTTCTTGGTCTAGACCTGACTCGCGTCTTCCGCTGCGGAAATATCCAGGCTTCGTGGTGGCATGTTGGAGCCGGCGTAAACGAGACCATAGCTGATCGCGGCCTCGACGCTCGTGACCGATGCTGAGTAACGCACGGAGTAGACGAGGTCGGAGTCAGCGGGTTAGTAACGTTAATCACTGATTTGTGTTCATCGGCGCGTGATGTTTCAAGAGCTAACCGCCGGTCTATCAGCTCGGCTTTTCTCACTAAAAGGTCGTGGATCTGTTTCTCAACAGCTTCCAGCTCAGACTGCAACGCGTGTAGCTCAAATGTGTCCTTACCTGCACCAAAAGGTAGACTACTTACATCTGATATATTCGCCATTTTAACAGATGGACAGTAAGTTAAGTTAGCAACGACGCTACCAGTGATGCTATCAATATTAATACTAATTTATGACTGTCTTGGATATAATTCGTCTTTTTAGTGGTACAGGTGTAGAGTAGACGCACGATAGGCGAAAAAATGTTTGTTTGTAAGTGAGTGTGGAGAAGACGCGTTCAGCCGTGATCCACAGGAGTAACCTATAAGAGTATCCGACGTTGGATCACTAATAGGCTTGAGACGCGTCTGCTCAACAGTCCGCGTTGTAACTATGAGGTGAGGAAAAATAGAAAATGTTCGTTGTAAGTGAGTTTAAAGAGAAATCAAGAATTATAAATCAATCGATGGAGCTCCAAAGACAACAACGCGTTCAGACGCGATATTATCAATCTTATAAGTGAAGAAGTTCATAAAGTCATTACTGCTGTGCTGCTTGGAACCGTCTGGGGTTGAAGCTTTATTTTTCATTATTTTAGCCACCGTTTAAATAAATACCTAGGGTTCTGTTTATTTTCTTCTAATAGGGTTGAAAAATAAGTAGATCTAGCAGCTTTTAAGGCCTCTCTGTATGCAATGGAGCTCTCTTTCCATGAAATGCGAAATACCTCTAGTTTTGTTTTCTTCCAGTTGTGCTCCATTTTTCTGGCTGCTCTCTTAAGAGCCTGAGTGTGCTCGTTGTACCACGGCATTGGACTATTTTCTTTAATCTTCTTTAAGCGCAATGCAGCAACTGAGTCTAAAGTGCTGGAAAAGAGAGAATTAAAAGTTTCTGTCGCAATATCAAGTTATTGTAAGCTATTTGGGATGCTGAGAAAATGAAACTGATCAGGAAGATTATTAATAAAGCAATCTTTAGTGACAGAAGTGATAGGTCTAACAAATTTGTAACACGGAGGCGGCTTTGCAGCCTTGGCTAAATGAAGTTTACACTTGACTAGATAATGATCTGAGATGTCATCGCTCTGCTGCAGAATTTCAACGGCATCAACATTTATTCCGTGTGATAATATTAGATCTAGAGTATGATTACGACATCCATGGTCGAAATCCATTTTAATCAGTCCAATAACAAATACACAAAATAAACAAGAAACAAAACAAGAACAGACTTGTAACAGACCTCAGAAGTGTAGTGTGACATACAACAATGACTCCATGACATGAACTTAAACAGACAGGGTATTTATATACAGACACTAACAATATGATAGGGAACAGCTGAGTGCAATCACGAGTGATGGGAACAGACAAAGGATTATGGGAATTGCGGTTCCAGAGTGAATGGTGACAGGAAGGGAAAGAGACCTCTAGTGGACACCCGGGGAAACACAAACCAGACACTGTAACATAACCCCCCCTCTACGGAGCGGCTACCAGACGCTCCACGACAAGAAACAAAAACCAACAAAAGTCCAGGAGGGAGGTGGAACAGTGGAGGATCAGGGGGAGGGATGGAGGGCCAGGACCATGGAAGGGAACGGAAACAGGGGGTGACGGTTTAGCCGGCGGCCAGGGTGAAGCAGATAGTCCGTCGGGTGGCCAGGGCGAAACAGACGACCCATCGGACGGCCAGGGCGGAGCAGACCGTTCATCAGGCAGCCAGGGCGGATCAGATAGTCCCTCGGGCGGCCAGGGCGGAGACGAGCCCTTCCCTCAGGTGGCCAGGGCGGAGCGGACAGTTCATCGGGCGGCCGGGGTGGAGACGACCCTTCAGGCGGCCAGGGCGGAGCAGATAGTCCATCTGACGGCCAGGGCAGAGACGATTCTTCAGGCGGCCATGGCGAATACGACCCTTCGGGCGGCCATGGCGGAGAAGATCCTTCGGGCGGCCACGGCGGAGACGACCCCTCGGGCGGTCAGGACAGACACAGACACCGGCTCAGGAACAGACACGGGCTCAGGGTCTCTGGGTCGGCAGACCTACTGTGTCTCCTCCAAGCATGCAGTACTGCTACAGCATAAAAGAGGAAGACAGCCCTCCTTGCCGTGGCAGGACTGATGGTGGGTATCTCCGGGACGATCTCTGGGATGACAGCGGACTGCACAGGGACAACCTCCGGAACGACAGCGGGCTGCACGGGGACAACCTCCGGTACCACAGCGGCCTGCACGGGGACGACCTCCGGGACGACAGCGGGCTGCACGGGGACAACCTCCGGTACCACAGCGGCCTGTATGGGGACGATCTCCGGGACGTTAGAGAGAAGGGAAGTCTTCCTCCTCCTCCGTCGTTTCTTATGGTGAGGTGCAGGCTCTGGGCTGGACAGGACCCGCGGCGAAGGGTGCTCTGGGCTGAGCATGACCGGCCCATGGTCGAAGAAAGACCGGAGTGAAGAGTGGGTCTGGGGCCCACCTCTAGTACTTCCTCCCCTGCGGGCTCCACGAGTCCCTGAAAATATGGCCAGACGGGTTCCCCTAAAAGACTCTCTGTCATCGATGGAAAGGGGTTTAGGGGATTTGAGCACCATGGCCTCCTCATTCTGACGGGCCCATAAAGCAAAGCCCTGCAAAATATTCATGCTACTGGATCCATTTGATGACGGAGTCATTCTGTCACGCGACAATACAGAGGAATGGGTGGATCCAAATGTAACAATATTATAATCAGGGCAATCCAATTCGTCGTCATCCATGCAAAGGTCAAAATCCAAGTAATCAGTATCGTAGTCATCCATGCAAGGGTCGAAATCCATTTTAATCAGTCCAATAACAAATACACAAAATAAACAAGAAACAAAACAAGAACAGACTTGTAACAGACCTCAGAAGTGTAGCGTGACATACAACAATGACTCCATGACATGAACTGAAACAGACAGGGTATTTATACACAGACACTAACAATGTTAGAGAACAATGGGAACAGCTGAGTGCAATCACGAGTGATGGGAACAGACAAAGGATTATGGGAATTGCGGTTCCAGAGTGAATGGTGACAGGAAGGGAAAGAGACCTCTAGTGGACACCCGGGGAAAAACAAACCAGACACTGTGACACTCTGATAGAAAGTAAGCAAATTCTTTGATAAAGTCTGTATGGTGCCCTGGTGGCCTGCATACAGTAGCCAGCACAAATCTCAAACGTGGTTTATCATTTACACTAGACTTCTTAGTAATTTTGAAAATATTACTATAAATTACAGCAACACCTCCCCCTTTGCCTTTCAGACGAGGTTCATGTTTATAACCGTAATCTTGGGGGGTGGACTCATTTAAAGTCATGTGATCGTTAGGTTTTAGCCAGGTTTCTGTCAAACACAGCACATCTAGGTTATAGTCTGTAATCATATCATTAACATTAAGTGCTTTTGAAGTAAGGGATCGAATATTCAGCAACCCAAGCTAACATCAATTAAATTTTGACCCTTAGATGGGTTTGGAAGTTTTTTGTATGTCCTAATTCGGGGAACAGACATAGTCTCTATATGATGATATCTAGGTGAAAGAGTCTCTATGTGATGCAATTTATCTGACCTTGGTGACGTGAGACAGCTCGATATTACAAGCAAGAATCGTGATATCACACACACACACACACACACACACACACACATGAATTTTCCTAAAACAAGAAGCTACCTAGGCTATGTTAATTAACTAGCCAGCATAGCCTAGTTTAGTTTACATGAATTTTTTTAATATACCTTTATCTTGCTGTTTTTTCTCTTCCTCGGTTTCCTTCTTTTTTCTTTTCTCTGCACCAGAGGGATATGTCCTTTTTTTGTGTCATTTATTGTCAGCTTTGCTGCAATGCTGCTGCCTCTTCAATCAACTCTTCCGTAACTGAAGAACTCTCCAAAAGATTTTGAATTCTCCGAAAAAACTACTTTTCGGAGAACTCCTCCTAGGCCGTTGCTCCAATTTTCACGAAAATTTAACCAGATCATCTCCAGACCATGCCGACAAAAATGTATGGAATTAATGTTGATTCGTCAAACCGTTCTCGAATACTGCACAAACTAATTTTATGTAGCGCTTGCAAAAACAGACGTAAGGCTGTATCTCCGCAACGCTTTATCATATTCAGACCAAAGTTAAAGTATCTTTATTTGTCTCCCCGAGGAGAAATTCGTTTTGGATATAAAGAGATTGCTACAAAAAGATTACAACAGAGACAGAACACAGGTACAGGGTTAAAACAGTTAAAAGACAAAAAGTACATAGAACATTAAGGCTACTCAAAGAGCTGTGCAAATTGCACATCACCATTTTCTAAAATCTGCTTGTGCAAAAGTAATATCATATCATGTCCATACATAACATTCAATCACAGATATACAGTACATTAATAAATTCATGGTCACACGTTCATCCCTGATCATTTATGAGCTTAATTGAGAGAGGAACAAATGAGCGCTTATACCTGTTGTATTTGCACAAAGGAACCCTGTACCTCATTCCTGAGTTCAAAAGCTCAAACTCTGAAAACAACACATGAGAGTTATCAGATATAATGATCTTAGCCTGCCTGATTGTTTTCTGGTCAAAAAGCTCCTGCGGGTTGAGGGGTGCTGGTGTACTCATAATTTTACCTGCCGTCTTGACCAGATTAAAAATCTGAGTTTTTGATTTAACTGTCAAATTTCCAAACCAGCTGGTGATACCATACCGAAGAATGGACTCTATTGTTGCTCTATAAAAGATTAACATAATATTTTTACAGACCACAAACACTCTAAGTCTGCTCAAAAATAGAGGCGCTGATGGATTCTGGCACAGACATTTGTAACGTGTGCGCCAACTCAGGTCATTATCAATAAACACTCCTAGGTATTTAAAGGATGTCACCTGCCTGATGTCATGACCATGGATGGCCACAGGGCTCTGATCTCCAACTGATTTGGGGTCTACCAACATTTCCACAGTTTTGCTTGTGTTGATATGAAGTTGGTGTGAATCACACCAGTTGTCAAACTTGTCCACAGCAACTTGGTGGATGTTTATGTTGCTTTCTTTAGTAAGCAAACTGAGAAGGACAGTATCATCTGAGAATTTGACTATATATTGGTTTGGCTCAGAGCTGATACAATCATTGGTGTACAATGTAAACAGGAGAGGTGAGCTTACACACCCTTGGGGGGCGCCAGTGCTGCACACCACTGGATCAGACAGAGAGGAGTTAAACTTCACCTGCTGTGGCCTGTTTGACAAAAAGGATTGATACCATCTGATTAAAAAAATTATTACTTTTAACCCTCTGGGGTCTAATGTGTTTTTGGGGTCCTTGAGATGTTCTGACATGCCCTTACATTTGTGCTTTTTTCAGTTGCTTATAAACATATTAATGGCAAAGGTATAATTACACTCTATTTAGCACAAACAGGGCTACCATAATATGTGAGCAACATGTATGTACATGTTTGTATTTTTGAGAAAATAATGTTTCTGCATGGTTATTGAAAAAACTAAAAATTTAGTTTCTGAAATAAGGCCACAAATCACATACTAAATATGTGTCAATAAGACTTCTGAATAATGCATTTTGTCGCCTAGAGTTTTTTCTTCAAAATGATGTGAAAATCATCCTGCCTAATCGTTCACATAAAACAATACATTGATTTACATTTTGTAACACACTTTTTGTTTGGAAAGGCAATATGCGGGTGGGCGTGATTCACACCTGAGGAGACAAAGCCCCCGCATAATGAGGCTGCATACTTAATGAGCCTTTCATTCAGGTGTGTGACTGAGCCACAAGAAAGAATGCAAGGACAATATATATATATATATATATTGTCCTTGCATTCTTTCTTGTGGCTCAGTCACACACCTGAATGAAAAATTATATATATAATTGGTTCACAGTTGTTGTTTTTTCCACAAATTGTGCTTGCAAATTGTATAATATCCAAGGTAAGCATTTCTAGTAATTGTGCAGTTAATTGTTCTCATACTGTATTTTCAGACTTATAATATATTCTCTACCCAAATGTGTCACTAATAAAGCATAATAAAATTATTTAAAGAGAAGGCTTATAATGACCTTTTAAGATTTTGTTTACATCTATCCTTGTATATATATATATTTTTTTATTATTATTATTATTATTTTTTATTAAAAAGGTTATACAATTACAACAACATTTAAAATTGTAACAATATTTCCAGTGTAATCTTTCTTTGTAAAAACTAAAGTATACATTTTATCATACATAATTCAATTCATATGAGCAGAAATTGGCAACATTATAAGCTTATTTGATGTGGCAGTATTTTACAGTAAAAACTTTATAATCTATCCGATTTTGTAGTCGATTTTTACTCATCTCAGTATAGCAATAGAGTTTGGTAAAAGCTGTTCATTCATTCACACACAAAAACGCGATTCATTTTTAAACAGTATTTTTGCCAGCTGTAGTAGCTACACAACAGCGCACATCTGTGCGTTCATTCATTCATACACAGAAACGCGATTCATATTTAAACAGTCTTTTTGCATGTGAACTCGCGGTGTGTGTTATCCAGCTGATGTGGGCGTTTCACAGGTTTGCCTGGATCCTCACATTTGCGTTTGAATAGCGCGCGCTCTCCGTGGGCGGAGTCAAATTAAAAATAATGAGCTGAGATGAGAATGACTGACATCTCTTTCTTTTCATACATATTACATAAACTGTGAATATTTGTTTTTTATAAAAAAACACTTCATTTAAAAGAAGAGAATTCAAGCTCCATGCCTGTGTGTCTGTATGCCTGTTTGACTGAGTATTCGCTGAGTTACAGTTCATTTTCGGACGCGTTTCAGAATGGACTACACTGACAGAGAGTAGGCAGAACTCGCATCATGTTTATTTTTCTTTATTTGCCAAAA
Organism: Vimba vimba; assembly: GCA_022828995.1. NCBI lineage: Eukaryota > Metazoa > Chordata > Actinopteri > Cypriniformes > Leuciscidae > Vimba > Vimba vimba. Next base: position 26,588,236 of record CM040827.1, on the reverse strand, counting down.
AGCACAACACAACACTTTGTTTTTATTGTTAGTATACACACAAATAATACACACTTAACAGGATCGATTGATGTATGAAACGTGTATGGAAGATCAAAGTCAACAGAGTATTTAGACTCTCTATTGCACTGATAAGGAAAAACGCAAGCTGGTATCGCCGGTGATATCGCCGACCCCAGGGGGTTAACTGAGCTAATTTCCTAAGAATGATGTCTGGCTGGATTGAGTTAAAGGCAGAGCTAAAATCAACAAAAAGCAGTCTAGCATATGCAACAGGACTTTCAAGGTGCTTCAAAGTTAGGTGCATTATTGTTGATATAACATCACTTGTACTACGTTTTTTTGTATAAGCGAATTGGTATTTATCTAAATTGTTTTCCACATCTGTGTGGAGTTTCTCTATCATAAGCCTCTCTAAAGATTTAAAAACATTGGAAGTAATGGCCACTGGCTGATAGTTCTCCTGGTGGCATGCCTTTTTGGGTACTGGAATAATGATAGATTTTTTCCAGAGTTTTGGTACTGTACATGTATCTATAGAAAGCTGAAATAATTTATGCCAGGCTGGTGACAGTTCTTCTGCAAAAGTTTTTAAAAGAAAGGCAGACAGGTTGTCAGGGCCTGTTGCTTTAGTTGTTTGTATATTTTTAAACACCTTAATAACAGTGTGTGGTTCAATTACAATTCTATCCAAGTCAACAAAATACATTCTCTAGCACTGCAGCACATTCCCTGGTATTGTCTGAATTAAAACGCATATAAAAAGTATTCAATTTGTTTGCCTTTGCGCAATTTCATTGTGGGCAAACAGGGGCTTCTTTTTAGTGTCCATATTAGTAATTTTTCTGATAGAGTCCCAAAGTGTCTTTGTGTTTGAATCTGACAGCTCTTGTTCTGCCCGCTCCTTGTACTGCTGCCAGGCTGCTCTCATTTGCAGATTAAGGTCTTTTTGTGCAGCTCGGACTTCTGCTTTGTTCCCAGATCTGAAAGCTAGTTTCTTCCTGTTAATACATTCCTTAATGCCATTTGTGATATAGGGTTTGTTATTAGGATACCGTTTAACCGTTTTCTGGGGTATGACAGAGTCAATACAGAAAGAAATGGCTCTGGCTGTGTAAGGCTATTGCCATAGCATTTATCAAGTATATTGTTGTTTCTAGTGTTACATTTAACATATTGATGAAATCCAGGTAAAGTTTTATCCAAGCTGCAGTGGTTAAAATCGCCAAGTATCAGCATGGGAGCGTCAGGTTTGTTCTGTAGATGGCGATGGACACAGTCTGTAATTGCCTTAGCTGCCATGCTGGTGTTCCCACTTGGTGGAACGTACACAACGCACACAAATATGTTGGTAAATTCTCTAGGCAGATAATGTGGTCGCAAGGTAACACATAACATCTCCAGGTTAGGGTTGCATATTTTGTCTCTCACTGCAAAGTTACGACACCAACTGTCCTTAATATACATACACACCCCACACCCCCGTGTCTTGCCCGAGTTTGCATCTCTGTCTGTTATGTATTTACTCTGATTTCAATGCATAGAAGTAGGCACTACTTTGTGTCGTGTTAGAACATTGCACTCCACTATGAATGTGTGCTAAGTCAGCGGATTGATGTATTTACGACTGTGTGCGACACTTGTTCAGTAAACAGAAGCATGTTAAACGTTACTGCAAGTCTGTGTTTCTTAAGAGTTATGTTAAGTGAATAAACATAACAAAACTGGCGACGAGTCTTAAGAAGAACCCGTGAAATGCATCGGATGAATAAGACCGGAGTAAAGTTTTGAATGGACTTGGTTTTGTGGACGAAAGCTTCGTCTGCTCACCCCGCAGTTCTGCCGTGGACGAGCTAGCCGGAGGTGGGGACGTTTGTTCATCAAGACCAAGGTAAAAGTGATTGGACGCCAAGAAGCAAAAATGGCTGGAATATTGGGACATATGGACAGTTTTGATAGTTCGGTGGAGGACTGGACAACATATGTGGAAAGAGTTGAGCAGTACTGTCTAGCAAACGAGATACAGGACGAGAGACAAGTAGCAGTCCTACTGAGTGTTATGGGCGCGAAAACTTACAACCTACTCCGCAGCCTTGTTGCTCCAGCTAAACCGGCAGACAAAACTTTTGATGAAATAACACGAACGCTGAAAAGTCACCTAAACCCAGCGCCATTAGTGATCGCTGAGCGTTTAAGATTTCACAAGAGAAACCAGTCAAAAAGTGAGTCCGTGTCAGAATACATCGCTGAGCTGAGGAAACTAGCCGAGCATTGCCAGTTTAGAGATGGACTTTCTGACGCTTTGAGGGACCGGTTCGTGTGCGGGCTGCACAACGAGAGCATTCAAAAATGGCTTTTGACGGAGGACAAGCTTACTTTACAACGAGCAGTGGAAATTGCTGTTTCAGTGGAGACAGCAGCAAGGGATGCAACAGAACTGCAAGGTAAAAACCCAACGACATGTTCTGTATTCAAAATGCACTCCAAGCTGTGCAATACCAAAGCAAAGCCCTGCTTCAGATGCGGTAAACAGTCACATTACCCCACGGAGTGTTGGTTCAAAGATAAAGACTGCCGTCAATGTAATAAGAGGGGGCACATACAGAAAATGTGTAAATCAAAGTAGAGCAACTCTAAAGATAAATTAAATGTAAAAAGAGGGCAGAGGCTTCACAAAGTCGCACAAACAGACTCTGACAGTTCTAGTGAGGTAGAATTGGCCTGTTTAGGGTTGTATGCTACAGAAAAGGATGACAGTGATGTGATATGGCTGACACCAAAAGTCAATGGAGTGCCATTAAAAATGGAACTGGACACAGGGTCAGCGCTGTCAATCATATCTTCCAAGGACTACAAGGCAAAATTCCCAGACGCAAAACTGTCACGCACTAGAGTAAAGTTGAAAACATACACGGGTGAAAAAGTTACACCACTGGGAAAACTCAAAGTGAAAGTGAAATATAAAAACCAAACCTGCAATCTTGAGCTGTTTGTTCTGAAGGATGGAGGGGTGCCACTGTTTGGTCGCAGATGGCTCTGACAGATCAGGCTCAACTGGCATGAAATAAAAACTTTGCGTATTGCCTCCAAACAGCTCACTGACAAAAAGTTATCTAAAATACTTGACAAGCATGCTCAAGTCTTCAGTGAAGGCATTGGAACCATGAAGCACATCAAAGCGCGTCTTGAGCTGCAAGAAGATGCAAAACCAAAGTTTCACAAAGCACGCCCTGTTCCATATGCTCTACGGCCAAAAATGGAAGCTGAGCTGCAACATCTCATGGATCAACAGATATTATCCAAGGTGGACTGGTCTGAATGGGCTACAGCAATTGTGCCTGTGGCTAAAAAGTCTTCAGACAAGTTGCTTATTTGTGGTGACTTTAAAGTGACTGTTAATCTTGTACTTCACACAGACCAGTATCCGTTACCTCGCATTGATGACATTTTTGCATCCCTAGCAAATGGTGAACACTTCACAAAGATTGACCTTGCACAGGCTTATCTACAAATGGAGATGGATGAAAGTTCACACAAGTACCTCACCATCAACACCCACAAAGGACTCTACCAATACAACCGGCTTGTGTTTGGCATCACAAGTGTTCCAGCAATCTGGCAACGTGCTATGGACAAGGTGCTACAAGGAATCCCAGGTACTCAATGTTACTTGGATGACATTATTGTGACAGGTTCATAGGGTTGCTCGATTATGGAAAAAATCATAATCACGATTATTTCGGTCAGTATTGAAATCACGATTATGTAACATGATTATTTCACATGACTTTGGGAACGTGTTGCTTTTATTAAAAAGACGCGGTAACACTTTACAATAATGTTAATTAGTTAACATTTGTTAATGTATTAACTAACATGAACTAACAATGAGAAATACATTTGTTACAGTATTTATTAATCTTTTTTAATGTTAGTTAATACAAATACAGCTGTTCATTGTTTGTTCATGTTAGTTCACAGTGCATTAACTAATGTTAACAAATACAACCTTTCATTTTAATATCATATTAGTAAATGGTGAAATTAATATTAACTAAGATTAATAAATGCTGTAGAAGTATTGTTCATTATTAGTTAATGTTAAACTAAGGTAGTTGACTAATGCTAATTGATGAACCTTATAGTAAAGTGTTACCAAAGACACCTTTCAACAATTCTTAAAAAATCAAAATTTGAACATTGATTGTAGCCTACTTTTTGAACTATTAAAATAAATAATATAACAGATAATACTTCAATCAGTATTTTAATAATTCCCGCAGTTCTACCACTTATAATGCGGGAAATTCCCCACAAACATTGATTCACTTTAGCATGTAGAATAGATTGTATGAGTTGTCTAAATGAATCCACACATATTATACAATCAAATCAATAATTTTAAAACTTTCTCCAAGACACAATTTCACAAACCGCGTGAGTGTTCAGCGGCGCTGCGTCTTCTCTCTCTCCGTCTCTCAAAATGGGTTGAACAAGGCAAGCGTCGAAACTACACTCTCGCGTTTAGGAGTCGGGACATGAGTCATGACGGAATTGTCACTTGCACAATCGGGAGCGCATTGCATCGTAACAAAAGTTTATCATTTTCACTTCTTTTTAAGTCTTATCAATTTAAACATTCAAGCTGAGAGAGTTTAGGCATCGGGAGGGGCGGATGTGCGTGTGCTCGCGTCATTCAGAACACAAGACAAAATTCTTTCAAAACAGAACATGGCAAAATAATAGTTTTTACTCGATTGTACTATTTTGGTGATCGTTAGGAGCAAAAATCGAAATCAAAATCGAAATTCAATTAATTGCACAGCCCTACAGGCTCAGACAAAAACTCACACTTGGTCAATTTGGACGCAGTTTTAACAAAACTGGATGAATATGGACTTAAGGCAAATAGGAAGAAATGCGAGTTCTTTAAGGAGTCCATTGAGTATTGTGGACACAAAATAGACAAACAGGGACTTCACAAAACTCAGGACAAAATTGAGGCCATTGTGAAATCTCCACAACCAGAAAACGTAAGTCAGTTACGTTCATTCCTCGGTCTTGTTAACTATTATCACAAGTTTTTGCCAAATCTTTCAACTGTGCTGCACCCACTCAGTGCGCTGCTGCATCAAAACACAAAGTGGGATTGGACTAAAGACTGTGAGCAGGTGTTTAAAAAGGCAAAGAAACTCATCATCTCAGACAAAGTGCTGACTCATTATGACCCAAAGTTGCCTCTGCGCCTAGCATGTGACGCTTCGCCTTACGGTATTGGTGCCGTTCTGTCACACAAAATGAGTGATGGCTCTGAACGCCCCATAGCTTTTGCATCATGCTCTTTGTCACCTGCAGAGCGTAACTACACACAGATAGACAGAGAAGCTTTAAGTTTAGTGTGGGGAGTGAAAAAGTTTAACCAGTATCTATATGGCAAGCATTTCACGCTGATTACAGATCACCAGCCACTAGTTTCCATTTTCAGTCCACAAAAAGGTTTTCCCGCAATGGCTGCGGCTCGTTTACAGCTTTGGGCTCTCTTCCTGGGAGCGCACACCTATACCATTGAATACAAAGGGACAAAACTACATGGAAATGCAGATGGACTGTCTCGCCTTCCTCAGTCATTGTCAGGGAAGGTTTCTGATCCTGCTTTAACCCTTCACATGTTACAAATGGAACCGCTCCCTGTGCCAAGCGCACAAATAAGCAAAGAAACAAGAAACGACCCATTGCTTTCCAGAGTGTATGATTCAACTGTGAATGGTTGGCCAGCACACGCAGATACAGAACTTTCGGACTATTCCACCAGAAAAGACCAACTTACCGTGTGCCAAGGATGTGTCATGTGGGGGTCACGTGTAATTGTACCCCCCAAACTGTGACCCAAAGTTCTTAACTCACTGCATGATGGACACATGGGTGTGGTGAAAATAAAAAGTCTCGCTAGAAGTTATGTGTGGTGGCCTGGCCTTGACAACCAAATTGAAACTCTGGTCAAAACATGCACAGGTTGCCACCACACTCAGCGCCAACCTCAGATTGCACCCGTTCACACTTGGGAATGGCCAGTTGCCCCATGGCAACGCCTTCACATCGACTACGTTGGACCTTTCTTGGATCACATGTTCCTTATTGTGGTCAACGCTCATTCCAAGTGGCCCGAAGTTTTCACTGTGAAGAAAGCAACTACAGCAGTAACAGTGAACCAACTACAGATGCTTTTTGCTCGCACGGGATACCCGCTACAACTTGTAAGTGACAATGGTACACAGTTTACCAGTGAGGAGTTCCAAACTTTCCTGAAAAACATCGGGATTAAACACTTAACATCTGCTCCTCACCACCCGGCAACTAATGGACTAGCTGAACTCTTTGTACAAACCTTTAAACAGTCAATGAAAGCAAGTAGAAAGGAGGAAGTGCCACTACAGCAGAAAATTGCCAACTTTCTGCTGGCGTACAGAAACACTCCACACGCTACTACTGGACAGTCACCGGCAATGTTGTTTATGGGAAGAAACTTGAGATCTCGCTTGGATCTACTAAAACCGGACATTCAAAAACGTGTCAAACAAACAATGTTCACCCATTCAACAACAAAGGAAACTGAGATCATTTGACGTTGGACAAAAAGTACTGGCAAGAGACTATCGCAGCCAGGGTGACAAATGGCAACAAGCAGAAATTTTGTCACAAACTGGACCGCTCTCATACACTGTGAGTGTTGAGCCCAATGTCGTCTGGCGCAGACATGTTGATCAACTTTTGGATGCTTCACCTGGAAAGGTGACTGGTCAAACTGTGACATCTGCTGTTCTACCGAATCTAGGGGACAGTACTACAACACCGGACATGACAACTGTGGAAAACATGCTCACACCAGAGACAGTGAACATACCTCAACCAATGACAAACCTGCCTGATCCTCCGGGATACCCTGAGAGGGTTCGCAAACCTCCGGACAGACTTGATTTATAGGGGACATATCATGCTAAATCCACTTTTTTAGCCCTTAAATGCATTTTGTTGTATAATTGGAGTGTTTAGAAGTACAGAAAATTTGAAATTATTCTCTTCAGGTGCTTCGTTGATATCTTTATATTCTGTTTTGGTCATATTTTTCAACCTGTTCCGATTTTTCTGTTATCTATGACGTTTTTTGAACTATTATGTCACAGTATTTGCAGCGGAACTGCCAAATAAGGACATTGACTTCCGGCCCACCACTTCGAGCAATCCGCCACTTTTATTTCTCGCTGCAGTTTTGAAGTCCAAGCTAAAGGATGCAGAAGTTACGAGAGGGTAAGTTAAAATGTTCGGTTGTTGGATGTAGTAACCACACGCTTCATTACACCGTCTAATGTAGATGAACTGCCGCGCTTGTGACAGGGCCATAGACTGTAAAAAATAGGACAGGGCGCATGTTTAACTGAAAGAACGAGCAGAGAGAGAGACCCCGGTCGCACGCGCGCGCACACTCTCTCTCTTCGGAGCCTGGCGAAAGTATAAACAAGACTTCACCGTCTCCAAACTAGACGCTCTCTTGCTCTCTCTCCCTCGCACATATTAATCAAAATAAATCGACACGGTGGTAAAAGGTCGGAAGACCAAAGTTTCATGTGTAAATACAGTAACACACCATTGCGATACATCCATATGAAGACGTTGTTCTGCAGGTTCGTCGTCTTCATTTTCATCTCGCTCCGGCTCCGACTCTGGCTCGAACATGTAAGGCTGGCTGGACAAGTCTTCCTTTGTTGACATTTTGTTAATAACATGTGAATAAAACGTTTCTGTGCCGCTAGATAATCTTATCTCTGATGATTCTTTTGCATGTATAGGGCAGGCTCTGATTAGGTTGAGCTGTTACAATTTAAAGAGAATACTAACAAACGTGTGTGATATATTCAGCCGTCAAGAAAGTTTCACTTCAACCAGGTAATCAAGGTTGGCAACCATGGCCATCACACTACTCATTGTTAGCATGATATACATTTACACCATCAAAATTAATGATCACTTAAATAAGAGGAATTTAAACAATATGAAAATTACAATCGTGGCCTGCTGTCAGATACAGACCTCAAAGGGCATTTCATTACTTATGTCACACAAAGAATGTTCTTGTTGCCATTTTTTTTAATTGATAATTGTATTTAGTTATTTCATTTAATACTATCTTCTTACATTTAAAATTGTAAATATATTTTAACAATCATCAACCGTTTCAATTGTGACTTATACAACCAGTTAAACGAATGTAATTGAAAATATGAATTCAAATAAATGTACATTCTTTATTGTCACTAAAGTATATACACAAGTATCAGAGTGAAAGTCTTGGATGCAATTATGTTGTGACAGGAAAGACCAGAATCCACAAAACATTAACTGCATACTATACATGTAGGCCTAATGCACAGTATTCTCATGATATACATTACTATACAAAATGCACAATTACAAATACAGAATACATTTTAAAAATGCATATACATTTTAAAGGTTGCAATGATAACATAATACAAGTGGATTGTAACCCATGTACGTAAGACAGTTGGTCGGAAGTGATTTTTAATAGTTAAAACAGTTTACATTATTAGTATTTTTCTTATCTAGCCTGTTGTTTGACTTCAGAAGGCATTGACATCCACTGAGGTCGCATGGATTACCATCACGGTCACTGTGTGAGGTTTTTAAAGCGCCTTTAGGACTCACAGAGATGGATTACTTTCCTTACAATCTTAATTTGTGTTTATCTGTAGAAAGAAAGTAAAATGCATCTGGGACAGCATGAGGGTGAGTAAAATAAGTGAGAATTTTATTTTTGGGTGAACTATCCCCTTAACATTCATATGCTGTTGGTATGATCCAAGATCAGCATAGACTAATAAGAATAAAGTGCAACCTCTTGTGAACTGTGTTTGTTTTAATCTAGAGGAAATTAAAATATTTGCTAGTTTATATTAAAATAAAATAAATCAGGTGTCTGAAGATCCAAGATCCCAGTCATTCAAAGGTGATGTGTCTGAACAAAGTAAGATTATTGTCTGATAGGGACAGTGGGACAGTGGATCTCTGGTAGTATCACTCCATCCTGTGTAAGCATCAGAATTTTGTTTATGGAAAAGTTGCTCCACTCCCTGGAAAATGAGAGAGGAAATGTATTATAATCTAACAATACAAACTGCTTTGAACTCCCACATACAGTAACAAGTTACAGACTTAAAATATTTATTCCAAACAGATTATATAAATATTTATTCCAAACAGATTATATAAATGTTTTAAGGGATTTTACAGTACTAAATATTTACCTCGGAGTCATGCAGCATTTATCATCTGTAATACTGTGGTGTAACCAGTAGATGGCTGCATAGCCCTATATATAAACATATATCCATGGCTATGTATTCCCCAGTTGCTGGATGTTTTCAGTCATAATTACTTGCATGTATTAAGTTTTTAATTTGGACATATATTTGAAGAGTTCAGATGCAAAAGCCTCTAAGTGCCATCTGAGATTTTCTTCTAGAATGATCATTTTTATAAAGCTTGTATATTTAAGTTAAGTAATTTCACTTAAATAACAATTAATAGGTATTGCATTGTCATTTAAGTGAAATTGTTGAACTTAAATATACAAGCTTGATAAAAATGATCATTCTAGAAGAAAATTTCAGATGGCACTTAGAGGCTTTTGCATCTGAACTCTTCATTTATTATTAAAGACTATTAAAGATTAAACATTTTTCTCAGAAATGTTCATTTGAAGTGCAATTTTTTTGCATTATTATTATTAGTCAAATATGGACACAGAAAAAGCATTTTGTTACTCATACTAGCTACATATAATAGCTTTGTCAGTCATCTTTATCACACAAAAGTAATCAGAATAAATACTGTGAGTGTGACCAGGGCGATACTTCAAAATAATTGAGTGTTTACAGATTATGAACAGAGACATGTTCTGTGGTCAAGTCGTGTCTCTCCTCTTTCAAAAACTCTGCATCGCAAATTAATCAGCAATTGAGAAATTCAGGCTTAAATAGCTTTATTGGCATGGTAAAAAAAAAAAGGCTTTACATTGCCAAAGTTGAATCAGGCAGTGATTGACAGCGCTCTGGTCCAGTGGCATTGGTCATTGACTGATACAGTACTTTTTGTACTGTAGGCCTAGGCTACAGTAAAGATACTGTACAGTACTCTAGCCCAATGTTGTTTGGGGTGGCTGGGGGGGAAATATGATAATAGAAGTGTGAGAAAGTGATCCTCACTTCTCACTGTTACCATAGGCGGAAATCGCGGGGGGGTCGGGGGGGTCAGGACCCCCCCTATCTGAGGGTTGTCCCCTCCTAAAAATATAATTTAAATATGTGTATTGTAAATAATATAATGATATATAGCCTACTTAAAATAATTGTTTAAGTAGTAAAACAATAAAAATGCAAACGGGGTAACAACAAAAAAACTTTTAACATTTTGAGTCCCCCTCCCTTGCCTCACAGTGCTTTGGTCCACTGCCTGCTCCTCATCACAAACATAGTGGGAGAGAACAAGGTTTTTCAGTTGTGAAACTCCCGTAAGTCAAGGCTATTTTATTCACTTTAAACCTCGGATGAAGTGATTATTTTTTCTTTAACACAGATTATGCTGCGTCATTAATAAATCATGACAATTTTTTATGATAACCAATGTACTTTTGTCACCGATGTAGTCCGCCTCGCTATGTTGGCGATTATAACCTTGTTTTATACAATCTGTGCGTTTACCGCGATTGTTTAAAACCGTTCCCTCACACACACCCATAAAGTGTACGCATACACTGTGTGTAGTCTTGTAGATTAACTGTTAGACAAGTGCGGGTGCGCATTTAGATTTTCACGCTTTCACTGTGTGATTTAGTCAGTTTATATCATTTAATATAGTTAATCTAATATAATATCACACAAAGAGTGCAGTTTTTCTCCAGATATTAACATGATAATAAATGTGATTTAATAAATTGATAAATGAAAAGTTTACTTTTAGACACCATATTGCCTGTTTTAACTATTTCGCCAACGAAAATAGTTGAAAACTAAGCCACAGCGCTGTATTTGCGTCTCTGAGAAACACACAAGGTATTTCCTTAGGCCTACTGTATTATGAATCAGCTTTTTGAACGAATCAGTTGAATCTCAATGACTCACTCATTAACAATGAATTGCTGCCACCTACTGGCGGTTTTAATTTCACATTTAAAGTATCTTTTCATGTTTTAAATAATTTTATATATCAATATTCAACGTTTTATGTTTTAAACAAAACATTATGTCTGTGTAAAAGCATCTAAGTGCCATTTCAAATGCAGCTTCTGTGTTTCCTCTCCATTGCAAAGATTTTGTTGATACTATTTAATTTGATTGGTAACAGCCCTATTGTGTCTTATTATTATAATTAAATTTAATTAAATGTATGAAATTGGCACAAAAGATGATGCATGCATATAATTAGGTTTAAAAATACATTTATAAAGGTAAAAATGCCAATGAAGGTAAAAATCTATTGAAACTTATTGGAAAAATTATTTCTGTCACTGCTCTGAACTGACCGCCACACAGAATATGAAGAATATCAAAAACTTTAGGAGTCGGCTGTCAACGGCAGTCCTAAACATGCCAAGTTACCAGCACAATAACACACTCAGCAAAATATTGTCTAATTATCGATATCGATAAAATCCCTGAAAATATAGAGATAATTTTTTGTCAATTTCACACAGCAATGAAGAATATTTTGGTCAATTTAGTCAGCTTTTTCAATGGATAAGAAGGATAATGGCACGGTCTCCATGCTAGCTACACTAATAATAGTAGTAAGGCTTTCCTCTGTGTACACATATCCATAGAAAGTACAATTGTGCCTGTATTATTGGTGTCCCCTTCAAAAATTGCTCTTGAGGAATTTTATGTTAATTGTCCCCCCCCAACATTTAGATGAAATTTACGCCCCTGACTGTTACACACTACCGCATTGACTGTGAATGGCGTTACACGCGAGAGCGGGAGAGACTCTGGACCATAGACTGTAAAAAAATATGGACGTAGTGTCCGTGACGTCACCCGTAGGTTTCTGAAGAGCATTTTTGAAGCCTAAAGTAGGCGGAGCCGGCCGTCGCCATCTTGGCCTCGCGTCACTCCCGCAAACAGGCGGGGCGTGAGTGGAGCTGAGGAGCCGAAATCACCTAAGCTCGACGTCATAGATATAAACACTGTTTTATATCTATGATATATCTATAAACACTGTTTATATCTATGGCTCGACGTGATCGAGTTAGCTGATGATGTAAAGCCAATTAAAAGTTCCTGTTTTTGCCCTTCGAAATATTATATTATAATATTTAAAAGACACGGCTACAAGTGAGACTGTGTATTGTGTACTATTCTGCTAACGTTAGTTGAAAATGTATTATGCAGTAACTTAATATTACTCTGAGAGTGTGTGTGTGACAGTGATTTATGTGCACGTCAGTCACTCTTTATGGTCCGTCAGCGCGGCATCGCTCGTCAAGTTCGTAGAGAGCTTATTCAGTCCATTTTAAATTCTGATTTTGGCCGCCTCTCAAATGGGTTATAGATATATTGCCTATGAAGTTAAAGTAAATGCGCTAGAAAATCCGCGCTCATTCATGGATGTGCATTTATAGCATGGACGGAGAAAGCGCCGACGCCTGCATGATTTCATCTGACGGTACATAAGCATATTATAATCTATATCTGTTCCGTGAGAGCAGAACGAACGAGCCTTTATTGACGTTTTTAAATCTGAAAACTCCAAAAAGCAACGAAATTGTCAAACATCCATTAGTGCATGTTCACAGAGGAAAACTGAAATACAGCGCTGGTTGTTCTCTCGAACGATACTCGACGACAACAATCCTAAACCGTGGGCGAAGTTAACGTTACTTAATGGGTGTATTCAATAGTATGAAATAATCCCGAAAAAAAAGCACAAAACACTGCAGAGATGGCAAGTTCAGCAGCAACATTTGCTGAGGTGAAGTGACGGCTAGTAACAACAGACAAGCGGCTAGCATTGACATCAGCGACAACCCACCTGTCACTCAAGTGGCCACACCCTTAATTATGCATAACTTTAAATATTAATCAACTAAACGGATGAGTTATAAAAAAATTCACCCCCCTCACAGTTGTCATAAGGGGCAAAATTAGCGGTATAGACCAAAAAAACATACAGACACCAGGCTGTAAACACGTTTTTTTCTGCTGTAAAATTTGGTATTTTAACATGGGGGAGATACAGATTTGACTCACTTCTGACATCAGCCTCAAGCGGCCAGTCAACGAATTGCAGTTTAACTCACTTCCGTGTTGGTTTCAAGAGAAAGACGGGGAGGTTGCCGCTTGCTCTGGACATTTGCACACACACACGCACACACATACACCCGCACGCTCCTTTATAAAAATGATGCCTTGCTTAGGTTAATTGTGTTATTTTGTGAAGGTGTATGGATGGCTAATGAACACAGGGGGGGGGTTGTGTTTAAAGAGAAGGCTGGCGCGGGGCTATGCGCCATTAACGCATTCGCGTTGATTTGTTTGCATTCGCGTTGATTTGTTGTGAAATAACGCATTCGCGTTGATTTGTTTGTTCAGTTAGTCCGCGATTTCATTCACAACACTCAAAACTAATTTGTCACTGCTTATAACTTCCTACTTTACCACCTCCATGACATGTAGTGCGGTACCCACTAGTTCATGTCCCATTTACTCCCTGTTTCTGTCTAAAATCCTAGTTAATTCATACATATTACGACTCACGCATTTCCTGCATCCCGGTCCGGTTCAACTGCTCCTAGGCTATGCGGATCCGCGCGCCGCTGTAGGGGCGGTATTTATCTCTGTCACAGGGCAGAGGGTGCAGAGCATTGTTCACAGGGGTGTTTGTTTGTAATAATGTTTTGTATGTATATGTGTGGTGTGAATAGGTGGTGTAAATGTTGTATAAAATGGTAGTGATGTGATAATAATATTTTGTTTTCATGTAATGTTTATTTTCTACTTAGCTTATAGCTTATTTATGGCCTTAGGCTAAAGATAATACCCTGAATGTTGGTATGGTCCAATTTGGCTTAATGCTTTGGCCTATTTAAGAGGGCCTCATTCTGCATTAGGGAGAGTGAGGGTGAGTACTAGCTTGCTGTGAGGCTATGTACAAAGTGTTTGCTATACTATTGTTGGAAGCTAAAAGCATTGTGCTATTTTGATTTATTTTTGATTATTTTATTTTCTTGACTTCTGAGTTAAAATATAAATAAACTTTATTTTATTTTTGGAACAATTGAGATCTGGTAGCTGTCTTTTCCACCTCCACCTCCACCATCGCAAGCCAGTGAGCCTACACATCCCAATACTTGGGGTGACGCTCGGTACCCCACACAAAGACTGTAATCGAATGTAGATAAACAAGTCATGTAATGATTGGGCTAACAGTTAAATCAAGACAACACAGCTGTATAATGTTATGGGCTCTCACTGAGCTCTAAAATGCCTCTCCACCTGAAAAAAGCCAGTACTGTATTATAAATAGTATTAGTATAGTATTAATTAAAAAAAAAAATTCAGACTTACCATGAGTAGGCTAACATTATCCAGTATCCTGAGAGCAACGATGACTAATGATAATGATATCATTCGTCTGTACTATTCCTTCTATAAGAAATCATCTCAACAATATAGTGTAGCAGCAAATAAATACAGATATAAACTTAATATCACTAAAATGAAATAGAAAGCTGCGATTACAGACGCTCACATCCACACATAAACACACCACTGATGTCTTCATTTCCAGGTGAAGAAGCTGTCCATCAAAAACTCAGTAGCCAATGAGAACACACTGCTACTAGCCCCACCCCCACGAGAGAAATGTGTCAGAACAGCGAACGAAAACTTCAGAAGCGTAAATGAAAACTCTGGAAGAGCATTTGTAAGTTCAGATCAGCGATTGAAATATGAGAAATAGTTAGCAAAACATGCAGTGTATTAAAAACAAAGTAAAAAAATTTGCCTGTGATTTATTCTTTTTCAGTTTCAAAGATATTTTATTCAGTTTCAATTTATATTTTCATTAGTTTCTTGAAAAGCTACGTTCATTATTATTGGCACAAAATTAATTCCATAGAGCTAGACTTGAGCTGAAAGAGGGGGGTTTCATGACCCTTTAAAGGAGAAGTTCACTTTTAAAATGAAAATTCTGTCATCATATACTCACCCTCATGTTGTTTCAAACCTGTATGAATTTCTTTCTTCTGCTGAACAGAAAGGAAGATATTTAGAAGAATATCAAGCCCCTTTCACACAGCGCATTGAACCCGGGAAATTGCTGGCAAATTGCCGGAACGCCTTCTGTGTGAACGCAAACACAAGCCGGGTTTGATGCCGGGATCGATTCCGGGTTGGGGACCTAGTAACATTGCCGTGTTCAGTTCCGGAACGCGCGCTGTGTGAACAAAAGCCGTAATAATGCCGTGTCGTAGTGATGACGCTGGAGCCGGGATCGTTCGCCAGCTGTGAAATGGTACGTAATGCGCAATTTTATGATCGAATCAGAGAAATAAATGCACAAGCGTGGTTTCTCGAGAGAGAAATCGCAGCTCATAAGCAAACTTAAGACGCTGCTGAGACATTACAAGTCACATCGATGTCACGTGTCTTTCCGGGACATACACGGGTCGTGTGTGAACGCGCTCTCTGATTCCAGAAAATCACTGGCAGTGTGAATGAACCAAAATCAAACGAACCCGGGTCAAATCCCGGGTCAATGTATCCGTGTAATTTCCGTAATCTCTGTGTGAAAGGGGCTTCAGTAACCAGGCAGTTTTTGGGTCCCATTGACTTCCATAGTAGGAAAAAAATATACTATGGAAGTCAATGGGACCCAAAAACTGTCTGGTTACTGACATTCTTCTAAATATCTTCCTTTTTGTTCAGCAGAAGAAAGAAATTCATACAGGTTTGAAACAACATGAGGGTGATTATATGATGACAGAATTTTCATTTTAAAAGTGAACTTCTCCTTTAAGGTTTGTCATTGTCACCTCACTCTGACCACATCACATCAATTTTGTAACTACGCCACCTATTGGTCGAAAGTGCTAATCCATTAAATCATATTTTTTGTTAATGTAGATTATTTTCCAGCCATTTTACCTGAATTAATCTTTAAATGTCTTTAATTGCTCCTTGCTGCAGTTGGTCTGACACTCCCAGCCATGTTGGCATGTCTTATCGTCTTCTTTGCGCTTGGCCCCGATTAAACTGGAGTGATGTTGGAGCTGTGGCTTAGCAGTTAGTGTAAATGAGATTCAGGCTGTTCTAATGTGTGATAGAGAGATATTACCAGAGTAGTGGAATGAAAGAATGGGTGGGTGATGCACATGCTTACAACACATAGACTGTAAGAACTTTTGCAGTGATGCAAGTTCATGGCTGACCCACCCACCCGCACACACACCAACTCAACCCTAAATAGACTAAGAACATACAAGATTAGTTTTACATTGTTCCACCAAATAAGAGTTAGATCAAAAGTATTTCAGATGTTCCTGGACATTTTAGGCCATCTTAAAACAGGTAATAATGTAAAAGGTTATGTTACTTATTAGTCATGATATTTGCTACCAGATTACATTCCAGAAATTAATGTTCCCAGCACTAGACACTAGTATATGGCAATATTGAGCTCTAAATGAGCTTTTAGTTGTTAATATCAAAACCCTTAACATTTATTTACTTTACATAAAAAAATCTTTACATAAATTTACTTATGCATTATTTCTCTCTGTCCAGCATTTGCTTCCCTGTGCTGCTGTGAACTGTGGCATGGGATATCACAACCTTACAATGCAGCAACTTTTGATATCCATCAAGCTCTAATTTACTCTGTGTATCCGCTGCTTTGCACGAGCCGTCAGCTGGTGGTGGTAAGAGGATACAATAAGAGTGTGTCCAAGGCGGCTCATGAAGGGCACAGCAATCCATCACTTGAACCCATGATGGATCATTCTAGCATCTGTGATGAATAGAAAAGCAAGGCTGAAAACACACTGAGGCAATATGAGAAGAAATATACTTTATATCCATTTAATCATCACAGAGTCTGTAAGGCGAGGCAAGCACGGAGGTACAGTCTAGCAAACGTTCACATTCCTCTTTTCTCTGACATTCTACTTCCTGCTGTACCAGCTTAGATTGATTTTATTGGAGAGGGCTCCATACCAGTTTCAGCTGGTGCTTTTTTTCATCAATAGTGAAGAAGCATATATAATTTATCAATGGCACAATATGTACTCTGATATATTTTTGTCTGCAATGATGACTCTAATGCCTGCTTCTCTAAACTACTACTAAACAGTAAAATTACCTCATGATATGTGGAATCATATTTTCAGATAAGAACAGGAAACTGAGGCTACAATTTGCACAAGCTCATCAAAACGGACAATAGAAGATTGGAAACATGCTGCCTGGTCTGATGAGTCTTGATTTCTGCTGTGACATTCAAATGGTAGGGTCAGATTTTGGCGTTAACAACATGAAAGTATGGATCCACCCCTTAGTACCAATTGAGCAGTGTTTAAACACCACAGCCTACCTGAGTGGCCACTTTCAGCAGGATAACATGCCATGTCACAAAGCTCAAATCATCTCAAACCGGTTTCTTGAACATGACAATGAGTTCACTATGATCAAATGACCTCCACAGTCACCAGATCTCAATTCAATAGAGCACCGTCTAGTTAATAAAGCATTGTTCATGTCACATGTTAAGACTACAAAAAACGGCAATAAGTTATGTTGCTTGTAGTTCTCCCTCTCAAAAACCCAAAAAAATTATACATTTGCACATTTCCTATTCATTAATGTATTGTACAGTACAATACAATACAACAACAAAAACATATTCTGCCTTATATTCATGTATAAATTCATGCATGAAATATGCATTCATTCATGCATTAATATCTCATGAATCATCAGGAACTAACACAAGCTCAACGTTTTTCATTCATGACTTCATGGATGAACAACACCTTAATTAAAACATTAACTAAGATGAGTACATCATCATGAATTATGATTTATTACGCATGATCATGATGTTTTCTTTGTTCACACAAAAAATTGGTCTTTACCACCCATTGTGGATACATCTATGGTTATGGTACATGAATCATCATGAATTCATGCATAAAAAAGTATTAATTCATGCATGCAAGACTACTCTTCAAATTATTAAAGGAATGTACAAAAATCCACATTATCTAATGCATGCGTACAGGCTAGAACAGTGTATCAATTAATGTGAGAACTTTTTTTATGAATTATGATCTGAGTTATCCAGCATGTTCATGTCTTCTTCATAGCCTGCAGGTAAATGGACAGACCCCAAAATTGGCCAATCACAGCACATATTATACGAATTCTGTTGGCGTTCAAATACAGTAGTCATCATTAACTAAGCATTATTTATCTATGACTTCATCATGTGTGTGGCCCCTCAACTAAAGTGGTGACTTGGTGCTTTGAAACACTGATGAACAATGTGGCATAACTGTGAAATGACATGAATATGAACATGAAAGTTCAAGCCAATGTAACGTTACTGTGTGGACACAAATGGACTTTGATCTTAACTTGCAACGTGATCTCATGAGAATACGTGTGTATTTGTTAAAGTGTAGTTCTACCATACGTAGATTTATTTACGTTTTATACACAGAAACGTATAATACTGACGTATTTACAGCACTAAAACATATAACATTTACATATTGACAGCACAAAAACGTAGGCTAATTTATTTACGTATAAAAACAACTTATAACGTTACAAGCAACAACGTACAAATTTCGGCGTATTCCTATTTAACTTATGCATATTAAAAAGGTGGCATTAATGTTTTGACTCTATTACATTCACTTGTCTTATCAATTACATCGATTACATCAGTCGCATTTATTAATACAGTTTAACGTTATAATAACGTTAGGCTACTAATAAATAATAACATTTCGTTCTGTTAGTGCCTTCTGCTGCAAACTCGTTTTGGAGGATTAGCCTACATGGTGTTAAACAAGAATACACATAATGCATATATGATATGATAAAAAAAACTCCTTTAATCGTTTAACCATTTTGTAATATTTGGTTTATTTACCGTGAGACACAAAAGGCGTTTTCTCCTAGACTCATAATAAACTAAAACACAACATAAATTTACAAAAGAAATACATTTTATTAGCTTAATGTCATCCAAATCTTTAGAATCCATACGTTGTTTGCAAGATCCAAATGCAGCCCTTTATCCAGTGATCTTCATCTCCATTTCTCATTCTCAGCGGAGACCGTCAACGTCAAATCCCGCGCTGTGGTGAATTCAAATTCAAAAATTGCGCCCGAAGCGTTACGACATGTTTTACGGCAGTGATATCAAACGCTCATTGGCTCTCGCATACTTCGTCACAGATTGCGACATGCCGTGTTTAAGTTGTGTACTACATTTGAAATGGAGAAGCGCGCGCGCCTTCACAGAGCGAAGCGAACAGCGAACCGAATCAACATTTTCATGGATTAATAACTTAAATTCTGCTCTG
The DNA here is from genome assembly GCA_022828995.1 of Vimba vimba. NCBI lineage: Eukaryota > Metazoa > Chordata > Actinopteri > Cypriniformes > Leuciscidae > Vimba > Vimba vimba. Next base: position 26,568,573 of record CM040827.1, on the reverse strand, counting down.
TAACGTTACCTTATACAAAACTATTATATACGTTACTGCCAGAGAGGACACATCGTCATGTGAACGACTTTTGGTACCGGTTTCGACATTTTCTCAATAAATAAATGATTGTGATTGTCTGTCTGTTGTTTTAATTTATAATTTCCTACGTAGTTTTAAGAAATCACATCAGTAGCATACATTAAAAGGTGACTCTTTACCCCAAAAGAGATCAAGCTGTTTGTGAAACATTTTTTTTAAAAACAGCTTTATGGTTTTTAACTGGTTTATAAAGCAGTAAAGTTAAGATCAAAGTCCATTTGTGTCCACAGTAACGTTACATTGTTTGCAAAGGCTTGAACTTTCATGTTCATATTCATGTCATTTCGAGTAGGGTCTGCCTGCAGAGCCGGAGGCTGCATATTGGTCATTTCACAGTTATGCCACATTGTTCATCAGTGTTTCAAAGCACCAAGTCACCACTTTAGTTGAGGGGCCACACACATGATGAAGTCATTGATAAATAATGCTTAGTTAATGATGACTACTGTATTTGAATGCCAACAGAATTCGTATGTTCTGTGCTGTGATTGGCCAATTTTGGGGTCTGTCCATTTACCTGCAGGCTAAGAAGAAGACATGAACATGCTTGGAAACTCAGATCATAATTGAGAAAAAAAGTTCTCACATTAATACTGTTCTAGCCTGTATGCATGCATTAGATAATGTGGATTTTTGTACATTCCTTTAATAATTCGAAGAGTAGTCTTGCATGCATAAATTAATACTTTTTTTATGCATGAATTCATGATGATTCATGTACCATAACCATAGCTGTATCCACAATGGGTGGTAAAGACCAATTTTTTGTGTGAACAAAGAAAACATCATGATCATGCGTAATAAATCATAATTCATGATGATGTACTCATCTTAGTTAATGTTTTAATTAAGGTGTTGTTCATCCATGAAGTCATGAATGAAAAACGTTGAGCTTGTGTTAGTTCCTGATGATTCATGAGATATTAATGCATGAATGAATGCATATTTCATGCATGAATTTATACATGAATTCATGATAATTCATGTACCCTTACCGTAAAGTGTTACCGAATTTTTTTTCCATGCTTCAAAGGTTGTAGTATGTTCCTAGTGATTTACTGCGGGTGAATAATGCAAAATCTCACCTGTAGTAAGTCAGTTTGGTCAGTCTAGGAATGTACTATGTAGCAGTACTGTTTATTTCTGTCGGGTTATTTAATATGAAGGGGGAGTGCCCTTTAATTGCGTTCTTCCGTATAAAAGGGTGTCGCTATGGGAGTGCGTTCTCTCTGCGTCATTTGAGCGAGACACCGTGTTCCCGGCGGGATGCATGAATGTTTGTACGGTAAGAGCTGTTGGCAGTGACAACACTAGCATGGCTTGTTTGTGGGGTTGTCTCACAGGGATTACATGATTTTATCTGTTAAAGGTTGGACAGAGGAACTCTGTGGGATGTCGTGATTTTAATGAGTGCTTAATATAGAGCTGTTTGGGCACCGTGTGAATCGCACTACAGGTATGTTTTAACAGCTAACGAACACATGATTGCTAGTAGCCGGGTAAATTAATATTTTGTATTTTATGTTTAAGGTGCGGGCCAACGTGCGCAAGACGTTACAGTGGGCTGTCTCTGGGTTCATAACGTTATAGCAGCTAAACCGCTGTGTGGATGTTCCCTTTTGCCGTCTGCAGTGTGTTTGCTGTCTTTTCCGATTTTATCCGACTCGTTACCGTGACTACAACTCTAGCTCAAAGTGAGACGGGCTGTCCCGAGTGTGTCTGTTCTATTGAACTGGCTAATAAGCCTCATTGACTCTTTCAGTTCGCGTGTTAACGCGCTGCTGCTCGACCCCTCGCCACATCCATTGTTTACATCCAGCGCGTGCTCCATCAGCTGGTCCGAGGACTGTGGGCCATTGGCATGGTACCTCATCAACTGTGCTGTGAGTAAATAAATTGAGTCATAAACCTCCAGTGGCGCCCAGGTGTCAGATCAACCACTTAACTGTCACCAGCTTTTCTACATTTTGTTTTCTTTAAACATTATATCATTTTCTTGAGTTTATTGTTTTGTGGGTTAACTTTATATATATTTTCTTTTCCATTGATTTGAGTTTGCTGGATGTATTATCCATACATATATGTATATATTCTGTGTGACATATTTGGTGTGTGACTAAGTTTATGTATGTATATGTTTCTTGTGTGGATACCTTGAGGGCAGCCCAAAAGAGGTGTTTCTCTATTTTTACATTGTTGGCTGTTGTGCCCATTTCTGTCCACCCAGCATTGTAGGGGTGACTGGACGCGGCACCTCGATTTGATGAGCCAAACTGATGTGGTGAACTCTTTTAAAATTGTGTCTTAAATTGCTAGCTGCTCTGTTTAATGTGTTTGATATTGTGTGCGTTTCGTGTTATTTTTTTCTTCTCTCTTCAGAATTGGGGCAGCCAGTGGCAGAAAATAAGCGTTTCTTCCCGATTGTGGTGGTGGGTTCTTTTGCCTGAATGCTGTGTTCACAGTGAGGTGTGAAGTGAGTGTGCAGTGAGTGTGCACGTATGATCGCTATATCCGTTCTGCTAAAGAGAGCCAGCGCCCCATTCTGAAATGAGCGTTCGTGTAATTTTGTGTTTAGATTATTTTTGATTTATTGGTGTTGTCTTAAATAAAATGATACGTTTTATTGAGGAAATAAAGTTTTGTACTATTTTTCTACTCCATGTCTGATACCTGACTCTGATCAACGAACCTCTGAGCCTTATTTAATTAAAGGGCATTTCCCTGGAAAGAGGCCCCCGGGTGGCGTAGTCGGTAACTTTCTTAAATCTTTAGTGTACCTCTAGTCAAAGCTGCCACAACTACAACCATTGGAACACTGAACATACTGTACATACATGAAGGGAGGCATTGGCAAAGTAGTAAATCAGTCATACCAAGAGCAACCTACTACAAACTTTGGAATATTGAAAAAAACACCTTTGGTGGGTTACAGAAAGTTTTAAAAAGGCAAATAAATTGTGTAATAAGTCAGTCTGCCCACTAGGCATTTACAATAACTTAAATATCGTTCATTTGAATGAATGACTGGACGTTTATATTTCTGGAATTTGCAGATGGTCCCTTTAGCAGCCTTGGCGAATATGCAGTGAATATCAAACCTAAAATTAACTTTACTGTGCTATGAGTTGGGAGCATTTTCATTGTGTTGCGGCAATTCAGATATGTTTTGAACTAATGTTTGCTTTTTAAATTCCATTGTTTTGTGGCTTGATTTTGTTGTGTTGTGGCTTGATTTTGTTGTGTTGTGGCTTGTTCCGTTGTGTTGTGACTTGATTGTTTCCGTTGTGCTGTTGCTTTCATTGTGTTGTGGCTTGATTCTGTTGTTTTGTGAACTAATGTTTGATATTTAAATTTCGTTGTGTTGTGCACTACTGGGCCACCATCCCTTACCCTTACCTAATGCAGCAAAACATGTTTTCTTCAAATTCTGAACGGATTATTGCCTAGAAAGCATGCATAAAAGCGCTTCCTTTTATAATCACTAAGCTGTCACTCATCTTATTTCATCACAATCTCACAAAGTTCTGCTAATCCATTAAGCTGACTGTAGCCTGGTGTGACGATCCGGTATGTGACGCCCCCGTATCCTGACGATGGGTGATTCTATGAGTGGTTTCATCACGCTCACCTGGATGCCCTATCCTAATGCCCCTTAAAAGGAGCCCTTTCACTTCTCTTCGGCGCTCCATTTTGTTTGTTTACGTTGCTGGTCTTTTCCATTGCTACACTTAAGGCGGGCATACACTGTACAATTTTCGTCCGATTTTGAGCCAAATTCTGACTTGTGCGACTCTTTTTCGGGTCGGGCCGATTTTCAGCTTTGTCGTGTGTCGTTTGTCGTGCAGTGTTCGTGCAGTGTACAGGGGGAAACGAGAGACGATTAACCTCTCCCGACCGGCAATCGGATGGTCGGATGAATTTCTGACATGTTAGAAATTTTGGTCACTCCTCGTGACTATATCGCACAGTTGAAGCAGAGCTACGAACCGATTGCCATAAACTCAGTGTTTTTCCCTCACTGCGCCTGCGTGAAAACAGAAGTTTCATCTGCAGCAAAAAAAAAAAAAAAAATAGGGAGATCTTTAAGTTCTGTAGTTCAAACTAGCTACAAATTACTGTTGCTTACCTCCAGTTCGTGTTGCAAAATGGATTAACCATTACCCACGTCTTCCAAGCCACCTGCGATGTACACTTTGCCTCTTTTATTAATTTGTTAAAAAATGTTTTTGAAATAAAGCTGTTTTTAAATTTTCATTGATGAATTATTGCAGTGTTCGGACATATAGAATGTTAATAATTAATTATATGCCTATAATTCATTGTAATCGACCTAAATGTTTTAGACAATTTTCAATGACTCTGTCTCTCAAGCTTCTATGTAATATTTTATTATCCTCACAGCGCGTTGGTTTTGCCGTGATGCGCTATGAAATTATTGCGTGGCAGTTTCATTATAATAGCCTATCAATTTAATAATAAAAGTAGCCTAGGCCTTCCCTAATAATAATAATAATAATGCAATAATACTAATAATAATTGAATACATATATTGGAAATGCTAAATCATCTTGATATTGATAGCTGATGCTTGTTTTGACAATATCTCTGGATACATGATATCTATAGGCGCAACCCGGCACGAGGGTTTATCGCGCTGATTCGTGCATATTTCACATGTATAGTGTGAGCAGTGAAGTCACAGCTCGACGTTCGGACCGTATAGTAACACATAAATCCTGAGCTTTGGCTTTACATCACATGTGATCTACTCGTTCAGTGTGAGTAGGTACCTTGCTGAAATCGCACTGACATCGCACAGTGTATGCCCGCCTTTACACTGGAGCCACATTACATTACATTACAGTTCATGCCTACATCGTACTTTACATTACTGATTTGACTGATGTTACATTTGCGCTTGTTTGGTTTAGTTTTCTGTTCCGTTCTGTTAATAAACCTTCAGTTAAATCTAACGACAGAGTGTGTCCCTTCCTTTGTTGTGGCCTTTCGGAGCCACAGGTCGTTACACTGGTAAAACCCTGACGAACTTCCAGCAAATTTGAGATTTGCTCTGCAAGTCCGTCTGGCCAAGAACCCATTCAAGCTCATTTCCAATTTTTCCAAATCCAGGCACCAATCACAAACGTTGAGACGGGCTTTACACAATAACAATCACTCTGATTGGTTTTAGGTCTATCCAATTGCACCCAGAGGCATTTGAGCGACGTCCGTTGGTGACGCCCCTTTGAAAATGGGCTGTGAATGAACCTTCCCCAGACCCACTCTGTTACAACTGAGAAGGCGTCTGGTGTCATCCAGGCTAAGCTGACTGTAAGCTGAGCTGACTAAATTTAATGCAGCAATCAACACTTTTCATTAAACTTTAATTTTCACTTTATTACTAGATTTAGTTTAAATATGCATGTGCATTTTTGACCAGTGGCCAGGGGAAGGCTAAAGCCTTGTTTATTAGAAAAAAAATGTGGATATAAAAACATGTATGTAGGCTATACAACTAAATTAACAATCTCTTAAATATTTTCTAATTTCACTAAACATTTCATTAAGTTTCGAGGACATTTTATAAAACATGGACCTTTATTTTTTATTAAAATGGCTTATGTCGGCTATAGGCTCATTTTGCAAATGTAAGGAACTAATTTAAGACGCACAAACTGGGTGCCGGTGCGGATGTACATGCTGTTGCTGTTACAAAAAAATCTGTGCACACCGCCAAGCGAAATGGTGTCTTGCGCACCCAACGCCCACACCGCAATGATGTCATTTTTGCCGCGCGCACCTTCGCGCTTGTGCGGACGCAGCGAGTATAAACCTAGCTTAATAGCCCGATGTATAGCCAATTATGTTATTCCCCCTTCTCCTTCCATTGGTCAAGTTAAATCCAAGATAATCTCATGGTGAACAGGCCGGCCTTTAATCTCAAAGATTCTCTGCAAAACACATGAAACATGTAGAGTGAATAACTACCCTGAAACACAGTTCAAGAGGGCACAAATGGCAGACCACCATATGTACTTTATGCTACAGTACTGCTATACTGTGACGGTACACAATAATTCATACAATATAAAAACTCATACTTGAACATGTTCCACACTTTGGTCTTTCACTCTGTTAGAGTTTCGTTCAAAAGGGACACAGTGGGCCGGAACCTGTGCTTTCGGAGGATTTGATCAAATTGTGAAGAGGCTGATGGCATTTATCCCTCGAAATTGGTGATTGTCTTCAATCACTCTCCTTTGAGTCTCTCGTAGACAGATTACATTGTTGGATATTACCATATTTGCCAGCTCCCTCTCTTGCTCCTGAGCTGTGCTAGTTTTAGTGTACTACGTGCTGCTCTCAGGGCAGGAGTACTCAATAGGGTAATATTTTTTCGTTAGTGTTATTGTTCTGTACAAAGTATTCAGGACATGTATGCTTGTATTTATAACTTGAATTTTGTACCTTAATTTTTTACTTTTTTTTTTTTTTTTTCAGGTTAATGGAGAATATTTGGCCTGAAGGGATAAGGCGAAAGTTAAAGAAAGTATAGGATGCCCGAGTCATTCAAGAGATCATACCTTTTTATGGGGAGGAGACTTATTTCATCCAGGGTTACATTAAGAAACTGGAAGATGAAACAAAAAACATCATCAGGTCCCCTGTGTCTACTCATAAAGACTTTTACTTTGCATGTAAAAGATCGACCAAAGCGTGAAAAGCAAAGGAGAACTAACAAAAACAAGAGATAATTCTTGCAAAGGTTATGTGTCATTCAAAATCATCAAAGATGGTAGTTTCACAGGTGCTGTGATCAACAAAATGCTTCAACACAACGGACATGATGTGTGCATGAAAGAAGAGGGAGTTAAAAATCACACAGTTCACAGAGTTACAAAAATAACCTTCATTGAAATGTGGCTTGATCAAGGACTGTCAATTTCAGAAACACTTTTTAAAATGTGTGGACTGGGCAGAGCGTCATGGTCATATGGACAAATATAATCGGCAGTATTATGTTACACCTGAAGATATACGATTAATCAAGAAGACCATTAATGCTCTTAGTTTTACTGATGCGAAAGACTGCATATTTGTGTGGACAAGCTAGTCACATCGGAGCTGCAGGAAAATATTTGTTACTACCAGCCTCTGAATGAAAATCTACCACTAATAAGTGTAATGCAGACACCCTGGCAAAAATATATACTTAGAGAACATCCCCATTCTATGGTATTCATGGATGCTACTTACAAAGCCATGACATCATATGGTTATGCATTTTATGCACTTCTTTTGACCAACAGCATTGGAAAAGAAGTCCCATTTGCTTACTTTATTATTAGTGAGGAATCAGCGGACATACTTGCTCTCTGTTTGGGAAAAGCTTGCAAAACACAACCCTGGATTTCTTCCCAGGTCAGAAGTTAAAAACATAGGGTAGTAAAGTTTTGGTAGCAAAGTTTGCTGATGTATTGATGTATTTATCTGTACAAACATGGCTATTGGATGGAACACTTGCATAAAGACAGCAAATTGTAAACTACTTTTTTACACAAGCTGTTCATTTTGACAAACCCTACAGATGTTGAAGTATCTCAATTCCTCATCATGTAGGTCGATAATGATTGTCCGTGACCTTGAGGAACTCAATGTCATAAGAAGAGTTTTTCCAACAGCCTAAGGTTCTTCTTTGCTGGTTTCATGAACTCCAGGTAGGTTTATTCCATCTTTTGTACTGGAAAAAAATGTTTTTCGCACACTGACGAAGGCAAAGAGCCGAAACGTTTGTCAACTTTATCTCCTGCCGTGCATAGGTGGATGGTTAGAAGAGATGGAGAGAACTTACCAGTGAATCAACAAAATATTCACAGCATGCCTGGACACTTGTTCTAGGGGCACTCCGGCCCAGAGAAATGAAGGGTCTGACCACGGGCTGAAGGATCGGCAGCAGGCTCGAGTGATTGTCACACAGAGCGTGCTGCTCTGTCACGCCCACCTTGGGACTCGGCCATGAAGCCTGTTCTGAAGTGGTCTCATATGAAGCAAGCCGAGCGGCGTTACTGCGGCTGCGGCTGCGGCTGCCATATGCCCCAGGAGCCTCTAAAAAAGTTTCAGTGGGACCACTTTCCTGCTCTTTAACGTATTCAGGCAGTTCAGCACCGGCTGGACATCTTCATCTGTGAGGCGTGCCATCTGTTGTACCAAGTCCAGCTCCATACCGAGAAAAGAGATCCTCTGCCCAGGGGTGAGTTTGCTCTTTTCCCAGTTGACCCGAAGACCCAACTGGCTGATATGTTGGAGCAACAAGTCCCTGTGTTCGCACAACTTTTCCCAAAACTGAGCTAGTATCAGCCAGTCGGTGAGATAGTTGAGGACACGAACACCACACTCTCTCATGGGAGCAATGGCCACCTCCTCGATCTTCGTAAAGACGCGGGGCGACAGGGCCAGCCCGAAGGGTAGGACTTTGTACTGATCCGCTTGACCCTCGAACACGAAACGCAGGAAGGGCCTGTGTCGCGGCAGGATGGAGACATGAAAATATGTGTCCTTCAGGTCGATCGCTGCGAACCAATCTCCAGGACGGATGCATTCGAAAATGCATTTCTGCGTTAGCATCTTGAACGGAAGCTTGTAAAGGGTCCAATTCAAGACCCGCAGGTCCAAGATTGGTCTTAACCCACCACCTTTCTTGGGTACAATGAAGTAAGGGCTCTAGAAGCCGTACTTCATTTCGGCTAAGGGAACCGGCTCTATCGCGTCCTTCGCCAGAAGGACTGTGATTTCCGCACACATGACAGGGGCTCTTTCGCTCATCACCAAAATGCAATGAAGCCTCTGAACATGGATGGGTGCCGGGAGAACTGAATCGTGTAGACGAGTCTGATGGTGCAGAGAATCCAGCTGGACGGATTGGAAAGCACTTTCCAGGCTTCCAAAAACCATGCCAGGGGAACCAGAGGCATCACAGACATACCTGGGGTGGGGCAGCGAAGTGGAGAGCAGGGGCCTGGCTCGGAGGGCCCGGGGGCAGTCCGGAGCGGGGTCTGAGTGTGCAATGCAACACTGACCTGTCTCCACTGGTCGGCATTGGGTACGGGAGAAGGCGTAATCGGGTCCTCGAACTATACCCGTCTGCCGGCTGGCGTCACGAGAGATTATTGATGGGGGCAAGGCTTTACAGGGTCGCACACCATCAATCTGACACTCTTGCAACACAGGAATAGAGGAATTTGTTCTTCTGACAATTCGGGAATCACTGGACTCCGGGGAGCCGGCGGTGGAACAGAAACCATCCGAAGAACTCCTCCCCCCATCCCTGGGTGGCCTGTATCAGGGATGCTTAGTCTCGCTCTTGCCACCTGGTTTGGCAGCATCTGATACAGGCTGGGCGGCCTGCCTGCGGCTAGCTCTCCGCTGAGGCCTGAGTGAAGGCTGCTGCGGTGGCCCAGCGGAAGCGTGAGCGGCGGCAGGGGGGAGCCCTCGGTAACGTGCAAGTGAACTGTCACCAACGGCGGGGTGATGGCAGCAGCGGGCCGCCAGGGCAAGATGTGTCGGACATCCTCCATCTGCGCCTGAGCAACAGAGAACTGTTGGGCGCAGTTCTCCACTGCGTCGCCGAACAACCCAACCTGGGAAATTGTGGAGTCCAGGAACCGAACCTTGTCCGCGTCCGCCATATTAACCAGGCTGAGCCAACTATGGCACTTCTGAACCACCAGGGTGGACATCGCTAGACCGATCGCGTGCAGAGAGGCCATGGCATGCAGAGAGGAAGCAGCTTGCCCGCATGCTCTATTAGCTCGGTCTGTAAGAACAGACGAAAAACTCACAGGCCTGCGAGGGGAAATGAGGCTCCCCCAACCCAGATACAGCGGCCACCGGACACAGGTGTGCCGCGACAGACCGCTCCACTGGAGGGACAGCCACGTAACCTCTCACTGCTCCTCCTTCAAGGGTAGTGAGTGGGGAGAAACTATCCAGGTCGTTTCTAGCAGTAAAAGGTGTCATCCAGGACCTGGTTAGTTCTCCATGCACCTCGGGAAAGAAAGGCACTGGTGCGGCAGGCTGAGAACCAGCATGGCCCGCCCCGAGAAACCAATCATCCAACCGAGACTGAGCGGGACACGGTGGAGGGTTCCACTCGAGCCCGACAGCCTCGGCGGCCCATTTCAGCATAGCTGATAACTGTGGATCCGGCTCGGCAATGTTGTACTCCCTGAAGGGAACAACACAGCTGAGTCATCATCTCCAAGGCCCAGTTCACCCTCCGATGTTGCAATCAGCATCCTATCCTCCTGAGGAACCTCCAATGGAACCTCTGGCCCATCCATTACAGACAGGCCAGCGCGCTCAACAAAGGAATCCACCGGTAGCGGTGTGATGGAATCGTGAGGAATCCATGGGGAATGGTTACCGGGCGGAAACTCTATTTCTAGAGTAACACTATCCTACAATCACGCAACTCACACGGCACCCGAGGGTGGGGTGTTGAAATGGGGACTCCACCTTCACGGACGAAGGCGAGTCTTGATCGCAACACCGAGACAGTCATGTTCCCGCAATGAGAACATGAACTATCCACAAAAGCTGCTTGAGCATGCTGCAAGCCCAAACACACGTGATGCAACAATTGTGACCGTCGGAGGTGGACAGGGAAAGACCGCATCCAGAAACGTACAAGTGGAATGACATCTTGAAAAGACACAAACGCACCTGTGTTGCTCTTTCAGGAAAAAAACGCTTTCACCAGTGCCAGAGCACACAGGGGAATGATCGCGGCAACACTGACAGGGATGGTGCAGCCTGTACCAGTGAAGCACTCATTCTCTTCGCCCTCAACCGGCCGTCAGACAAACAAACACAAACAGAAATTTGCTTTGCTGTTAAAACAGCAGTTGAAAGCTTAGAAAGCTCGCGACCCCACTGTCACGCACTGTGAAAACCATCAGAAACTTCCTGAAGAAGCACAGACACACTCACTCGTTGTAATACAAACTCTTCCGAGACATTGACATGAAGACCAATCGGCTCCGAAGCGAAAGACAAGTGGTGTGTGCATCCGCTTCCGTATTTATACCCTGCGCTGCGGGGCGGAGCGTGAGATGCAAATCTTTCACGCAAATGTGCCTTTGCTCGTTTTTACAATACTCGAAGATGACAGGCTCCCTAGCGTGATCCCAATCAGTCGACACGTCGACTACGTCGAATGTGCCCGACTGAAAGGGAACCACGGTCAACATCAAGCACACATTTTGGTAAACTAAGAGTGATCATTATAGAAAAATCTACTGAGGTCATACACCAGTGGTGTTCAATCCTGCTCCTGGACAGCCAATGACCTGCAGAGTATTTGTCTCCAACCTGCCCCAACACACTTGGAAGTTTCTACTAATCTTGAAGACCATGATTAGCTGGTTCAGATGTCTTTATTTGAGTCAAACTTTGCAGAATAATGGCCCTCCAGGAGCAGGATTGAACACCCCTGTCGTGTACATACAATGCATGTACTGATGGCACTGGTTCCAATTTATTTCCTTGATACTCAAGTGTTCTGAGTACATAGAAATAAAGACCTGTCTCAGGTTTTATAGACACAGGTTAAATATCTTGGCTTACACAATTCTCTCTGTCTCTTTTTTGTTGTATGCTCTCTGCCCAACCCTGCAGCGGCCTGATGAAAAACGAGTATGTCACTGTATTGTTGCAAGGTTAGCACACAGTCTAATGAAGAAACGCTGTGCTGGCCTGCCCTGGGGCCTGCCCTGGCTCACCAAGAGAATCTAGTACTGTAGCCCAAGATAAACTACTGAAGGGGGCAAACTCCTGCTGATCCACAATATAGCTGAAAGACAGGCATTTATGGCATTTACACAATGCCGTCCAATGAGAATGTTATATCATATGCATTCTGTATTGATACTTTTATTTATGGAAAACTTTCACAATGGCATTGCAATTCCAGAAGTTGTGAATTTCTGTGAATTTCCAGATCCAAATCATGAAATAGTACTACTATATGGCAAACTAAAGAGACCCAGAAATTGCATGGGGATGTTTTCTCTCTCTGGTTTAAAGAGACCAGATTATTTTAACACAAATATGATTAGCCTACTTCAGAGGGAGCAATACAAGGACCTTCTGAGTCTTTAGAAACACAAAAGAAAAATGTATAAGACATATAAGTGGTGCTATGCTCTGTCACTGCACTTGACAATAATCAGCTCTGTCACTCTGTTTCTCATGATGCTTGCTGTGAGCACACAAGGAATTTCGTTTTCACATTGTCCACACATTTTTAGAGAAAGGATACATGAAAAAAAAAAATATTGTGAGAGGAATTTCTCCTTGCAGTACATTAAGCCTAACTTCCTGCCAGAGATGGATGAAATGCTGACATCTTCTGCTCTGCTGATTGTTGTAGGATCTGGATTGGATAAGAACAGTATATGAAGAGGTCAATGTTCATAATATTGACCTAGCTCTGGACTGGTCTGCGGAAGGTTTTGAGACACTAATCATCCTGTTTGGCTCAGATCAGGCACTTCAGGATATTTGGACTATTCTGACAGTTCTATTCTGTCAACCCTAAGGCCAATTCACACTGCAACGACAGACGGCAACAGTCAACATCTGACATGTTGAATCAGCATTTCTCGGGTTGTAGAATGTCTGTGAAGTGGCGCAATCTTGTGATTGTCTGCATTGGTAAGCGTCTGTCGGTGCAGTGTGAATTGGCCTTTAGTTTATTCCAAAATGTTCACTTAATGTTTACTATTAATATCATAAGCATGTAGCAAACTTGTAGCAGCCTATATTACAAGCATATATCACACATGTAACATCATATATATTCTGTTTTATTTGGTTCGTCAACTGAACTTTAACTTTTTAATTGATTGGTTTTGCTTGTATTATTTCTAGTTTAATTAGGGACTAAAAGAAAAGTGAGAGGGAGGGGGTTTAGAACACAACACAGGCCGAACAGGCTGTTTAATCTGCATCCCTGTGAGTTTGTTTGCTTGTTTATTTATTTACCCCAAATTAATATTAAATTAAAATGAGACATGTAAAGGTCCTGAAAATGTTTCTCACACTGCCTATAACAAATGGCACCGGTGAGCGTTCATTCTCAAAACTGGCCTTGGTAAAAAAACAGGCGATCTGTCATGGGCCAGGAGTGTCTCTGTCATCTAACTCTAATGTCTCCGGAAACTGGATTTTGCTGACCTTATAAAGGATTTCTCAGCAAGAAAAACAAGGAAGAAAAACTTCTGAAGGTAGGAAATTAAAATGTATTCATATATAAGCTCAAATTGTGTTCCACATTTTAGTAGACACTTTTTAATTTTTGCTCAAGATCTCCAGCACAATGGCAGACTATCACTGCTGGCTTACAACCAAACGACAACAGTAGGATAGAGAAAAAAATAGAACAAGGTGGTCTTCACACGCACAAGCCACCAAAGTGCTCTTTCTAAATTACTCTAACATCCAGCAATCCTTGAGAAAGATCGCTGATGACACTAACCAGCAGTTAACAATGTTCACTTAACCAAGTACAGTTCAAAATTTTCTTGTCCGCCATTGACAATTGCTTGTTGGTGCAAGATGCATTCTGGGATACCTGACTGTCAAGTCTGCACAAGTCACCTCTCGATGCATCCTCGATAAAAGGGGCAGATCAAGAAAACATTGAATTGGAACAGTACTTGGGCTCGAATGATGACGTTTCACAAGTCCACAAGAACACAAGTACAGACAAGAATGCATATTGAGAAATGACCACAGTCACTCGCACTTTATCCAATAATGTACACCTGCAGCTCATCAGCACCATGTTTAGGCTTGCATTTAAACCTCACACTATCTACTGGTGGATCGCTTTCTGCCAACGTTCCTTGAGTTTCTAAAGACTGTTTTGAAAGATTGAATATTTACTAGAGCTTTAAATAGATTAACAGCCCTATCGTGCACCCAGCGCAATTGACTTTGTACACCGACGCATATATCATTCCTATTTTGCACCCGACGCACAGCGGACTTTTCCCTCCACAGACGCACGTTGGTAAATTAGGGAATGAACTTTTGCTCCCGGGGACGGTTCAACGAAAAGAGGAGGCGTGTTCCGGCGCAAACGTTCCCTGATGCTATTTTGCAGTTCCAGAAAACAATTCCGCCAGTCAGTGGCGCGTTCAGATGCTATTTTAAGGGCGCATACTTGGCCATAATGTAGCGTGTGCACAACGCGCATACACTTTGCTTCTCTCATCTACACACAGACGCAGCAGTTGCCATTTTTGCAAACCATACATAATTACAAGGAAAAATATTCTACATGAGGGAAATCATTGTGGTGTCCATGAAGATGTAAAAAAATAGGCATAAATCTAGCTTACACGTTTACCAAAATTATTATACACCTGTTTAACCGAAGCTAATTTAGGTGGGTTTCTCCCATCCCCATACAATTCTGTCACTTTTCTGTCTTTTATGGCCCTGACGAGAACGTCGGTCTCCTCTGCCGTGAACCGCTCCTGGTGTGAACCGCGCCTGGCAAATCCGCCGCTGTAATAGCTATTCGCCCTGGAACAAGCGCGCCTGCTCTTAAAGGGAATGTGAGATGATGGGTTTGGGCTGGGTTTCCCGAAACCTTCTTAACGCTACGTCGTTCTTAAGTTACACCTTAAGCTGTACCTTATCGTTAATACGTGTTTCCCGAAACATTCTTAGTTAAGTATACCTTCTGTAAGTCATACGTTCGGAAGGTTGGTCTGGACCACTCTTAGCTTTACCTTATCACTGTTGCAGGTCTATACGAATATAATTCTGAAGTTTTAATATACCCAGACAGTGTTCAGTTAGGCTAATACAAGTGTTTTCATGCAAAGAATAAAATTGTCATTATACGGATTGTTGTTAGATTTTTAATTATATTATCCAAAGTTACATCAGCTGCCGAACCATTAAAGGCTTAATAGTCTATTTAAAGGGAATGATTGTGGTGGGGAGTTTGCTCAAACTATGGCAGCGATACAGCGAATAGTTGTTCTAAAAGACGGCGCCGTCTGTGGAGCGCTTTTAAAGGCCAGTGAAAGCAGACTGTCAGTTAAGTCCTATTCGGACGCTAATTGTTTATCATGGGCTCGTACGGTATTTTAAACATTTACAGGGGTAAGTGATTTTATTGCCGTCCGAATCCATAATGTCAGTGTTTTTTCTCACCCAAGAGAAAAATCCCTGGCCAAATAGTTTTTTCACAAACAGGTGGGAATTTAATTGCCGTCTGAATCCACATCTCTGAGTTTACAAGAAGAGACTCAAAATTCACTGTTTAAATCCTTTTTGATCACTACTGAGTACCGTATGTAAGATGTACACTTTTATTACTGAAATGCTGTAAAGTATTTACAAGAACACTATTTCATCGTAGCTCCACCTCAGTGAACAAAAATGGGAAAGAGATGAAAGCACGTAAAATTTTTGAAATGGTTATTGTGGCAGCAATATATGATACAATTTTAAAATATGTAGGCTAGGCTATTATAGGCTATTGTAGTTTGGATTATTTTTTTATAATATCCCATGAGTCCTAATAAATGCAATTTCAACTATTTCTGAAGTGCTTCTTTTATAAAGAACAACACTTTTTTCACATGCAGTGAAACAGCCCCTGCACAAGAGAATAATTGATTATCGAGCCATCGATATCAACCAATTCAGCACCATCGCCACGGACACCACCCGGTAATGTCGCACGTAAGAAGGTATATCTTAAGCAGCTTTCTAAGGTATAGTTCGGGGAACACGCCTAGTAATGGTATACCTTTAGTTAAGTTATACCTTAAGAGTCTTCGTAGCGTGCTAAGAGACAATGTTATCGGGAAACCCAGCCCTGATTGGCGTTACGCCCAAACCACACCTATGAGTAATGTAGCTACTTCAGACCAGCCCATTGTAGATTTGCGTAAAAAAGTTACTTGCGTTTCGCGTTTGATACTTGCGTTTCAGATCGTTAAAATAGGGCCCTAAAACTTTTAATCGTGATTAATTGTAGTAGTGGTGAGATGAAGCTTTGAAGCTTTCCAGCCAGATGTGTTGAAGGCTTTGAATGCACACAGGGACACCTGCTGGTCAATGAAAATATGGTGCAGGAAACAAATTGTGAGTGTGACAGCGCCTAATTGTGCGTTACATGGTTCATGATACATTAACATACACACATAAACATGTATAAATAAATAATTAAGTAAATAGTTAGGTGATGTATTTATGCTCAGTGTTTCTAATGTTTCATAACTTTGTAACTGGGCAGTGCTTTTGTTGAACATATGGAAATGGAGTTCTTTAGAGAAGGTGAAAGGGATTAAGGTGGACTGGACAGAGAGAAGTTGAAGTGCTTGTGCAAGATGAGATAGAAAAAAACACATTGTTTCTCCAAAAGTGAACCCCTTCTCGAAGCACTGCACTCAACCTAGGCTTTGAACGTCACCGGTGAGATCATTTTCAGTTAAGAGGAACCAGGGAATCAGACGCTTCTCATTGATCCTGAGGCTGGACAAGACTAAGAAAAGACCCAGAGAAAGCTAAAGTGTATGAAGATGAACTACAGACACTCCTCAAATCAGGGTAATTTGTCAAGGTACCACCAGAAAATCTATGGCCGGATGAGGAGTCGTGATCCATACCATATCACTTTGTAAACCACAACGGCAAAGACCGACTGGTCTTTAACTGCTCCTTTATGCATCAGAGTGTTTCCCTTAATCAGCAGCTGCTTCCTGTTCTCAGCCTTGGTCACTCATTGCTAGAAGTTCTCCTTCGGTTTCGGCAGTATACAGTTGCCATTAGTGGTGAATTTTTTTCATTTGTTTTTTTTATTTTATTTGTTTAGTTAACAGGGACATTGCACATTAATAAAACATTTCTGTAAATGCACCAGAATTAACCAAAGGCTATTTTTCATCTGTAGTCTCTGGAAAGAATGTCACCCTAGTAAGAAATATGTGGTTAAAAGTACATGCTAGTAGAATTTAATCAAATACATAACACAATCCATAAAACCATCTATAGATAAAAGCAAATTAATGAAATAGAAACACATACAAAACAATAGCAGGACAGCCAGCAGGTATAGAGTTCTAATGTTAACAAAGCTAAATGAACCATTTCTTAACCTGAACTCTAAATAATCGATAGGTATCTAGTTCTCTTATAGTTACTGGAATAGCGTTCCATTCTGTGCAGCTTTAACAGAGAAAGCAGACTGGCTTAAATTACCTCGTCTGATAATACAATCTCGGATCAAGGGACCAATTTCCAGGGAGCAGAGATTTAAGTTATGGAAAGTCTTCAAGGAAATTGAGCCCAGGGTGCAAGAGCAGCTGTCTAGTTATCAGATCACTTTTAGGATGAATCCTCCTGCCGCACCACACTTAGGAGGCGCATAGGAAAGGGAGATCAGATCAGATCAGTAAAGTCTGCCCTGCAGGTAGTTGTTGGGAGCCAGTTCATTCGAGAGGAAGTACTACATACAGTACTGATCAAAATAGAGGGCATCCTGAACAGCAAGCCAGTGACTGACTTGAATCCGGTTACCCCTAACATGCGGGAATGTTAGGGAATTATTATGCTTATGGAGACACCTCACTCCCCAAGGTAATCTACACTCCTGAACCGCTATCCAATCGCTGCTGCCATCATTCTCAAACCATTGTTGATCACTTTTGTTCATATTACACCCAACATTATCTACCAGGCCTCCAGACTCACCGGAAGTGGCAGTAGGAAACCTAAGATATAACTGAGGACATGGTGGTGATGATTGTGGATCTGCAGCTTCTCAGAGCTCATTGGCCAGTTGGTCATGCTGTCAAACTTATACCCAGATCTGATGGACACATCAGGTCAGCTCAAATCAAGGTCAATGATCGTCTATACCTACAACCTGTGGCCAAGGACTAGGGAATTTATCTTTCTGGGGGCAGCTGTTCTAAAATCCTTACGTGTATATGTGTACTTGAAGGAATTTTATTATGAAATGTCTAATCGCTGGTTGATGTTAGATTCCTCTATTCTTTCACTTTTACCAGCTGCTTGCTCTGCCATTTCATCAGGTGTAAATGTGTGTGATTAAATGTAAGTTTATTTACCCATTAGAATGCTGGTATAAATATGAATATGAGTAATATGTAACAGAAGGTTAATGTACACATATATGACTAACAGAGTTGCCTATTGCAAGTGTCACCATTAAGTTCAGTTTGTTTTTGTTCATGGACCATGATTTCTGAAGGATCATAAGACACCAAAGACTGGAGTACTTGCTGATGAAAATTCAGCTTTGCATCACAAAAATAAATTACATTTTAAAGTATATTAAAAAAGAGAACCATTATTTTAAATTGTAATAATATTTCATAATATTACTGTTTTTTTTTTTTGTTGTTGTTGTTGTTGTTTAACTGCAGGCTTGATGAGCATAAGAGACTTCTTTCAAAAGCATTAAAAATAGTAGTGTTTCCAAACTTTTGACTGGTACTGTATGTATGTTTCTCTACCCTGTTGGATTCTTACTTGTTTGGATTATTGTTATTAAACTTTGTGTTGGAACTTATTCATCATATTTGTGCCTTCTTCAGCAACACACCATGACAGAAAGTTTTTTTTTTTCCTGAAATAATTTTTATTCTTCATATTACTTTATGACCAGTGTTGGGCAAGTTACTTCGAAACTGTAATGCATTATTTATTACTTGTTACTGTCATTTCAAAGTAATTTGTTACATTACAATATTACTGTATTTAAAATGTAAGGCATTACACTACTATTGCATTACTTTTAAGTTACTCTCACCAAAATAACTGCAAATATGGATTTGGCAATCTAAATGTAGCGTATGATGCTCAATTAGCTCATTACACATCCAGTAGAAGGTGATGTGGTATCCGACTGAGC
Source organism: Vimba vimba (assembly GCA_022828995.1). Classification (NCBI taxonomy): domain Eukaryota; kingdom Metazoa; phylum Chordata; class Actinopteri; order Cypriniformes; family Leuciscidae; genus Vimba; species Vimba vimba. The sequence continues at coordinate 26,549,528 of CM040827.1, read as the reverse complement.
TTGGACCCATAAGAAATTTTACCATGATGTACTATAGTACATACCATGGTATACCATAGTAGTACCATGGTACCTTACATCTAACCATGGTACATACTATATAGTACTTCAGATATTATCATGGTACCATGGTACATTGCATGGTACTGTAGATGTTACTATGGTACATAGTATGGTACCTCAGATTTACCATGGTACCTACCATGGTACATACCATAGTACCTCAGATATAACCATGGATGGTACATACTTTATAGTACTTCAGATATTATCATGGAACCATGATAATATCTGAAGTACTATACTGTACAGTATGTTATGGTACATAGTATGGTACCTCAGATTTACCATGGTACATGCCCTAGTACCTCAGATATAACCATGGTACATTCTGCCGTACATATTACCATGGTACATACTACCTCAGATATAACCATGGTACCTCAAATATTACCATGGTACTTTTGCATGGACGCATGGTACAGACATCTTTTTACTTTAAGCCCGGGGTAAACTTTAGGCTTAAACTTTAGCAAAAAATAAAAATAACTAATGAATAATAGCTAAGCCAAATATTTTTATTTTATTTTAATTATTATTGTGAGTGACTGCAGTAGTGTGGGCATAGGCCATTTGGTCTATGAACGAGTCATAGATCTCCAAAATCAGTTTTAAATGTATAATTTAATATTAATGAGATTTTTATTTAAGTAATGTTCTAATTCTATATGTTTGTAAATGCTGCATGATTTTGACGTGGTTTAATCAATGGCCGTGCGCGTGAACTTTGAACAATCATGTCGCTTTCAAACACTGGAGCGGCCGCGGCGCAGAGTTGCCATGGAAACGGCGCTGGACCACTGCGACTGGTAAGCAGGAAACTCCCTCTCTCGCTGTTGAGAATGTACTATCCGCTGCAGGCTCACTCATCTCGGCTCTGTCTGATTAACGTACAGGAAGTGAAACATTTTGCGCGGACGTTTCTCCTCTGCTGATCTCGCGGTGATTTTGGCGAATTTGTATGAAGAAAAAAAAAACTACCACTTTATTCCAGGTTAACTAACATTGCTTGTAACGCGCGTTACTGACATTTGTACCGAGTAAAATATTACTTTTTTTCCCCCTGTAATGCCTTACATTACCGCGTTACAGCAAAAAGCAATGCATTACTGTAATTAATTACTTTTGTAACGCGTTACTCCCAACACTGTTTATGACATTCAGATACTTCATATAAAGAGTTCCCTGTCTCCTGTCACACTTCTTACCGGAGCCCTGTAGTGGAAGAGCATTCACCCACCTATATTTAAAATACAGTTCACAACACTCTTATAGCAACAACACCACTGCATGCCACTGATCCCAATCCACATTTCAGAGATTTGGGAGACAATAGACCTCAAACACTGCTTCATGTTCTACACAGAATTAGGATGATAGTTGCCTGCCTGTTGGGAATTAGTTCCAGTTCATGTAATATTCATTAAGTTAAAACAAAACTGTCCCTGGTCACACATTGCTGCAGTGCAGTAGTCAAGCCGCTGCTACTGATTTACAATACAAAATAGAATGAAATCTATATAGTATAGCTCTTGTCCTTCTTGTCTACAAGACTGACTTTAATGAATGCAAGCCAGAGACTGCACTGGAAATCATAATCTTTAACCTCTGGCCAAAGAATCCACCTGCTAGCGTATAAAGTCATTTTATCATTATTGCTAAATAATATTTGACAAGATTATCAGGACATTGATGCATAAAATAGCATCCAGAAGGGTTTATTCTATGCTATTGACCATCTGATGACATTAAACACAGTCTAGTTCAAACAATAATAAAATAGAAATGGACTATCACTGTCAGTGCTCCCGCTCGTACGATGCTATTTATTTATAAATAAATGTTCCGTTACACCTGGCAGAGTGACGCTATACATTGTTCTAAAATTGGGATTTCATTCTGGCATGTTAAATTAGCATTTAAACTTTTGTTTTGTTGCATATGCATATTTGTATCCCATCTGGACTTTAGAACCAATATCACACAAAATCAAGACTCCAACGGCCTTTCTTTCTGAGCCTGTGCTTCTTAAAACATCTCTGTTAAAGTGCTGTGTACAGGAACTCTCCTCTGGGGGACCTAACAGTGATTAATGAGCTATTGTTGTTTGAAAGTGTATCTTAGTCAGAGCCATTGAGCTTATCAAGTCTTTAGGCCCAGGTTCCTGGTGGAGATCTCTGACCTCAATGCCCTAAATCTCGATTCCTTTACCTGGGCACAGAGATAAGGCCTGCCCTTGTTTGTTGGTGTACAGGACCTGGAAAGTCAGAGTTCATCTCTCCCTCGTGATAAATCATACTAGGTTTTCCTGTGGTACACATAAGGAGCAGCGCTGTGAGCTACTCCGAAATGTCAGAGAAACATAGAGCTTCTGGGGGATTACAGCACTCTGATCTTGATGCATGATATGTTTCATAACACTTGTGGCTCTATCTGAGGCATGGAGACAAATTCCAGGACAAGAGGGAGGCAGATGGGAGCACCAGGTCCTGAAATGAAGTGGTTTCACTGGACCGCAACTGTCAAATCTGGGTTCCTTTCCCACTCAATGCACAAGACGTCCTGGCTAACTGCAGAGACAGAGTGGGGGGCAGGACAGGAAAAGACACAACTATAGAGACAAAGAGAGAGTTTTTTTTTTTTTTTTTTCTAGGAGCTGCCCTGCAGCATTGTAACCATAACAAAGAATGTCACAATTATTATCAGGCTAAAGATATTATTAAAACAGCAACATACATTGTTCAATTTGTCTTGATGCCAGACTCTTTTTTTCATGTGTGAATGAAGGTTAGAGTGCTTATATCTGGAGCTTGGTCCAGAAGAAAGAGTTACAGTAACCACTGTGCACTTATATGGCCATTTTGAATGGTGGCTGGGAATTAGCATCAAACATATAACAGCACACATCTTCTAAAACAGCTAAATGTGTATTTGTGTAATATGTTTAAGTGTTTTGAGTCTTAGTTATTTGTAAAACATGGTTATTTATATATTGATATATGAATGGAAAAAGCTGTATTGTTTATCTAAATGTTTGCCTTTAATTGTAATATATCTTTATCTAATATATCATGTATAGACCAAAATTTAAACATTGGCAATGTGAGTTGGCAACATTGCTACAAATTCATAAATAGATGAATAAGATCAAATTGAATTGCACAATTTAAATGGCTTTCAAAATAAGTTGTTTGAACTGGATTGCAAAATATTGTGGTGTATGGTTTATTTTTTTAATTCTGCTTTACTGTTGTGGCTCATCCAAGGATATAATTTTAGTGGTAACCCTCTGGGGACCAAGGTGTTTTTGGGGCCCTTGAGATGTTCTGACATGCCCTGACATTTGTGCTTTTTTCAGTTATTTATAAACATGTTAATGGCAAAGGTGTAAATTCACTCTATATAGCACAAACATGGCTACCATAATATGTGAGCATCATGTATGTATATGTTTGTATTTTTAAGAGAATAATGTTTATGCGTGGTTATTGAAAAAAATAAAAATGAAAGTTGCTGAAATAAGACCACAAAACACATACTAAATATGTGTTCACAAGACTTTTGACTAATGGATGTTGTCGCTTCGAGTTCTGGCTTCAAAATTATGTGAAAATAGTCTTGCTTTATCGTTCACATAAAACAATACATTGATTTAAATTGTGTAAAACAGGTTTTGCTTGGAAAGCCAATATGCGGGGGGGGGGGGGGGGGGGGGGGGGGGGCGTGAACGAGGAGTGGTTTACACCTGAGAATACCATGTCCCACCCACTCTGCATAATGAGCCATTCATTCAGGTGTGACACTGACTGAGCCACAATACAAGGACAAAAGATATATTTAGAAGAAGACTTATATTGACCATTTAAGATTTTGCTTACATCTATCTTGTAAATATGTTTTGCTGTTTAATTAAAAAGGTTACAATTACAACAATAATTACAATTTCAACAATATTTCAAGTGTACTCTTTCTTTGTAAAAAAAAATGATTATAGGCCTACATTTTATCATATGTTTTGCTATTTTATTAAAAAGGTTACAATTATAACAATAATTACAATTTCAACAATATTTCAAGTGTACTCTTTCTTTGTAAAAAAAAAAAAAGATTATAGGCCTACATTTTATCATATGTATTCATTAGTTTGAATATAACCAACATTGGAACATCTAACATCTTAGTTGGTGACTTTATTTTTGTCAAAAATAGTATATATATATATATATATATATATATATATATATATATATATATATATATATATATATATATATATATATAAATGAAGAGTTCAGATGCAAAAGCCTCTAAGTGCCATCTGAAATTTTCTTATAGAATGATCATTTTTATCAAGCTCGTATATTTAAGTTCAGTAATTTAACTTAAATGACAATTAATAGGTAATCTTCATTGCCATTTAAAGGAACACTCCACCATTTTTTGAAATAGGGCTTATTCACATTCTTTCATACATTTAGATAGGTGGGTAAATGCATTTTTGTCTCAGTGCATGCATTGTTTTAGTTTGACAGGGTCGGCGCTAGCTTAGCTTAGCACAATGAATGGAATCCTTTGTTGCCAGCAAGCATGGCCTGAGTAAAAGTGATCAAAAAAAAAAAAAAAACGACGTAATTACTTCTTGTGGCCTGCGTATTCACAACGAGTACAAATAGCGATGCAGATTGACACTAGGCGATTTCTTGGGACTTGGGACTATATTAGGGGGAAGCACAGGCGAAGCACTGCTGCTTAGGCGAAGCACTGCTACTTGGGGGCAGAGATATCACGCAACACATGAAATCCCACGACTTCCGTCAAGACACCGGCTGCTCAGGAATAGACACCGGCTGCTCAGGAATAGACACCTGCTCAGGCTCAGGAACAGACACCGGCTCAGGAACAGGAACGGACACCTGCCCAGGAACAGACACTGGCTCAGAAACAAACATCAGCTCAGGAACAGACACCGGCTCAGCAGACGTGACCTGAACAGTCTCTGGATCGGCAGACGTGACCTGACCAGTCTCTGGATCGGCAGACGTGACCTGACCAGTCTCTGGATCGGCAGACGTGACCTGACCAGTCTCTGGATCGGCAGACGTGACCTGACCAGTCTCTGGATCGGCAGACGTGACCTGAACAGTCTCTGGATCGGCAGACGTGATCTGAACAGTCCTTGGATCGGCAGACCTGCTGTGTCTCCTCCAATCACGCAGTACAGCTACTGCATAAAAGAGGAAGACAGCCTTCCTTGCCGTGGCAGGACTGATGGTGGGTATCTCCGGGACGATCTCTGGGATGACAGCGGGCTGGACGGAGACTACCCCCGGGATGACAGCGGACTGCACGGGGACGACCTCCGGGACGACAGCGTGCTGCACGGGGACGACCTCCGGGATGACAGCGGGCTGCACGAGGACGACCTCCGGGATGACAGCGGGCTGCATGGGGACGATCTCCAGGACGACAGCGGGCTGCACAGGGACGATCTCCGGGATGTTAGGGAGACAGGAAGTCTTTCTTCTCCTCCTCCTCTTACGATGGCTGGATGGTGATATCGAACCCATCGTCTCAGGAGTCGTTATCACCTCTGGAACTGGCATGGCGACCATCTTGTCCCGAGACACCGGTGCAGGGTCAGCCATTCCATCATGAGACGCAGGTATGACTGATATGTCCCACTGGCTCCGAGTCTGAATGTATCGGGTAAATTCCCAAAAATCCAGGATCTCCAGCCCCTTTATCTCCCACTCAGGTAATGGGTCATCTAGACAGCCATTGAAGAATTCCTTCAATGCCATGTCGTTGTACCCCAACCCTCTAGAGAGGGTCCAAAACATTTGGGCCAGGCCACTCACCGAGTCGCCCTGCTGGCGTAAATTCAATATATTTTGGACCCGTCCCCTCCTCTCTTTCTCCGTCTTGGGTGGAAGGATACGGAACCCCAAACTGCTGGATCTATACATTGACGGAGTCGTTCTGTCACGGGAACACACGGGAAACAGTAGATCCAAATGCAGTGGGTTTTATTAAGTATAATCAAAATCATAGTCATCCAGGCAAGGGTCAAAGTCCATATAATCAATCCAAAATACAAAACAACAAGAAACAAAACAAGAAACAGACTAGAACAGACTAGAAAGACAGACTTCAGAAGTGTGGTGACAAATGTGACAACTCTGTGACGAGGACTAAAACAGACAGGGTATTTATACACAGAAACTAAACAATGTAATAAGAAACAGCTGCGTGCAATGATGAGTGATGAGAACAGACAAAGGATCATGGGAAATGCAGTTCCAGAATGAATGGTGACAGTAAGGGAGAGAGACCTCTAGTGGACACCCGGGGAAACACAAACCAGACACTGTGACAGAACCATACTGAGAAAATGCTGAAGAGCAACTTGAAGTTTATTGAATGGACGTATTGGCTTGGAAAGAAAAACAACAAAGGCATCTTTGGAAGGCTCATTCACGACATAAGTCAAAAATACAGAGTGTGAGTCCATTCACACTCTGTAGTTTTGACTTATGTCCACTGACCTCAATGGACTTTCAAGAATACACTTTGAGTGTATAATATACTATAGATTTCATTTATAAAATATGTATTAATTCTCATTAATGTTTGTGAAACATGGTACATTTTAGCAGACATTTATGTTGTATTTCCTGTAAAGGTCTATCATTTCTTGTTATCAGTTTTTGAGGGGGAAAATAAATTTACAATTTGACTTTTCATTTTGTTAATGTCACCTTTTGTGTGCAGGCAGGTGGATGGAAAGGGTAACACCACATCAATTCAACTCTACACTATTGACTTAAAATACAATATTATCTAATTGTAATGTAATTAGGAAGCTACTACATGTATTTATGCTGATTTAATTTAAACTAAAGTACATATGGATAAGGTATGTAAATACACATGAAGTACACTTAAGTACAATCTTGATACATTTTATTTTACGTAGCTTATCCCTGTGTAAGATTCTTTAATTGTAATGTAATTAGGAAGCTACTGCATGTATTTATGCTGTGAACTAGTGAGTTAATTCAAACTAAGGTACAGATGGATAAGGTTTGTAGATACACATGAAGTACACTTAAGTACAATCTTGATACACTTTATTTTACGTAGCTTATCCCTGTGTAATATCCTGTAATTGCAATGTAATTAAGTCATCTTCATTTATATAGCGCTTTTAACAATGTAGATTGTTCCAAAGCTGCTTTACATTGATAATAGGACATTAAAGTAACAGAGATTGTTTTGGCTTTACAGCAGCTCAAGAATAAAGTTATTGTCCAGCTAAAGTTAGTTTTGATTGATTCACTTCAGTCGCAACGTCATTAGTTATTAACTTAGGGGCCGCTAACACAACACCGTTTTAACAGTAAACTCTTAAGTCCTTTCTGCGCAAACTTCAAAAACGCGAATCTGTGAGAATACTGCACATGCGTATTACGAGTTCAGTCTATAGGTATGCACATTTGAATATATGTGCGCAGGTGTGTAGTCCTTCCAACAAACCAACCCTCAACAAACTACTTGTCTGGCCTTAAAATTTATAATACAGAATTTATATCGCCTCTGCGCAGCCACACGAACCGGAATCATCCCGACAACGCTTTATCTGTAGAGAGGTAAAGAGAAGGGAAGGAGGCCTTCACAGGGGAGAGACTAGTTGACACTTCAGGACTGTGTTGTCGTCGCGCCCAGGCGCAGATCCTTCATCAGATCTGGATACACCCTGGATCCGGCAGACTGCAGCTAATCTCGGGATAAACGGAGAGACTAATATTAGCATAGACGCCATTCTTCTTATGATGTAACGAGTACATCAGGATTTATGGGAAGTGTTCCCGGTTCCGGCTGACCTAAACTATGCAGCCTAACATTGAATTATAGAAGTCTATAATGGGTTATGTGTATGCTAGGTCAAAGAGATGTGTTTTTAGTCTAGCTTTGAACTGACAGAGTGTGTCTGCTTCCCGGACAATGTTAGGAAGACTGTTCCAAAGTTTTGGTGCTAAAGGGGAAAAGGATCTACCGCCAGCAGTCGATTTTGATATTCTAGGTATTATCAACTGGCCGTAATTTTGAGATATCACGCAATAGACGTGAAGGACTAGAATGTGTTAAGAGCTCGCTCAAGTACTGCGGAGCTAAACCATTTAGTGCTTTGTAAGTAATCAGCAATTTTGTTTTATTTATACGATGTTTAATAGGAAGCCAATGCAGTGTTAACAGAACAGGGCAAATATGGTCATACTTCCTGGTAACTCGAGCTGCTGCGTTTTGGACCAGCTGTAGTTTGTTTATTAAGTATGCAGGGCAACCACCCATAATAGCATTACAATAATCTAGCCTTGATGTCATGAATGCATGAACTAATTGTTCCGCATTTGTCAATGAGAGCTTATGACGTATTTTAGATATATTTTTAAGATGGAAAAATGCGGTTTTACAGATACTAGACACGTGACTTTCAAATGAAAGATTGGTATCAAAGAGCACACCCAGGTTCCTAACCGATGACGAAGACTTATATTCTGTAATAGTAATGTAATTAGGAAGCTACTGCATGTATTTAAGCTGTGAATAGTGTTATATCGAGCGAGTTTTATCCGCTTTGCACTAAAAGCAGTTGAACAGTCAAACCAATTTCGGCACATCCGACTTATGCCTACTCCAGCTCACAGCAATTCATATGGAAAGAGGAGGAAAATCCTTTTTTACCATTTTACCTTCAGTTGGGATCGTCTGTGCTCACACAGAACCCATGTGAGCAGCAATGATTTGTGGCAAGAATGATGCTCTTCTGATGTAGCAGTGGTTTGTGAGAATAAATAAATAATTTAAACAATCTGGATCTGGATCTCCCCGTTACACTAACAGCTGTGTAACCGACTTTGACCGTTACATAGCTGAAACAGCCCTTGTGTAAGTGCAGGCTTTTTTACACCTTAGTAACATATTTAAGTACTTTTGGTTACACTGTGTAGTACTAACTACTTTCTTATATAATTACATTGTACCAAGTCAGTAACAAGTATGTAACCGACCCGACTTGTTACCTATGTGTAACAGTAGCTGCCTATTACATGTGTGTTATGTTATGGCCATGTTTGCACACATTACACACTACTGCACACATTTTGATGGTACATGATAAAAATGATTCCACATCATTTCTTGGTTCATTTGGGAACATTTTATTGAAAAAAACTTTTTTTTTTTTTTTTTTTGCATCCATGAACCCTGTATTTTCCCTTCTTGTCACACATTAGTGGCCAGTGTGAGGTATTGTCCAAGCGGATGTCCTGGTTTCTGGATGGGAACAGGAACCCTGCTTCCTCCTCTTCTCCTCATAGTGTTGGAAAATCCCAGCACTGGTTCGCCCTCTCTTCCTGGCATCATCTTTTGGATTTGCACAGACTGTGTGCAATTTGGGACTTGAAGGCATAAAAGTGCATGTGGTCACATCTCGTCATTCCATTGTCAGCACAATCCCATCTGTAGATGAGTCAACATGTCAAGTCAAGTCACCTTCCTTTATATAGCGCATTTAATAATATAGATTGTTTCAAAGCAGCTTTACAGTGATAATAGGAAAATTAAAGTAACTGAGATTTTTTGGCTTTACAGCAGCTCTAGAATAAAGTTATTATCCAGCTAAAGTTAGTTTTGATTGATTCACCTCCATTGCAAAGATCATTAGTTATTAACTTAGGGCCTGCTTACACAACACCGTTCTAACAGAAAACCCTTAATGCGCTCCGGCCTGCTCATTTGCACAAAAACAGTGCCTGGTGGCTCGAGAACGCAAACCTTGAAATAGGTTTCAAGGTGCATGCGTTGAAAAATTTAGAAAAACGTCATCATCTCTGCGTAAGCTTCAAAAATGCGAATCTGAAAATGTTGACGGTGTTTATGTTTATGTGATTATGTGTTCAGTCTATAGGTATGCGCGTTTGAATATATATGAAGACTTCAGATGCAAAAGCCTCTAAGTGCCATCTGAAATTTTCTTCTAGAATGATCATTTTTATAAAGCTTGTATGTTTATGTTCAGTTATTTCACTTTAATGGCAATGATAATTATCTATTAATTGTCATTAAAGTGAAATTACTGAACTTAAATATACGAGCTTGATAAAAATTTCAGATGGCACTTAGAGGCTTTTGCATCTGAAGTCTTCATATGTGCTCCCTGTTCCGGCTGACCTAATCTATGCAGCCTAACATTGAATTATGTCACCACTGCCATATCTATGAAATGAAAGACAAGGTGGTGGTACCATTTCTTTGACCTCATGTTGGTGCGACATAAAGCAATCAGTGAATCCAACAAGTCGACACCTCCCATGTGCTGATTGTATGTGGATACTGCTGCAAGCCATGGGACATTGATGGTTTTCTTTTGGCCTCTGTTGACATGGGATACAGGGTGAACACCTACGGATGTGATTTAGGAGAGTCCAAATCTTGTATAGCTCATCATAGTCAGTCATATAGCTTGTGGGCTGACAACTGTTGTCACTGAAATGGAGAAATCTTTTGATGGCCTCCCATAAAATGGACTGCATTTTATATAGCGCTTTCACAGACCCAGTGGCCACCAAAGCGCTTTACAACATTGCCTCACATTCACCCATTCACTCACTCATTCATACACCGACGGCGGTGTCAGCCATGCAAGGCGATCCAGCTCGTCGGGAGCAGCTGGGGTTAGGTGTCTTGCTCAAGGACACCTCGACACTTGGTCAGGTGGAACCGGGGATTGAACCACCAACCTTCCGGTTTGTAGACAATCTACATGAACCACTGAGCCACTGCCGCCCATCGTGCAAGAGGCATCACATCAGCAACATGTGCAATGCGGCTACTGTGGCTCCAAAACATGCGGGTGGCTGGAAGGCCAAATAACGACATGTGGAGCACAGTGCCAAAGAACTGTTCAAGTTCTTGAACAGTAAGGTTAAGCGGCTTGGCAGGATTGCACTGGATGCTGTACAGGGTTGACTCATTAACAATAAGCTCAAAGAGGTCAACGGAGATAAGACTTTTGAAATATTGGTATGGAGACAGAACTTCATCGGCTGCTGGAGGGATGTGTAACCATTCAGGGTGTACTGGAGAGGCAGTGGTGTGATATGTTTTCCATCGAGGGGTCTTGGAAGAGCTACTGTCATCTAGAGTGTCTATAAAAATATATGAAAAGTAAGTTTACAATGCCAAAAAACAACAACAAGAATAACTACAGTTTGATATTTGAGCCCTATTTTGTATGCTGTCTGCTGTATAAACCTATCATTTGAATGATAACCAGAGCTACTGTCACTTCTGCTCAAACCTTTTTCTCCATTCTACTCCTCCTCGCTGTCACTGCTGTCTATCTCACTGTCCTCACTGTCAGGTGGGATTTGGCTAACACGTGGATCCTGCTCTTTACTTCCATAGAACAATCTTATGTCCATTTTTCTGTCAAAATGTGTTAAACGAAAATAAATACAACTATATTTAGAGCTTATATTGTGCACTAATACATGTGATAACGTCCAAACACACTGTCAGCAAAGAAATCCTTGAAAAGTACCCCTTATCGTACAACATTGCCCTGAGGCAATGAAAAGAAAAACGAAAAGAAAAACAGAATTTCTGAACATGCAAAATAAAAATAAAAACTTCATACATCCTGACAAAAGGCTTCTCTACACCTTCATACACTCACACACACACACACACACACACACACACATATTTTTATGTACAGTTCATGTAATTTTAAATAAGATTACTTAATCAAATAATCTTACCTTCTTCTCACACCATGTGTGTCACGGTGCGCTCAACGACGCCTCCTCCTGGTTTCTCTAGATCACTCTCCCCTGAATTCTAGGACTCATCACACTCATCACCTTCCATCCCTGTCTTATCCTCATTATCACTGCCACCTGTTCTCACTCAACTTCCCTTTATTAGGACCTTGCTCCCCTCTGTTCCCTGCGAAGTCTTGTTTCTGCCACGGTGTACAACTCTGAGCATTCTACTGTTATTTCCTAGTATTCCCTGTTTCTCAATCCTAGCCCGTTTCCCAGGACATTTGTATGAACGTATGCTGCCTGCCCTGACCCTTGCCTGGTATCGAATACGAGTTCTGGACTTCCCCTGAGTGCTTCTGCATTACCGTGTATGTTCAACTCTGTTTACTTTTGTGTTCCAATAAAGTATCTGCACATGGATCTGAACGCCTCTGCCTTGTCATCACAATGTGCTCCTGTGACCAAGTGTCAGAAAAGGTATGTATTTAAAAAAACATGTACTGAACATGGGGCTTATGGAAACTTTCTGTTGCCCAAGGGCAACACTGTGCTGTAGAGGGATATTGTATTGTAAAATAATACATCAAATATTTCTGTTATCAGCATAGTTGAGAATCATCTTTATGCAAAGTTTGGTTAAAAAAAATATCCTGAACCCTAAAAATTGATTGGTGGATGAAAAAAATATTGTTTTACCTATACATGTATTTTTATGCCAACAACACTGGAATGGAGAAGCTCCAAATTGCAATATCCTCTTCATCAGAAAGGGATGAATGTCTTTTACCTGTAAAGCTGAGATATTAACAGATAAACCATTCTGAGTCTCCAGCCTGCAAAGGTGAGACCGAAACAGATCAACAGGTTCTGAGTCTCTGGCCTGAGCTGTGGGATTCATTAACAGAAACAATTTGTGAGTCTCCAGTCTGTGAGGAAATTGACATTAACAGACACATTACATTCAGAGTCTTCGTCTAGCAAGACAATAACAGATGCAACACCCCAAAAATCTCCAAAGAAACAAATGACAAGCAATAGGACAAATAAATACAATAGAACAAAGATACAAATTAAATAAAAAGTTATCAGGTAGGTCTACCAAACAGAAGTAAGAAATACTACGGAAATTTTATAATTTAATGTAAAATAAAACAATACATGGTCTTCACTGTATGAATAATAATTAAAAAAAAACATGTATTAAAGCTACAAAAGTTATTCAGTCAAGAGCATTGAATGAATTTCTCTTCCATTTTCTCTTTCGTCTGTCGTTTGATTAACATTAGTGACACAGACAGCAAAAACAAAAGATATGACGGCTGCTAATTTACACTTAAATCGATACTGGTCTTCGCTTTACTACAATGTAAATGCATCAGCTCCATGTTGTCCAGTGTGTTACGCAGTTTTGCCATACAGATTTTGATAGTTGGTCAGTGTACAAAAGATGTAGTCTAGGAGGTAGGTGTGGGTGCAGATAAAACTATATTTATGAGATAAACTAAAATTTCGCATATAGGTTGCCAGATTTATGCCAACACAGACAGAAGTAAGCCCCGTCTAGGCTCTGCCCCGGTACAGTTTGTGTCAAGTAATTTGTTAGCCTGGTTTGTTTGGACTATGATCTGTCAGTTTGTTCGGAATCCCTGCTGTTTATGGACACCAATAAGAAATGTTTGCCCTATGACCTGTCAGTTTGTTAGGAATTACCTCGGGAGTTATTCCTTTTGTTTCGTTAACCTGCATAGACTGTGTCATTCTGACTGTGGCCTTGACAAGTGTCTTGTTACCACCACCACAGAGCTCAGCCAGTCCTCCAGCCCCATAGCTTCTGGAAGTTTGCAGCCCTATGCCATCTCTGGGGATGCTCTGCCAGGACATCGAGTCGCAGGTCGTGCAACCACCAGCAGCACCTGTCCAAAAGGATCCTGCAGCTCCACCTTGGCTCCTCCCACCTTCGGCTCCACCAGAGACCCTCAGCCTAGTGGCTCCTCCGGGTTCCTTCGTCCCATCGGATCCACCAGCTCTGTCTCCATTGGCCATCCCCCAGATGTCGGCATGCAAGCCAGCTACATCTTGGCTCCTCCCTCCCTCGTCTCCGCCGTGGGCTGTCGGCACCAGGCGACTCTGGGTCTGTGCCATCAGGAACATTCCATCTTCACAGCCAGGGTCTTTTCATCGTCCTTCCATCACTATCCCTTCACCACATCATCTTGCCATCCCTTCGCCACCTCCAGAGCCCCCACCTTGCCTCCCTTGTCTGCTGTTGTGGAGCAAGGTCGCACCTTTTTGTAGGGGGTTATGTTTTGTTATTCCTGGACTTCCTGGACGTTTTCATTTGTCACGTGTCTTCCTTGTTCAGTTTTCCCGCTCCTCATTTGTGGTATTGGTTTCAGCTGTGTTTGATAATGCAGGATTTGAATCGGCACAGGATACAATAACCTCAGTTTTAGCCGGGAAAAAAGTAGGAGCTCAAAAGGCAGAAGAAACCAAAAGAGTTTGTACAATGATTGCAAATGACATGTTGCCTATCTGCATCATCAAAGGTGGTGGTTTTTGAGAGTTGATCAATTTCATTCAGCCAGATATACCATCAAGAGCCACAATAACCAGCCCGTTAGAAGATCATTATGAAAAGAAAAAAGAAGAGCTAAAGATGGCGCTGAGTTCAGAGGAAAATATCACCCTCACAACTTACTGCTGGACCACACTAACAAGGGAAAGCTACATAACCATCACATGTCATTACATAGACTCTGAATGGCAGATGAAGTGTGCAGTCCTGCTTACAGAGTGCTTGTCTGATAAACACCTCTACCAAACTTGCAGAAAAGCTAAACGAGGCAGTAGCTTCATGGGACATCACAGGGAAAATAATAGCATGTGTTTACAACAACGCAAAAAATATAGTGGCAGCAAATGATCAAACTCGTGTAAGCTGGGATTCCCTGCCTTGCTTAGGCCACACATTACAACTCACCATGAAGGATGGCTTCAACATATACTTAAACAGGGTTATCGCAGCTGCTGGCAGACTTGTTTCGCACTTCAATCGTAGCACTGTAGCTATCAAAGCACTTAGTGACAAACAGGCACAGATGAAAATTCCACTGCATTGCCTGATACAGTCCTGCAAGACAAGATGGAATTCGGTCAGTGACATGTTTGCCCGGCTCGTGGAACAAAGGTGGGCAGTGACAGCCGTAATGTCTGACCGCACTGTCACCAAGTTAATGGACGCCAGAATCCTTGAGCTCAAAGATGAGTACTGGCAGCTGATGGAGGACATGGCACCTGTCCTGGCAGCATTAAAGTGTGCCACTACCAAATCTGGGGCCTTATTTATAACCGCTGTGTACGCACAAAACAGGCCCTGAAAGAGGCATACGACACTTCCGACGCAAAAGTTGTGATTTATAAAAAAAACTTGACAGGTAAATTTGTGCACCTGTACGCAAACTCTGACCCATGCGTACGAACATTTTGGAGACGGAGGAGTTTGGCGACATCGATGGTGAGCTGAGGGACTGACGGCAGATGAAAGAAAACCACTTTAAATTCATGTTTATAACCATAAAAAGGTTTTTTGTTAACTTGTTTTTGTTTTGTTTTTTCATACCTTTGGACTTTCTCACAGATGCACACACATATAACAATGTAAAAAAGGAGGATTTTTCATTTAATGTTGTCCACAGCAGTTTTTGTTGTTGTTGTTGTTGTTGTTTAAATTTACAGCATTTCATTAACAGCAGTTGGCTGGACAAACTAATGACTCAGGTATTTATTTCCCATTTGGCAGATATGTACTTTTACTGCGATACTGTTATTTTCTTAATCTTAAACCAAATACTTAGTGTCGGTACTTACTATATATTGACTGTCTGCTGAAAATCAACGGACTGTGAGTCATTCAACAGCATTTCTTAGATTTTCACTTCATTTTGATGGGCTAAATATGGCAACAGATAAATTTATGAATTTACCTCAAAGTAAAATGACAGTCTACTGAAAGGTAATTTATATGCAACAAACAGTTAGTAGAGCACTTCTGAATATCCTTGCGAAAGCAAAAGATCAAGTGTAAGTAACCAGATATATACTTAAAGTTCATTTGAAATTATCTTGTGTTGCTACTTATAGACAACTGAATGTTAACTGAAAGTCTTTTGATACATTTGGGTAATGGCTACATGCTGCAAAGTACTAAGAACCTGTTGAGGTTTTGTTGTATGTCTACAAATACGCCGTTGAACATCTACAACGTAAATTGATAACACATTGGTAACACTTTACTGACAGAATGTTTAATAGCAGTTTACATGTTACATACAGTGTAATGATTGCTACAAAACATTTAATAGACAATCTACAGATACCACCATGGTGAGAGTAAGTAGATATGTACTTGTAAAGTAACTTAAAGTCAGCAGACTGTCAATAGACTATCTATAGGGGGATCATCAAAATAAAGTATAAGACAGTCTTACGTATAAATGTCTTATATATCTCTCACTAACCCCAGCGCAGCTAACAGTTTAGTGGCTGTGTGCCTGGAGAACAAGAGACCATGCACTTTAGAGACCACCAAATCTTTTCTTGTAGGAATCCTTCAATTATTAATTCCCGCTCTTATTGCCAGTTGCAGGCCGAAGTCTAATAGAAAGGTCACAGGCTGGAGGTACCTTGATCAATCATTTAACATACAGCGAGGAGCACAGGAACAGATGAAAGGTACTAGCTGATGGAATTACAGGACATTGACCATGTTTCATAGTTTGTTTGCACTGCAGAAAAGACAATTCCCTTATGCTAATGTTTGCAGAACATGAATGTTCCCTCCAGGCATCATGGGAGCTTTTACATTTTATTACCTGAACAGCACAGAGGCCCTGAGGCTAAGACACAGAACCATTTGTAAGCGGGTTTGCAGAATGTATAGCCTCGTAAAATTCACTCTGTCATGCCTGGCCAAGCGCAATTACAAATGGCATTATGTAAACTGATATATTCTAGCTGTAATAACATTTATTTTAGCTGCACGCATGGTTCTCAAGGCATTACTGAAATAGGTTGTATTTATCACCCCTGACCTGAACATTTACACATGGCAGATTCAGTGACTGATGGGAACACACTGACTGCTATCGCTTGGATTTGCATACTATAAATTAAATAATAGAAATTAATAGAAAAATAGACAATAGAAAAAGGAAATGTTTATATTTAGCATGAATATTCATTACTGTAATAGGTGAGAATCATTAGGTATCTTTAAATTTAGGGAGTAGTGATTCCAAAGTGTTTCTGGTGAGTTACAATAGTCACAACTCGTTGTTCAATTCTGTGTAAAGATTCCACATTTTTGTAAGCAATTTTTATTGACCAATCCAGAATTGTTTAAGCAAGTACATTAATCACAGTTCATTTATAAATTACATTTTCCCCCACCTCTATATTCTGAGTGACTAGTACTTTCATTTTGTACAACATTTTGTAAAACAAGGAATATATTGTCTTCACAATGATGCAACGAGATGAGTGACAGGCACTTTACCCAGATATTGTGGGTTTAAGACCTAATGGTTAGAGAGTTGGATTTGTAAGCCGAAGGTTACGGGTTCGAGTCTCAGTACCGGCAGGAAAATGTAGATGGGGGGAGTGAATGAACAGCGCACTCTTCCACCCTCATTAGCCACAACTGAGGTGCCTAACGCCTTAACCTAACCCCCAATCGCTCCCCGGGCACCGCAGCAAAAAATAGCTGCACACTGTGTGTTCACGGTGTGTGTGTGTGTGTTCGGTACTCACTTCTGTGTGTGTGCACTTGGATGGGTGCACACACAAATCCCAAGTATGAGACACCATACTTGGCTACACGTCACTTCACTTTACATATTAGGGACCACAAGTGAACTGAAATATTAGCAAATTAAACCCAACAAGAGGACAGAACATCATGCAAGTCTTTTAAGTCGACTTCACGGATGAATTGTGTGAGAGATGTCTGTGTGGTTCCATATGTTATGGGGACAAAATTTAAATTCTAATAAATCATTAAGGGCCCTATCTTGCACCCAGCGCAATTGACTTTGTACACCGACGCATGTATCATTCCTATTTTGCACCCGGCGCACAGCAGACTTTTCCCTCCACAGACGCACATCGGTAAATTAGGGATTGAACTTGCGCTCCGGGGGCGGTTCGACGAAAAGAGGAGGCGTGTTCTGGCGCAAACGTTCCCTGGTGCTATTTTGCAGTTCCAGAAAATGATTCCACCACAGATCAGGAAAAACCTAGTCTAAAGTCAGTGGCGTGTTATTCAGATGCTATTTTAAGCTTGGCCATAATGTAGTGTGTGCACAACGCGCATACACTTTGCTTCTCTCATGTCTCATCTACACAGACGCAGCAGTTGCCATTTTTGCAAACGATACATAATTACAAGGAAAAATATTCCACACGAGGGAAATCATTGTGGTGTCCATGAAGATGTGAAAAAATAGGCATAAATCTAGCTCACACATTTACCCAAATTATTATACGCCTGTTTAACCGAAGCTTATTTTGGTGGGTTTCTCCCATCCCCATACAATGTCACTTCTCTGTCTTTTACAGCCCTGGCGAGAACGTCGGTCTCCTCGGCTGTGAATCGCTCCTGGCATGCGCCTGGCAAATCCGCTGTTATGAAACCATCCGCCATGGAACAAGCACGCCTGCTCTTAAAGGGAATGTGAGATGATGCTCTGATTGGTTTATTTCCCGTTACGCCCAAACCACACCTATGAGTAATGTAGATACTTCAGACCAACCCATTTTAGATTTGCGAGATCTGCCCACAAAGTTACTTGTGTTTCGCGTTTGATACTTGATTGATTCACTTCCGTTACAAAGATCATTAGTTATTAATTTAGGGGCTGCTAACACGACACCATTCTAACAGAAAACACTCAATGCGCTCCGGCCCGCTCATCCGCACAAAACAGTGCCTGGTGGCTCGAGAACGCAAACTCTGAAATAGATTCCAAGACGCAAGCCTTGGGAAAAAATTATCTCTGCGCAAACCTCAAAAAATGCAAACCCACGAAAATGCAGATGGCGTGCACATGCGCATCACGTGTTTAGTCAATAGGTATGCGCGTTTGAATATATGTGCCTTAAAAATTTATAATACAGAATTATTTATAATTTCTGCATAGCCATGTGAACTGGAATTATCCCGACAACATTTTATCTGTAAAGAGGTAAAGGGAAAGGAAGGAGGCCTTCACAGGGGAGAGACTAGTTGACACTTAAGGTCTGCATTGTTGTCATGTCCAGATGCAGGTCCTTAACCCCCTGGGGTCGGCGATCACGTCGGCGTGATCTGCTTGCTTTTTTTCTTATCAGTGCCAAAGAATACTCAAAATACTCTGTTGATTTTGATCTTACATATAAGTGTTATACATCATTTGATCCTGTTAAGTGTCTTTGAGTGTGTGTGTGTGTGTGTGTATGTGTATATACTCACAATAAAAACAAAGTGTTGTGCTTTTTGCCAAATAAAGAACAATAAACATGTTGCGAGTTCTGCCTTCTCTCTGTCAGTGAAGTCCATTCTGAAACGTGTACGAAAATTAACTGTAACACAGCGAATACTCAGTCACACAGGCATACAGGCACACAGGCAAAAAGCTTGAATTCTCTTCTTTTAAATGAAGTAATTTATATAAAAACAAATATTCTCAGTTCATGTAACCTGTATGAAAAGAGAGAGATGTCAGTCGTTCTCATTTCAGCTCATTATGGCTCATTATCTGCTAATGTGATCACGCCCACGGAGAGCGCGCACTATTCAAACGCAAATGATCTGAGGCAATCCATGCAAACGTGTCAACGCCCATATCAGCTGGATAAAACACATCGAGTTTAATCAGACTCATGTACTTTAGGTCGTCTTGCGACGCTGTGAGGAATAATACTATCATAATAATAATCCTGGAAAATTTACCTCAGAAGTGCTAGTTTAGTTTCGTTTCGAGGAGCAACGGATCCAGCTGAGGATTGTGAATAGTAAGTTCTTTATTCTTAAGTGCTTTGTTCTAATCGTGATATGCAATAATAATAATAATAATAATAATAATAATTCGTTACATTTAAATAGCGCTTTTTCTGAGACCTCAAAGCACTTTACATAGGAGGGGGGTATCTCCTCAACCACCACCAATGTGCAGCATCCACTTGGATGATGCGACGGCAGCCATATTGCGCCAGAACGCCCACCACACACCAGGTTACTGGTGGAGAGGAGACCGTGATGAAGCCAATCAGTATATGGGGATGATTAGGAGGCCATGATAGACAGAGGCCAAGGGGCAAATTTGGCCAGGATGCCGGGGTTACACCCCTACTCTTTTTCGAAGGACATCCTGGGATTTTTAATGACCACAGAGAGTCAGGACCTCGGTTTAATGTCTCATCCGAAGGACGGTGCTCTTTGACAGTATAGTGTCCCCATCACTACACTGGGGTGTTAGGACCCACACAGACCACAGGATGAGCGCCCCCTGCTGGCCTCACTAACACCTCTTCCAATAGTGTCTGTAAACCGCAAAAAGACTGTTTAAATATGAATCGCGTGTCTGTGTGTGAATGAATGAACTGCACTGATGAGCGCTGATGTTTACTACAGAATAGCTTGCATCTGTGCCTTTAGCTTTTACCAAACTATATTGCTATATGCTATTGAGATGAGTAAAAATCGACGGAAATACGTTGCAAATAAAATGTCTTTGTATAAGCAACGTATTAAACTGCAAATTAACATGTATATGCTAATATATCATAAAAACTATATATTACAGATTTCGATAAAGATTTCGTTAATTTGTTTTGGATAGATTATAAAGTTTTTACTGTAAAAAAGACTACTCTCACATCAAATATGCTTTTGTTCGCCAATTTCTGATCATATGTTAAATATATAGTATGTGATGTTTTGTCAAAAATAAAGTAGGTATATTGAATTATCAACTAAGATGTTATTATAGTGTTTGTTCCAATATTCAAACTAATGAATCCCTAACTTTGAAATGCGTATGATAAAATGCATACTTTTCACAAAGAAAGATTACACTTGAAATATTTTTTAAATTGTAATTGTTGTTGATTTACATGTGAAAACTGTTTAATAAAATAGCAAAAATATATTTACAAGGTAGATGTAAGCAACATCTTAATAGGTCAATATAAGCCTTCTCATTAAATTATTTATTATTGTTTTTTATTAGTGTCACATTTGGGGAGAGTATATATTCCAAAATTTTCTGAAAATATAGTATGATAATTAACTGCATAGTTACTAGAAATGTTTACCTTGGATATTATACAATTTGCATGCATACAAAAGAAGTCCTCACATTCTTTACTTGTGGTACTCTCAGTGAAAGGCTCATTATGCAGCTCATTATGCAGGTCATTGTCTTCTCAGGTGTGAATCGAGCATTATTCATGATCATTCACGCCCCCACGCATATTGCCTTTCCAAACAAAACGTGTCTTACAAAGTTTAAATCAATGTATTGTTTTATGTGAATGATTAGGCAGGATGATTTTCAGATCATTTTGAAGCGAAAACTCTAGGCGACAACTTCCATTAGTCAAAAGTCTTGTGGACACATATTTAGTATGTGTTTTGTGGCCTTATTTCAGAAACTTTAATTTTTATTTTTTTCAATAACCATGCATAAACATTATTCTCTCAAAAATACAAACATGTACATACATGTTGCTCACATATTATGGTAGCCCTGTTTGTGCTAAATAGAGTGTATTATGCCTTTGCCATTAATATGTTTATAAGCAACTGAAAAAAGCACAAATGTCAGGGCATGTCAAAGCATCTGATCTGGATATGTCCTGGATCCGGCGGACTGCGGTAAACCTCCGGATAAACAGAGAGACCAATATTAGTATAGAGGCCATCCTTTTTATGATGTATCAAGTACATCAGGATTTATGGGAACTGTTCCTAGGTTCCGGCTGACCTAATCTATGCAGCCTAACATTGAATTATAGAAGTTTATAACGTGTTATGTGTATGCTAGGTCAAAGAGATGTGTTTTTAGTCTAGATTTGAACTGATTTGACAGAGTGTGTCTGCTTCCCGGACAATGTTAGGAAGACTGTTCCAAAGTTTTGGTGCTAAATAGGAAAAGGATCTACCGCCAGCAGTCAATTTTGATATTCTAGGTATTATCAACTGGCCAGAATTTTGAGATCGCAATAGACGTGAAGGACTATAATGCGTTAAGAGCTTGCTCAAGTGCTGGGGAGCTAAACCATTTAGTGCTTTGTAAGTAATCAGCAATATTTTAAAATTTATACAATGTTTAATAGGGAGCCAATGCAGTGTTGATAGAACCGAGCTAATATGGTCATACTTTCTGGTTCTGGTAAGAACTCTAGCTGCTGCGTCTTGGACCAGCTGTAGTTTGTTTATTAAGCGTGCAGGGTAACCACCCATAATAGCATTACAATAATCTAGCCTTGATGTAATGAATGCATGAACTAATTGTTCTGCATTTGTCATTGAGAGCATATGACGTAATTTAGATATATTTTTAAGATGAAAAAATGTGTTTTTACAGATACTAGACACGTGACTTTCAAATGAAAGATTGGCATCAAAGAGCACACACAGGTTCCTAACCGACGACGAAGACTTGACAGAGCAGCCATCAAGTGTTAGACAGTATTCTAGGTTATTATGTGAGGACGTTTTTTGTCCAATAATTAGAATCTGTTTTTTCAGAATTAAGTTGTAGGAAATTAGTAATAGCAGTAATAGTTGTAGGAAATTAAAAATTAGCAATGAATTGGTAAGTTTTGTCAGGGCGTGAAGAAATATAGAGCTGAGTATCATCAGCATAACAGTGAAAACTAATGCCATGCTTCCTAATCTCCTAAGGGTAGCATGTACAGAGTGAACAGCAAAGGTCCTAGCACTGAGCCTTGTGGTACGCCATACTGAACTTTTGATCGATAAGACAGCTCTTCATTTACTGCTACAAACTGATAGTGGTCAGATAAGTATGATTTAAACCATGCTAATGCAATTCCACTAATGCCAACATGATTGTCGAGTCTAATTAAAAGAATGTTGTGGTCAATGGTATCAAATGCAGAACTAAGATCAAGTAACACTAATAGAGAGATACAACCACAATTTGATGATAAGAGCAAATCATTTGTGACTCTGATGAGAGCTGTCTCAGTACTATGGTATGGTCTAAATACTGACTGGAAATCCTCGCAGATACCATTTCGTTCTAAAAAGGAACATAGTTGTGAAGATACTGCCTTTTCTAGTATCTTTGACAGAAAAGGTAGATTCGAGATAGGCCTGTAATTGACTAATTCTGTAGGATCAAGCTGCGTTTTTTTAACAAGCGGTTTAATCATAGCCAGCTTAAAAAATTTTGGTAGGTATCCTAATGACAAAGATGAATTGATGATATTAAGAAGAGGATCTATGACCTCTGGAAGCATCTCTTTCAATAGCTTAGTATAGGGTCCAACATACATGTTGTCGATTTAGATGATTTAACAATTTTAGAAAATTCTTCCTCTCCTATATCAATGAATGAATAAAATTTTTCCTTAAAGGGACACTGTGGAGAATTTGTGTTTTTGTCAAACAGCGACCCCTAGAGTCGCTGTGGAATACTTGCACTGTCGTAAATACCCCTCCACCCCTCCTCCTGAAGTGGTTTGAGCGATCGGATTCAAATCCGTCTTGAATGCGTTTCGGAGGGCATTTACACCTGTTTTTTTCACGATCGGATAGCTATCCGATCTGAGAAAACGCATGAAGTGGCCAGGTCTAAACACAACAGCCCCCATGACAAAAACATACGCACGAAAGCCGAAAACAAACGCTGGTTGGCATCTCACGTCCATAGACAGTATAAACGCTCACGTCCGAATTTGAGGAAGTGGTGGGGGAAGTGACGTATGCCGTAAAGCAGTCTAATTTTTTAGTTCTTTTTGTGCTCTAATTACTACCCGAACCCCGAAGTTACATAGTGCCAGTAAAAGTGATACAGACCTCGTCAGGCTATGGCAGACGTATCATTCAACCTATTGTAAGTCGATGTACCACAAGGGTCTTGGAAATATATTATGAAGGTTGAAAAGTTACACGGTGTGGCTTTAAGGAGACTACAATGCACTGCCTGATGCGATACTGTAGTATTGTAGACGGTTGCATAGTTATAATTTTCTCCCTGATATTATCAATCTTGTAAGTAAAGTTCATAAAGTCATTACTGCTGTGCTGCTTGGAAACGTCTGGGGTTGAAGCTTTATTTTTCGTTAATTTAGCCACTGTTTCAAATAAATACCTAGGGTTTTGTTTATTTTCTTCTAATAGGGTTGAAAATATAGTGCTCTTTCCATTAAATGTGAAAAAAAAACCTCTAGTTTTTCTGGCCTCTTTCTTAAGGGCCTGAGTGTGCTCATTGTACCATGGCGTTGGACTATTTTCTTTAATCTTCTTTAAGCGCAAAAGAGCAACTGTGTCTAAAGTGCTGGAAAAGAGGGAGTCAAAAGTTTCTCTCGCAATATCAAGTGCTTCTAAGTTATCTGGGATGCTGAGGAGAGGAAACTGATCAGGAATATTATTAATAAAGCAATCTTTATTGGCAGAAGTGATAGGTCTAACATATTTGTAACACGGAGTCAGCTTTGCAGCCTTAGCTAAATTAAGTTAAATGAAGAAATAAATACACGAGACTAGATAATGATCTGAGATGTCATCACTCTGCTGCAGGATTTCAACGGCATCAACATTGATTCCATGTGATAATATTAGATCTAGAGTATGATTACGACAATGAGTTGGTCCTGACACGTGTTGTCTGACTCCAATAGAGTTCAGAATGTCTTTAAATGCCAATCCCAATGCATCTTTTACGTTATCTACATGTATATTAAAATTAAAACACCAACAATTAGGACTTTATCTGCAGCCAGTACTAACTCTGATAGAAAATCAGCAAATTCTTTGATAAAGTCTGTATGGTGCCCTGGTGGCCTGTATCCAGTAGCTAGCACAAATCTCAAACGTGATTTATCATATACACTAGATAGTGTTACATTAAGCACCAACACTTCAAAATAATTATATTTAAAATAAGACTTCTCAGTAATGCTGAAGATATTACTATAAATTACAGCAACACCTCCCCCTTTGCCTTTCAGATGAGGTTCATGTTTATAACAGTAATCTTGTGGGGTTGAATCATTTAAAGTAATGTAATCGTCTGGTTTTAGCCAGGTTTCTGTCAAACACAGCACATCTAGGTTATAATCTGTAATCATATCATTAACAATAAGTGATTTTGAAGTAAGGGATCTAATATTCAGCAACCCGAGCTTTATCATTTGTTCATCTGTATTATATCTGTTTTTCATTTGTTGAACATCAATTACATTTTTACCCTTAAATGGGTTTGGGAGTTTTTTGATATCTAGGTGAAAGAGTCCCTATGGGATGGGATTTATCTGACCTCAGTGATATGAGACAGCTAGCAGACGGTCGGTTTAGCCAGTCTGTCTGCTTCCTGACCTGAACCTGTGTGTGTACAAACTGATTTTGAGACAAATCTCATACTAATCTAATAACCCAGGCACCCTGAACATATCTTTCTCTCACCCCAGCACACAACACCATTTCATATTACAGTCTTTCTTCCCCTTTGCCACTCTCCCTCAAGCCCGACTGTTCTGTGTTTGAAATTAATTAGAGCTCTGTGTAGTATTGATTAAGTCTCAATTTGGGCCAAAAACTGATTAAATATCAAGCAGGTTGAGGTTGCTGAGGGCCAGAGTATAAGTATTTGCAGGGTGTTACAGGTTAATCATCATTGATTTTCCACAATCTGCATACAAGCCCTACTGAAAAGGGGGTAAAAGAGGATGTGAGAGAGAGAAAAACAAAGAGAAAATCAGTCTACACAACAGTGTTATAAACCTGTGTATGTGCAGTATACTAATGGGTCATATTTCTATCCTTTCAGGGCTGAAATGAATAATTTGGCATTAAATCAATGCAAATAAAATACATCACTATATGACATGTACCCCCAGTTTCACAGACAAGGCTTAAGCCTAGTCCCAGAGTAAAATGCATGTTTGAACTGTTTGAACTGAAAGCAACTTGCACTGACATATCTTAAAATATTTCAGTGCCCATGTTTTGTCTCAAGATGCACACCAGTAATGTTTTTCTTTTTCCTAAGGTACATTTATAAAAGCTACTTAAAAGCTACTTAAATGAATAAAACAATCTTTTTTTTTTTTCTGAAGGTAAATTGGTGGATATTGGTAAATTGGTGGATACCCTGTGCATCCTAAAATATTTGGATGCACAGGGTGAGATTTGTAAAATGTAAATCAAGTTTTAAACTGCTGATCATGCATTTTCAGATTAGTAAAGTGAAAAAAATCGGAAAAGTCTGAGGAAATTCTAATGGATGAGCTGTGCCTGTCCGTATTTCGTCCCCAACTCCGTACTAGAAATATGCATAGTACCAACCTGGGGTGCGTTTCCCGAAAGCATCGTTGGCCAACTATGGTCGCAAGTTCATCGCAATGTCCATTGAACTCTATTGGTAACGACGGAACTTGCGACCATAGTTGGCTAACGATGCTTTCGGGAAACGCACCCCTGGGCTGAACTAAATCGTAGAGACCATTAGTGGCAATGGTTCTACAATCAACTTGCTTGCGATGCTTTTGGGAAATGCAGCCTTGTCCAATATGACTTGGACTCTGGGTAATGTAGTTTCACCAAGAATTTAGGTGAGGGTGGTGGATTTATTGAATGACTTTATAATTTATTACCCACTGTGGACTAAATCAGAAAGTATATTTACTCACTCTTCTTTACTTATTCTTCCCACTGTTGCAATGAGTGAGTTCAAATTCACATTTAATTTATCTGTCATCACCACTGCATTTGTTAGACTAACTGAGGCAGGATAAAAAAGCTTACTCTGAATCTTGTAACCTGCAAGAAACATCAAGCACGTTCTGTATTCTTTATTTCCTCATTCATGCAAGTTTCTTTATTGCACTAATGTGTCAATTGCTGGGTTTCCATCCAAACGCGAAGCAAATCTTTTCAAAGTTTGCAAAAAAACAAATGCGAATTAGGTGTGTTTCCATCAAGTTGTTTGAGCGGTATGACTGGTATTGGTAACCTAGTAACCAGTCGATTAGTCACGTGGGTTTAATGTTCGTCACGTCAGAATTTACTTGGCAAATGCGTTTCCATCTCCCATTATTCGCATTAACTCTTTAAGTCCAAAACCCCCTCAAGTGAGTGTAAATTTCTTCTGGGAATTAAGGAATTTTTTTCTCTCGAAATTTGCCATTTCCATCATTAGTTTCTGATGCAATATTTCAAGATGCGCATAAAAAATGGTGATTTGAAACATAACTAATATCTTTAAGCAGTCCTGTGCTGCACAGATATATTAAGTTTGGCAAGGCCAGTGTTCCTGCAGGTAGTGGAAGCAGAGCACTGCACACACACTGCCCTGCTGTGCAAAATACAGCTCTTACTAAAACCCTGTCATTTTTAAAGCACTGGTACTAGTTAAATGAGGAATCGTATCTTTTTTAAAAGCAAGGTATCGCGTTACCTTTTTTAGTACTGGTATATTGTGCAACACCATCCATCCATCTTCTTCCGCTTCTATCCGCTATATATGCATTAGCTGAGGATGTAACCGTACAGTTCGAGAACTGTTACCGCTAATGTAATTTCTTAGCATAA
The DNA here is from genome assembly GCA_022828995.1 of Vimba vimba. NCBI lineage: Eukaryota > Metazoa > Chordata > Actinopteri > Cypriniformes > Leuciscidae > Vimba > Vimba vimba. The sequence goes on along the minus strand of CM040827.1, from coordinate 26,521,817 downwards.
AGAATGAATTTGCAGGATTTTGCGAAAAGCTTTTGTCGCCATTCTCATGGTGATTTGAAGTACGCAGCTTCTGTCAACTAGCATACTCAGCTGCGAAATGCTGGGTCTCTTACTTTGTCTGTTGATGGTGTTGCCTTGGAGTTTCAAACCAAATTAAAAAATCTTGGTGTCATATTTGATGCCACGCTGTCATTTTGTGCAGAATACGGTTAAGACATCCTTTTTTCACCTCAGAAATATAGCTAGGGTTGGGAACCAAAAATCGGTTCTTATCCAGAACCGTGCAAAATTCCTAAGTTTCTGTTCCGAAAACGGTTCTGGGCCGATGTGTGGGCGAAGTGCTGGGAGCTTATCCTTTAATAGCGACGTTTCACCTCGAATATTAAAATAGTAATGAATGCACTGGCCCTCGCACTACTCATACATTTTGCGTCAGATATCAGAGAGAGAGAGAGAGTATAAAGACAGTAGAGCTGCACGATTAATCTTTAAATGGTCTCGCTCACGATTCAAACACCCACGCAATCTTATTCCTTAATGACAAAAATTTCACACCGGAACATTCAAATCTGTTTGCGCTGTCGTTGAGAGAGCAGTTGTCAATATATATGAAACAGCTTTACTTTCACAGTCTTTTCAACAACTCAGTGTCGATATTTCTGTGTTACAAATATTCATATGATCACAGAAGTACTGAGATAAGTTTATAGTTCGAGTATGAACACTGATGTCTACGGTAGCAACTAAAACATAGTAAATCACCTTTTAAAAGTCGCTTCAAATAATCGAGTGTATCGATTTTATCGATGCTTCAAAACATTCATAAGATGACTGTTAAAGCTGCAGTCTGTAACTTTTTTATGTTCAGAATTTACAAAATGTATCCACCTGTTTCCGGGGGGCGCTACTGTAAAGAAGACAGTGGGTAAAACTTCCGGTGAGGCGGCGGAAGTAGTATACCAATGGTATTTTGTGTGGTATATAGCGAAGAGTTTAGGTGTTTTTCGGATAATTTTTTACCATTTAAAGTCGCAAACCTTTATGAGAGATGTCGTTACGGAGCTCAGGGACAACATGTGCTGTTCGTGGTTGTACATATGACCGGAATAAAATAATTCAGTGGCTTAAATGTGAGTGTTTTAAACATAAGCCTAAAACTAAATCAGAGTGTTCCTGCCAGCGATTGTACAGTGTCCATCACCTCCCAAAAGATGACAAATGAAAAAGAATATGGCTGAACAACTTAAACTTAAAAACACCCCCAAAACACTTGTTTGTGTGCTCGTTTCACATCGTGGATAAGAAGCCAACACAGGATAACCCGTACCAACGCTCTTTCTGGGTTACGTGAAGCCACCGGAGAAGAGACACCGACCCAGGATTCGACATGTCACAACAAAAACAACGGGTAACATTAATGTAATGTAATGTCAACTAGCTTGCTAGTTTTGTTTATACGTTGTTTTTTTTTAAATACCTTAAGTTTGCTATTCTTGAATTACTTATTATTAATATATGAAAAACTGTCTGCCATGATGGTAGACAGGTAGCCTGATGTTTTTACCTCGCATAAACTTTTATTGTGTCGAGCTTGGAGGGCACAATGGTACAGTGACAGATGCTAATTTCATTTCCTCTTTTAGTTAACATTTAACGTTACAGAATATCTATATTGAGAATATTAAACGCAGTCTAGATGTTTGTCAAGACGCCAATGCCCCCTAATTGTTTCTGCCACTAAACAAATCGTCATTGAAGTAGTAAACACACAAACCACGGACCGCCACTGCTAAATATGTACTTAATGTATTCCCTGTAGATGAGCATGATGTGAGAGCCAGAGCCAGAGCCAGATCTTACCTCACAGACCTTCCATGATGCCCAAACACAGTGGTCAGACCCAGCAATGGAGGACCACACTTACTCCAAAGGACCTACCATCACATGTGGTATGACAACTGCCCCATCATCTAAGAGGTCGCTGCCTGTTGCAGATGTTGTTTTGAAAGACAAATGGCTTAGGAGGGTTACTTTAAAAATGTATTCCGTTACAGTTACAAATTACTTCATAAAAAAAGTATTCAGTAACGTAATCCAAGTACCACAATATGAAAGTAATGTAACTGATTACTTTTGGATTACTTCAAGGTCAGATATTATTAACTTTTATTTATTAAGAATTTCACAGCCCTGAATAAATATTTATGTAAAGGACTATACAGACATCTAGTGGCTACAGTATGGTATTACAGATTATTTTGTTTTATTTTTAACTTGACATGTACAAGGAAAAAATAAAATGGAAATGTTTCTTCAACAGGAAAATAGAGAATACAAATTCATTTTTTTCAAGCAAATATAATAAGAAACAATTTTTAGACAATGGAAATGTTTCTTCAACAGGAAAATAGAGAATACAAATTCATTTTTTTTCAAGCAAATATAATATGAAACAATTTTTAGACAATGGAAATGTTTCTTCAAAAGGAAAATAGAGAATACAAATTCATTTTTTTTCCAAGCAAATATAATAAGAAAGAATTTTTAGACAATGGAAATGTTTCTTCAACAGGAAAATAGAGAATACAAATTCATTTTTTTCAAGCAAATATAATAAGAACAGAATTTTTAGACAATTGAAATGTTTCTTCAACAAAAAAATAGAGAAAGAGAATACAAATTCATTTTTCAAGTAAATATAATAAGAGAATTTTTAGACAATGGAAATGTTTCTTCAACAAGAAAATAGAGAATACAAATTCATTTTTTTCAAGCAAATAAGAACAGAATTTTTAGACAATGGAAAATGTTTCTTCAACAAGAAAATAGAGAATACAAATTCATTTTTTTCTCAAGCAAATATAATACACAAGATATAATCTAAGAAAACAACAGTAAGTTACATTTATGTTTAAAATTGTCTTTGCAAATATAAAACTAGAATTTTTACACAACATCAAAAAAGTATAGGATTCAAAATTACTGCAAAGTTTAATCCTGTTAAATATTGCAGTTAGTCTTTTGGCAGCATTTGGCATACGTAATGGAAGACAGAATGTGCATTCAAACTGTTCATTCAGTTTGGGCAAAATCTTCTGTTGTAACGAAGGAGGAGGACTTGCTCCATGTGGTCATCGGACATTCTGCTTCGAGATGGTGTAAGTACATTTCCCCCATAACTAAATAAACGTTCAATGGGAGCACTAGAAGGCAATGTGGTATTGAACTTCATGAAGAGCTGCTTGACCAAGGGATAAGAATTTAGAGATTTCATGTTTTTTTCAGGATCATCAAGGAATCTCCGAATCTCTTCCTCTGTGCCTTTACCCACACTTTTTGTCTTTTTGGACGCAAAAAACTCCTCATCTGATTCATTAGTCTCAGGGCTAATGCTCATCTCAGCTGCAGAAGGAGCAGTGGATTCCAAAGATGTTGCCTCCTCATCCAGTGCTTTTTTCACATCTTCTCTCTTCTCTGGAGAAAGCCAACACAAGCGAAATTTCGGCATTGTGGTTGTTGCCATTTTTGCTGTCAAAGCGATTGTCAAGTGCTTCGAGGACTGCAGTGATGATGTTAGCCATGTAAGACACATGTGGCAGTTTGTCAGAAAGTTTTGATTTGAGGCTTAGGATTGTTGGAATGAGAAATCCAAGGTAGCATCTTTTCTCGCCCTGTGGTAGATCAATGGAATGGGAAAGGGGTTGTAACATCCGCATACTTTCTCAGAAAAGTCACCTCATGTGGGTGCAGTTTGGTAACTCCAAGCTTTCCACAGATGTCAGTCAGCTGATCCTCTCTGAGACCAGTCAGTTTGGAAATGGCATCATACTCTGAATTCCATCTAGTAACGCATGGAACAGTAACTCTCATGTTCGCAATTTCTTGCACAGCTTCTGCACTTACTGTTGACCGGTGTGCCTTGTTCCATATAGAAGCACATTTTCCCATTGCACTTCGGTAAACTTTCCGAAAAGGGCCATTTGATGCTGCTTTATCCACCTCATTAGTGGCAATCAGATTTAAGATGTGTGCAGCACACCTTTGATTCAAGAACTGCATCCATGTCTAGAAATCGTATTCCATCATTCAGGTCATCTGCAGCTACGTCCTCAGGTGTTTCAAATTCTCGAAAAGCTTTTACAACGTTACTGCCATTATTGGTGACTGTAGCCCTCACTTTGTGTTGTAGTTTGTACTCTGCAGGTATTTCACTCATTTTTGCGGCAAGGACATCAAAAGTGTGCCGCCCTTTAATTTGTGCACAGGCCAATGCAGCAGACCTTCTCTCCAGAGTGTTTTCTACAATCCAGTGGCATGTCATGCCTAAGAAACTCCTGTTATGTGCAGTCCACAAGTCTGCTGTTGTGCAGACATTAGATACATTCACAAGTGTTTCTGTCAAGCTATTTTTCATTACTGCAAACTCCTTCTCAGTGTTCTGGACAAGCGTCTTTCTGCACATCACAGTTTTTCCTCCGCTGAGTACCTACACAAGTTGTTTAAACGAAGGCTGCTCAACCAATGAAAATGGCTGAACATTATCATTTACAAAGTCAAGTATTAGTTTGTTAATTGTACTCTGAGCTGTCCTGTGTCCAAATTCCAACTTTGCCTGTTTGCATGGAGGATTCAAGGACCCTTGCCCAGGATCAGATGTGCTAGGGTGTGTAGTCATCTCAGGCCAGCTAGCTTCTTTGGCCAAATGATGTGGATGCTTCCTCTGAAAAACAAAATGTAACAAGTAGTTGTAGGCTTTTTAATTGTATGCTTGTGCTTAAGGATTTTAAAGAAAGAAAGAAAGAAAGAAAGAAAGAAAGAAAGAAAGAAAGAAAGAGAAGGGAGGGGGGTAAATGTAAATAAATTACATTTTTCAATTTTAAATATTTTTATTTTTTAAATGTTTCAATCTTTTGAATGGCTCTCAACAATAAAAATATTTTTAAAAAATCATATAAATTCTCTATTGCAATATTATTATTGTTGTTGTAGTTATCCTTACAGCTTAAAAATATAAAAGTGACATCAGATCATAACCAAACTGAACAAGCTCATATCAGACATTTCTGTTCATGTTTGTTCTGCTTTAATTTTAATGTTTAGCGTGTTGGTTACAAGGTTATAATCGTTAACGAAAACGAACGAAAAAACGAAAACTAGGTGGGAAAAAACATTGTCGTTAACTGAAATAAAAATAAAAACGAGGCATTACAAAAAAACGATAACTAACTAAAACTGTAATGTGTGTTTGGCAAAACTAACTAAAATAAAATTATAGAGTAAATGTCCTTAGTTTTCGTCTTTGTCAAGGTCTTTCATTTTGTAACGCTAAAAACACGCAGCGTATTCGTTCAGCTGCATTTTCTTTCCCCATGCGTCTCTCACATGCCCACACACACACACACACACACACACACACACAGCCCCTCCCCTCCATGCACACCGCGTCTCCATGAGAATGAGTGTTCGTTCGACGTTGAAAGCAAGTTCGCGAAAGGTTGGTATCTCTATCTCGTGAACACCTTTACACAATCACACATTAAAAAGTGGTATAACATTTTTTAAAATTTTGAATATAATTTTGTCAGTGTGTTAATTTCGACCCGAGAAGCGATTGCGCCTTCTTTAGAAAGTTAACTAGTCGCAAGTTTGAGGTAAAATGCACTTTTTGGTTGTGGTTGTCGATGTCATAAGCTGTGATTCAAATATTAAATAATGTTATGTCATTTTTTTACTTTTACACTGAATGTTTGCTGCTTCAATCCAGATGAGTAGGCTATTGACTGTATAGTGTAAATTTAGTATAGGGTGTGAAAATTGTACAGCTGTGGTATTTGTATAGGGTGTGAATTCTGTATAGAAGATGTGTAGATTTTTGGTACAGCGTGTGGATTTTTTAAGAGGTAAAGGCATTTCAATAGAGCTCCGGACCCCACGTGACCACCAGTGTTCGGGCCGCCATTTTGGCAGTAAAATGACAAGCGCCAGCGCCGAAGCTTTCAAGCCATCGGAGTACTCATCTCACTTTAATTCGCATGACATTGAGCTTTATATAAAAAAATTAAATAGGTTAAATATTACCGACCCATACAATGCCCCCGGGGTGCTTTTCACAAGTATCTCCGCTGAAGAAGACGTCCCAGATCTGCAGTATCCGGATATCTATAATTACCTGATAAACTTCCCATCTTCCTACTCGGGAGACTCTCTAAAAGCCTACAAAAGCCTGGAGGATTACAAATGGACTCAGTCTGGCTTTGTAACGAACATCCAGATGTGGAATCTTCAAGCAAAAAAATGCTGCATCATCACTGGAAGGGTAAGTGTCCAAGTTTAATAGGTAGTAGTGTAACGTTAGCATGGCTAGTTGTTTGTTTATGTTAGCTTGGCTAGCTACCGCAGTGCGTCTGGCTATCTGTAGCTAGTTTGTATCTTTAATGTACTCAACCAAGTTAGCTGACATTTTTAATTTCATGTATAGGTTAATCATTCCCAAAGGCTTAATGACCCTCAGTTAAAGCCATGGATGGTGGTGGGGAATGATGGGGTTGTCTTGGGAGCCCACTGCAATTGCACAGCTGGACTTGGTGAGAGCTGCTCCCATGTGTCAGCTGTGTTGTTCAGCATATGGCAGCATAACAATGGAAGAAAATAAGAGATAGCTGTAACATCTAAGAAGTGCAAGTGGGCCACCCCAAGTGAGGACTCTTTAAAGAAAGTGGAAAATCAGCAGGGCAAGGACATCATTTTTAACAACACTCAACAATGTAAAAACGGAAAATCTTCGAAAGGTCATTCTGCCCCCCCAGCTTTCCCACCTCTGACCGCTGCTGAGCAAGCCCAACTCTACAACAACCTCTCCCAATGCCGCACACAAGAGGAGCAGATCATCAAACCAGTAGTCCTGTCTGTTGTCAAAGAGTATGCAGCATCCTATGTGCCAAAGGCTGTCATGCTGGATCTACCAGAACCCCTCACCAACCTGTATAACAAGCAGATAAGAGACCTCAACCTGGCAGAGTTACAAGATCGAGCAGAAGACATAACTGTGACCAAAGAACAGGTACAGAAAATTTTATCTATCATTGCTGGAATGTGTGTGTGTCTGTGTCAGAGAGAGAGAGGCATGGGCACGATCAAACAGTGGAAACATAAAAACATACTCTGTGATTTTGTTCTTACAAGACATTATTCAAACTGCAAAGTGTTTAGCCTACTTATATTTGTGTAAAACACAACACTGTGCTTTTGTCAAACTGTTACCACTGTCAACCAACCAAAATCACACACACACACACACACACACACACACACACACACACACACACACACACTGTTCAAAAGCAAATATTATCTCATCTTTTGGACATTCATCATATTGCACTGGTTTTCATTTCTTGTAATAAAACAGAGCACTAATCTGTTTATTTTTAAGTTACACATTCTACATTGATTAAAAAAGAAAAACAAATGTGTTTTTAATGGTAGTATTATTTTATACAGAAATAAATGATTTAAGATTCAGATGTTATGTACTTATGTTAATTACAATTTTAAGGAAACAAATATATTGATCTGAAAACATAGCAAATTAATTTTAAATTCTGTGCTAACTTAAAATGTTATGTGTAACAGTTTGGATCGTCATGTTTTCAGAGTGATACTGTAGAGGAGGAGACCCGAGCCCAGTCCAAGTCCAAAATCTGGTTTGAGCAAAGGAGTCGTAGGGTAACAGGATCTACCTTCAGAGCAGCCACAAAGACAGACATCAGAAAGCCTGCAGTGTCTTTGATAAGACAAATATGCCACCCAAAGTCCCATAGTTTCACCAGTGAGGCTACCAGGTATTCATGAGCATAGAAGAGTTAGGGTAAAATGGGACATGCAGTGTGTAACTGCTCCTGTGTATAAAATTGTCATTTCCAGATGGTGTACAATCAAGTGAATGTGATGTATGTAAAAGAACAGGAAGGGTAAATCCAGGAAGTACTATTCTAAAAAAGCAGGAGTGTAAAACCAAGTAGTATCAATTTGAAAGAGCAGGGAGGTACCAATGTGGGGTGGCATTACTATTGTCCAAATCTGGTGTTTGGTGTTTTAAGCCCCCAACGGCGCCTTCCAGGCAGCGAGGGGATGGGTAGGTTTAAGGTTGAGGGTAGGGTTAGCTGCCTCTAAGGAGCCATTGGGGGCTTAAAACACCATCAAGCTCCAAAACTAATGTTATTGTTGTTTCTTCAGATGGGGATGTCAGCACGAGGAATTAATAATAATAATAATAATACATTTTATTTAGAGGCGCCTTTCATGGCACTCAAGGACACCTTACAAAATTCATAAAAAAAGACATTAAACAATCAAACCAGTACAGCAAAAACATTAAATCACATAAAAGCCTGCCTAAACAGATACGTTTTAAGACGAGATTTAAAAACTGAGAGACTAGAACTGTTGCGAACCTCTACTGGAAGAGAGTTCCATAAATGGGGAGCAGCATAGCCAAAAGCTCGTGAACCTATAGAAGTTGTCCGAGTGCGTGGCAGAACAAGTGAAAGTGCAGAAGCAGATCTTAGAGTGCGGGAAGGAGTATGTATATGAAGAAGATCTTGAAGATATGAAGGAGCCAAGTTATTAAGTGCTTTGTAAGTTAAAAGTAAAATTTTAAAATTCACACGGAATTTAACTGGAAGCCAATGCAACTTTTGTAAAACAGGAGAAATGTGTTCAAAGGTGGAAGTTTTGGTAATGACTCGAGCTGCAGCATTTTGTACCAACTGTAATTTATGAAGAGATTTGGAGGGAAGCCCATAAAACAAAGCATTACAATAGTCGATTCTTGATGTTACAAGAGCATGCACAAGCGTAGCAGTACTCTTGAGTAAAAGGACAGGACGCAGACGATTTATATTGCGAATATGGAAGAATGCAGAACGGGTAACTCTATTAATGTGAGATTCAAAAGACAGAGTTGTGTCAAAAATGACACCCAAACTTTTGACCTGATTCGACAGAGGAACAGAACAGTTATCTATTTCCACAGAAGAGATATTCGACTTACTTAATGTATTTTTTGAACCAACAAGAAGAATTTCGGTTTTACTGCTGTTCAGTTTTAGAAAATTACTTGAAAACCAATTTTTTAATTCACTTAAGCACTCACCAAGAGCAGAAGAGGGAAACTTTGAAGAAGGTTTAGAAGACAGGTAAAGTTGGGTGTCGTCGGCATAACAATGAAAATGGATATCATATTTCCTAAAAATGCTGCCAATAGGTAAAAGATAAATAATAAACAGAAGAGGTCCTAAAACAGAGCCCTGGGGAACACCAGTGACAACATAAGTGGGTTTTGATTTAAACTGTTTAAGTTGTACAAATTGAATGCGATCTGTGAGATAAGAACGAAACCAGCTTAAAGCCATACCAGTAATTCCAATAGATTCCAGCCTGCTCAGAAGTATGGGATGTGAAATGGTGTCAAACGCTGCACTAAGGTCAAGTAGTACAAGTATTGATAGAAGACCAGCATCAGCCGCTAGTAATAGATCATTAGAAATCTTTACAAGTGCAGTTTCAACACTGTGGAAAGCACGAAACCCTGATTGTAACTGCTCATATAAACTATTGCAAGAGAGATGTTCGCGAAGCTGAAGAGCAACAATTTTTTCCAGAATTTTTGACAAAAACGGCAGATTTGAAATAGGTCGAAAATTAGCAAAGTTCTTTGTGTCAGTCCCAGGTTTCTTAAGAATAGGTGTTATAACAGCAGTTTTAAGTGCAGTAGGGACAGTACCAGTAAGAAGTGATGTATGCATAATATCAGTGATTAAAGAGGAAAGAAATGATAAACCAGCTTGAACCAAGTGAGTCGGTAATGGATCCAGTTGACATGTGACAGATTTAGATTTTTGTACAATGGAACAAATGTCCCCAACTGTTGGAATTTTAAAAGCAGAAAATAAAAATAAGGGAGATGGCGCAAAGCTAGAATGAGTTTTGTTCCGATCAGGGTTTGGTGAAACCAATTGCTGGTGGATGTGTTCAATTTTCTTATTAAAAAAGAGCATAAATGCTTCACACAATTCTGTGGAGTTTATATGCCAGTTAGAACATTCAGGTGGCTTTAAAATAGTGTTAACCACAGAGAATAGAGATTTTTGGTTTCCTACACCAGATCCAATTAAACCTGCATAATAATCTGATTTCGCTGTGGAAAGTGCAGTCTTATAAACTTGCATGTGATCAGCATACAAATCTTTATGAACTACAAGTCCAGTCTTGGAATACAATCGTTCTAAACGACGCCCCTTGACTTTTAGCAGGCGAAGATCCGATGTAAACCAGGGTGCAGAGTTGACAAACGAAACATTCCTGGTTTTCAGTGGGGCACAAGTGTCAAGGATCATTTGAAGATTGTCATTGTATTGCTTGATTAAATCATCAAGATTCCCAGAATGGTCTTTGTAGGGAAGTGTGGACAAACATTTCCCAAGAATTGAGGGATCAATGTTCTTAATATTACGAAATGTGATTGTACGACTCAGATTAGGCTTAAACACAGATAAAGAGACATTGAAAGACACCAGCAAGTGGTCTGACAATGATACAGTGCCTTGCGAAAGTATTCGGCCCCCTTGAACTTTTCGACCTTTTGCCACATTTCAGGCTTCAAACATAAAGATATAAAACTGTAATTTTTTGTGAAGAATCAACAACAAGTGGGACACAATCATGAAGTGGAACGAAATTTATTGGATATTTCAAACTTTTTTAACAAATAAAAAACTGAAAAATTGGGCGTGCAAAATTATTTAGCCCCCTTAAGTTAATACTTTGTAGCGCCACCTTTTGCTGCGATTACAGCTGTAAGTCACTATCAGTTTTGCACATCGAGAGACTGAAATTTTTGCCCATTCCTCCTTGCAAAACAGCTCGAGCTCAGTGAGGTTGGATGGAGAGCGTTTGTGAACAGCAGTTTTCTTCCAGAATGGTCCTGTATTTGGCTCCATCCATCTTCCCATCAATTTTAACCATCTTCCCTGTCCCTGCTGAAGAAAAGCAGGCCCAAACCATGATGCTGCCACCACCATGTTTGACAGTGGGGATGGTGTGTTCAGAGTGATGACCTGTGTTGCTTTTACGCCAAACATAACGTTTTGCATTGTTGCCAAAAAGTTCGATTTTGGTTTCATCTGACCAGAGCACCTTCTTCCACATGTTTGGTGTGTCTCCCAGGTGGCTTGTGGAAAACTTTAAACGACACTTTTTATGGATATCTTTAAGAAATGGCTTTCTTCTTGCCACTCTTCCATAAAGGCCAGATTTGTGCAGTATACGACTGATTGTTGTCCTATGGACAGAGTCTCCCACCTCAGCTGTAGATCTCTGCAGTTCATCCAGAGTGATCATGGGCCTCTTGGCTGCATCTCTGATCAGTCTTCTCCTTGTATGAGCTGAAAGTTTAGAGGGACGGCCGGGTCTTGGTAGATTTGCAGTGGTCTGATACTCCTTCCATTTCAATATTATCGCTTGCACAGTGCTCCTTGGGATGTTTAAAGCTTGGGAAATCTTTCTGTATCCAAATCCGGCTTCAAACTTCTCCACAACAGTATCTCGGACCTGCCTGGTGTGTTCCTTGTTCTTCATGATGCTCTCTGTGCTTTAAACGGACCTCTGAGGCTATCACAGGGCAGGTGCATTTATACGGAGACTTGATTACACACAAGTGGATTCTATTTATCATCATTAGTCATTTAGGTCAACATTGGATCATTCAGAGATCCTCACTGAACTTCTGGAGAGAGTTTGCTGCACTGAAAGTAAAGGGGCTAAATAATTTTGCACGCCCAATTTTTCAGTTTTTTATTTGTTAAAAAAGTTTGAAATATCCAATAAATTTCGTTCCACTTCATGATTGTGTCCCACTTGTTGTTGATTCTTCACAAAAAAATTAGTTTTATATCTTTATGTTTGAAGCCTGAAATGTGGCAAAAGGTCGAAAAGTTCAAGGGGGCCAAATACTTTCGCAAGGCACTGTAAGTCAGAAGTAGTGCAATTTCCAGGAAACACCCCTGAACAGCAGACCAAATCAAGAGTATGACCTTTTGAATGAGTTGGGACATTGATAAATTGCTGTAGTCCAAAACTATCTAGGCATGATAAAAACTCTCTAGAACATGAATTTTCAGTATTATCCACATGGATATTAAAATCACCAACCAAAACCACGTTTGGAGACAATGAACAAAGAGAAGTTAAAAATGTTGAAAATTCCTGTTGGAATACAGAATTGGCCTTCGGCAAGAAAATTGGCAAGAAAATACTATGAAATGCAGCATCGCCTCTCACACACGGATGTCATAGTAGGAACAGCTGGATTCAGGATTTCACCACTGCACCCATTTATTGGGGCCTCACCTGATGGCTTTGTTTCCTGCAGCTGCTGTGGTTCAGGTGTCATTGAAATTAAGTGCCCATTTTCTGTAAAGGACCTTTCTGTTAATGAGGCAGCAAATTCTGTTGCACACTTTTGCCTTAAAAAAGATGCGCAAGGAAAAATTAGACTGAAGCGGGACCATGCATACTATTATCAAGTGCAGATGCAGCTATTTGTTACTGACCAACCATATTGTGATTTCATTCTGTGGACTGAAAGATAAAGTACTTCACCTTTTGTTGAACGTGTCACACCTGATGTGGCATTCTTTGCCAAAGAATTGGAATGTGCTTGTGACTTCTTTAAAAAATGTATCATCCCAGAGCTGCTAGCCAAGTATTTTTCTGCACCAAAACCAGCAGCATTTGCTGATCATAGTCAACAGTGGTGCTACTGCCGTGAGCCAGAAGCAGGGAACATGTTGGTCTGTGCATCAGGTTTTTGTTCAGTTAAAAAGTTTCACCAAACCTGCCTTCACATGAAAAGGGTCCCAAAACAGTGGGTATGTCCCAGCTGCCGAAAAGTAATCAATGCCCAAAAAAGAAAAAAACCTTAGTGAGGAGACTGTGAAATGTTAATAGTAGTAGCTGATACTGTACTCTCTTATTTATGAATAAACAGTTGTTAAACCAATGTTGTTCTCTTCCCCATCATTAGTATTAAGTATCTGTAGCAATCAAGGATATGAAACATGGGTAGGTCATTCATATCAAACACACCAGAACATATATCTGCTTGGGTGGAACTCAGTTAGAATGGATGGATGTGCAGCTTGATCTGTAAACAGAATGTGATCGCATCAGAATAGCGAGTGATCAAAATGATCAAAAGTAATGTCACAACAAGGAAGCAAGAAGTGAGAGTCAAAAAGGTTTATTTCCTGGTTGAGCACATCTGTAGCCAGTCACATCAGTTCAATTTACTGTACATCCCATCACTGGAAGGGCACCACAGATTCAGACACATTTGTAAGTGCACAACATATGCTCACAATCTTGTCAAGGTAGGTAACATAATTTTCTCTGTCTATGTCTGTGAAACTTATGGGGACAGTGCTTTGCAAGACTGTGTACTTTTGACGGAGAACTCCTATTACTCTTTCTATGTGTATCCTAAGAGAGGCTAGACATCTGGTGTTCTCCAAGTCAACAGGATCTAACTGCTTCTTTCCACGAGTAAATGCTGGAATCTTTAATTCAGCTTGGCATCTCTGAATGGACTCTTTAACCAGGAAACCTCTGTCCGCTAAAACTACGTCCCCTGGGAGCAAATGCGATAAAAAGTTACTTTGTTCTGTGATGAACTTATTATAACTTGTGCGACCTCCCCATCCAGTGGAAATGAAACAAATGGAACCTTGAGGGCAAATTGCAATTAAATATTTCATTGTGTGGTGTGATTTGTATAAGGAGTAACACTGAGCACTGGCTAGCAATCTACTGGGTTTCTCTAGAAATATTTCAAAACAATCTATAATGCAAACTGTCTTTTCAAAGCTACTGTTTCGAAATGCATATGGAAGAGATTTTCTTAAGTATTCTCTGTCAGGCCACAACACTAGACTTGGCACCAGTCTACAATGCATCACACTAAAACAGTGTTTTTTAAGAGCTTTGAAACAGTGGTTGAGTCAATGCCAAAATAGTTAATTCTAAGCTTCATTAAAGTTAACATGTACTGCTGAAAACATGTTAAACAAGATTTAAGTTTGAGAAAAGGAGCCACAATATGAAAAATTGTCATGAGAATTGAATATGTTGATAAACCAGTGAGAGTATTAACCCTTTTATCATCGTTATGCAAGCTCATTTCATTCAGTGTAGTCCTATTAATTTTTTCCTTCAACAACATATTTTCAGTCCTCAGAGCTTGGCATTCTTGCTCAAGAGATTGGACGTGTTTACCACAGGTTTCAGTGCTGCATGGTGGAGTTGCTGGATCATCCTCATGGAGAACAGGCTGGACATCATTTCCAGGTTCTTCATGGGTAGATTCCTTCAAAGGCTCTGTGGTGGGAGTTTGGTCTGCAGGAGGATCCTTGTTGCTGTCTTGGGGACAATCGGTTGATGCTCTGGTCAAAACACAAAAGTAGAAGATTAAGAGTATATGTATACACAACTGATGACAGTTTGTCATTTTTTTGTCAATCACTCTCTGTTTTCTGCAGTATATACTAGCTTTCATTAGTAAGTAAATTTTACTTGTATAGCACATTTACATCATAATATACAGGTCCTTCTCAATAAATTAGCATATTGTGATAAAGTTCATTATTTTCCATAATGTAATGATAAAAATTAAACTTTCATATATTTTAGATTCATTGCACACCAACTGAAATATTTCAGGTCTTTTATTGTTTTAATACTGATGATTTTGGCATACAGCTCATGAAAACCCAAAATTCCTGTCTCAATAAATTAGCATATCATGAAAAGGTTCTCTAAACGAGCTATTAACCTATTCATCTGAATCAACTAATTAACTCTAAACACCTGCAAAAGATTCCTGAGGCTTTTAAAAACTCCCAGCCTGGTTCATATCTCAAAACCGCAATCATGGGTAAGACTGCTGACCAGAAGGCCATCATTGACACCCTCAAGCAAGAGGGTAAGACACAGAAAGAAATTTCTGAACGAATAGGCTGTTCCCAGAGTGCTGTATCAAGGCACCTCAGTGGGAAGTCGGTGGGAAGGAAAAAGTGTGGCAAAAAACGCTGCACAACGAGAAGAGGTGACCGGACCCTGAGGAAGATTGTGGAGAAGGACCGATTCCAGACCTTGAGGGACCTGCGGAAGCAGTGGACTGAGTCTGGAGTAGAAACATCCAGAGCCACCGTGCACAGGCGTGTGCAGGAAATGGGCTACAGGTGCCGCATTCCCCAGGTCAAGCCACTTTTGAACCAGAAACAGCGGCAGAAGCGCCTGACCTGGGCTACAGAGAAGCAGCACTGGACTTTTGGACAAATTTTACATGTCATTCAGAAATCAAGGTGCCAGAGTCTGGAGGAAGACTGGGGAGAAGGAAATGCCAAAATGCCTGAAGTCCAGTGTCAAGTACCCACAGTCAGTGATGGTCTGGGGTGCCATGTCAGCTGCTGGTGTTGGTCCACTGTGTTTTATCAAGGGCAGGGTCAATGCAGCTAGCTATCAGGAGATTTTGGAGCACTTCATGCTTCCATCTGCTGAAAAGCTTTATGGAGATGAAGATTTCATTTTTCAGCACGACCTGGCACCTGCTCACAGTGCCAAAACCACTGGTAAATGGTTTACTGACCATGATATTACTGTGCTCAATTGGCCTGCCAACTCTCCTGACCTGAACCCCATAGAGAATCTGTGGGATATTGTGAAGAGAAAGTTGAGAGACGCAAGACCCAACACTCTGGATGAGCTTAAGGCCGCTATCGAAGCATCCTGGGCCTCCATAACACCTCAGCAGTGCCACAGGCTGATTGCCTCCATGCCACGACGCATTGAAGCAGTCATTTCTGCAAAAGGATTCCCGACCAACTATTGAGTGCATAACTGAACATAATTATTTGAAGGTTGACTTTTTTTGTATTTAAAACACTTTTCTTTTATTGGTCGGATGAAATATGCTAATTTATTGAGATAGGAATTTTGGGTTTTCATGAGCTGTATGCCAAAATCATCAGTATTAAAACAATAAAAGACCTGAAATATTTCAGTTGGTGTGCAATGAATCTAAAATATATGAAAGTTTAATTTTTATCATTACATTATGGAAAATAATGAACTTTATCACAATATGCTAATTTATTGAGAAGGACCTGTACATTTCAGAGGCTTATGGTGGCAAATGTAGCGATAGATTCATCACACAGAACTCTGGGTTTCTCGACCATTTGCGTGCTGGAGATGAGGTGATGGGGGACCGTGGCTTCACCATCAGTGATTTGCTAGAGGAACGGAATGTTTGTTTGATCACGCCAGCTTTTACGCGCAAGAAATGACAGCTGACAAAAGAGCAGGTCACTCGCACAAGACGCATTGCTAATGTCCGCATACACATTGAGCGAGCAATCAGGCGTCTTAAAGTGTACAAGATCCTCTCTCAAACTGTGCCTATTCATTTTGTCCATAAAATCGACAAAATACTAAGAATCTGTGCAGCACTTGTAAATCTGCGAGGGGAGCTTATTTCTAGAACATAGACACACCATATCTTACACAATCAGTGTGAGCTTAAATGTTCAATTCTCTCTATACCTTTATCAACTGTATAAACTAACTTCACAACTTTTACTTGCACTGATATAGCAAGACTTTTTCTTTTAGTTGTTGTGTTTCATAGACAGCTATTTTCTTCTTGCTGTGTACATTTGTTTAAATTCTTAATATTTTTCAATCTCGTAATATTCTGCAGAAGAGAGAAGTGTGTGTACTTTCACAGTATGGCATTGCTATTTTTATTTAATGAAATGTTCTGAATACCACTGTTAACCAAATTATTTTAATTTAATAACCACATTAATTTATTCTTATAAATAAACTCCAAAGCACAATGTCTAAGTGTGTAATATTTTTTTTTATTAAGTGTGTAATTTTTTATTTTAATTTTGGTTTGTCAGCTCACACAACTGTCTGTCACAATGCCTTAATGAGTATTGATTATTAATAATATTATTATAATATTAATGAGAACAGTGTAAACCCTCCCCAACTACGCATTAAAGATCTGCAGGTATGTTGGACAGATTTATCTTCTTGTCAGCAAAATCATCAGCCAACCTAGGTAGCATGTGTAAAAAGTAGAAATTCTGCAGGTGTTGCACTTGTGCATCTGTGTAGTTTTTGTCAAATGGTCAAATGTTCAATTCGATGTCCTCACTTGGTGTCCAGATGACCAGCTTGCAGCTTTGTAGGCCCAGACACATCATGGTCAGTTGTGTCTGAAAGAAGGATTAAGAGTACATGTTTGTAAAAATAATCTGTATAATTAATTCATAAGTTTAAAATACAATGTTAGTATAATAACAAAGCTACTTTCTTGAAAAAAATAAAATAAAATCACCTGGAGGTAGTATCCATCCTTTCCTTTAGGAAGAATCAGGTACTGTTCATCACCTAATCTTTTGATGTCACCATTTGGCCATCCCAGAAATTCTGCCAGTGACATGGAACTCTTGAAGGGGCACTTGATCTCAAGGAGTTGTGTTGAATCAAGGATCCCATCTGGGCTGGCTCCCAACCAAGGATGGTCAGGGTGCACGACCAGGCCTCTCTTCTCCACAGTATGCCCTCTGCTCTCCATGAGTGTGGTGACGTTGATCTCATTTTCTTTGCCATGCAGTGTTGCTGTATTGCCGGTGAAGGTTGGGTACAGATGCTCATTTAGACATTTTTGAGGATCTGTGGTGCTTCGTTTTGGGACTCGTTTTGCTGTGCTGGCTGTTAGACGCAGCTTTCTAGCATCATGCCATAACTGTGAAGCACTTTGCATCCTGGTTTCTTCCATCAGTGTAGCCGCTTATGCAGGGGACACTTTAATGTAGGCCTCATAAAACTGTGTGCACTTTAGACAGGTTAGTGTTGTGCTGTGTTCAGTATGACAAAGTGTATTACTGTGGGCTGGATCATGTTTGCTGGGGCCTGACTTGTTGCTGTCTACATCTGCTCTGTAACTTAATTGAAGAAGACCATTTGTCTGGAGCTGAAACAGTGGGCCATCACTGATGAATTGCTGTGGGTTATGAACTCTCTGTGGTTCTTAAAAAGTTGGAGGGAGGTTGTTGATTTGTGCACAGAACTTTCTGATGGGCCTGGATATATGCGGTATGGTATGTGATGGTTAAAATTAATGCCCTTCACCTTCCTCATTCCTACATTCTTCTTCACACCAGAATTCCACTTCCTTTGCACATCAGTGCATGTCATACCTGTCTTGCCCTGCGTGACTGCATTCTCAACCTAAATTGAATTAAATTTTATTATCCAACAATCTTAGACTAAATATTTTAAGTGAAGGCTACTTGCAACATATGCAGAACATGAATGACACGGAGTAAACATTTCAGTTTAGTACATTTATTAATTAATAATATCACAATACAATAATACATTTTCGTGCCCTTAATTGTCCTTACTTTACTGACCTTCCACAAAAGGGCTGCTGCATGACTACAAGAGCGTCCTGGCCCTGCAATACATGAACAACCCGCTGTCTGTCCTGTCACTGATGCTAGCACCCAAGCCTTATGATGTGATACGTGTTGGCTCTGGCTCGGCTCAATGTCAGCTTTAGATACACAAAGTCGTTTCCGACGTCCTTAAATAACACCCGACCGACTTTATCACTGTGTAGATACTGATATACCTCTGAGCTTTTCAAATTGCTCATCGCCTTACCATCACAGGCTACTGAATCTACAAAATAGCTAAAAATGCTACCATACGTGATACGAGGCCACTTCTTCACGTCATCCTCCCAACCATCTACCGCGGAGGGTAAAGGTACTGTTATTTCACCCTTTTTTATTTCGTTGAGGTTGTGTTCCCACATAGTTAGCAAGTTTGGATCGCTATATCTTTAATGACTGTCAACTAATGAATGAATGAGTGTCATGTCCCGCTTGTTTACTTCAAACCCCACTTTTGACGCAAGGCCTCATGGGACGTAGGAAACTTGTGGATATAATGAGCAAGTACATCATGAATGCCTTTTTTCAAACCGTGTTTTTGTCTTATCCTGAATCACTACAGTAAGCCTGTAATAAGCGTTTACTTTACACTGGTCGGGTCGGCACCATTGCGGAGTAGTCCAGTGCCTGCGTGACTCACCCTGTCTCACCTAGACATAAACATAGAGAAGTAGCTCTGGCTACAATGTTCTTCTGCAAGGCGCATGCAGTTCTGTTTATTAACTGCTAGAGCGCTGATTCATCCAGTAATGAAACAAGTGAAGTCTTTATGAATCAATCATTCAAACCGATTTTAAAAATATTATGTTTCACCTGTCTGGATCTTACATGTGTGTTCAAGCATATTCTACCCCTTATGAGAGGGTATTACAATAAGCTATAGGAGAGGTCCCAAATTATCCTAGAGAATGCGGAAATGTTTATTATCCTTGAGAAAAATGTATTATTTTTGCAAAATTGCTAAATAATATGTTGAATTTGTCAACATTACCAGTCTATTAAATTCATTTGACAAGTATAAGAAAAAAAACACAAAAAGGATTGTGCATTTTTCCTTTACTACTATTTTTTATTAGCCTAGTTGTTTTAATCATTTTTATTGAATGGGAACCGAAACCGGAATCGTTTGGCGGAACCGGAACATTTCTTACGATTCCCAACCCTAAATATAGCATGGTTGATAAACTCTTTCATTTTTTTCTCGTGTTGAGTACTAAATTGGTCTTCTAGCTGGGGTATCTAAATCCTCAATTGACAAACTTAAATATTTACAAAATTTGTCTGCTAGAGTTTTGTCTGGGGTCAGGGCTAGTGATCATATTACCCCTGTATAGGGCTGAGCAAATATGGGCAGAACTCTTTACTGCCCTAGTACTTCAAAAAGCCTTTTAAAGGTATACATGTGAATTAAACGTGGCACAATGGCCTTCATCATCACAGTATGCTAATGCATATCTAGTGCAAGGGATTTCATCAATATGCTGATTGAGGACTGTTGGGACACTCCAGGCACAGGATGGTTCTTTCGGGAGAGAGAGAGTCATTTGCACCTCAATGACACGTCTGTACCATTTGCTTCACAGGACATACAGTATGCTACATACTGTTTATTTACTAGTGTGTTCTAATATGTAACTATGCCATGTTTGGTCTCATCTGACAGCTTATAAACTGAAATGAATGGTGGTGAACTTAATAGAGATATTAAAAGTATCCCAATGTACAATCTAGGTACTAATTGGTTAAACATGCATTAATGTTCTTCTCCCCCTCTTGTTCACTACCCATTTGCCTCATCTTTTGGTTTCCTGTCGGTCGGTTTTGGCGTTGGAATTCCACTCGTGTTTAACAATGCTTTGCTCAGGGTATAAGAAGTAAAGGTAACTGTTGATCTGGGAGAAAGGCTTTAACCCTGCCACTCCCACACACCGGTGCGTAACCTCATACTAAAAGAAAGGCTTTTACGGCCTCTTCTCCTCAACAGTGTATTATTTGTTACAAGTTTTCTATACAGTATGTTGTTCCATTTTACTGTCTGTTTATTTAAAACCGTATTCGGGACAAATGTGGCCAAAATCATTTTTATTTATTTTTAAAAAATACTTTCCTTAATCTGAGCGGTACAAGACTTGGTCACTCATAGGAAATGGGCACCCATAGGAATGAATGGGAAAAACAGAAAAAAAAAAAATGTTTTTTTGGTCAAATAAAAATCAATAGATCCAACACAATGCATATCATACATACACAGAAATGAAGGGGTGATCCTGTACAACATTCTCAATGTGGCAAATACTCACACACACACAAACAAAGCATTCAATGAGCCTATAACAGAGCTGTTTTTTGTTTCAAATAAAAAGTCACTCACACATACAAAAACAAAGAACTGAATGAGCCAATGACTGACCTTTTTATTTTTTTTTAATGTTCAACCACCTGTGCACGCGCACACACACAAACACACGACTGCATGTAAACATTATAACTATGATTATTGTTTGTTCTTACCTGTTCATTCTTACCTAACACATACTTTTTTGAGTTATTGTTATGTTTATTCTTAACTGTTTGGTACCAATTCGTTTTTTGAGTTATTGAAATTTGACGTTTTTTTTGTTTGAAATAAATGATAAATGATCTACTACTTTGTCTTTTCCTTATAGCATGGTTATATTTGTCTAAACATATTTTGACATCTTTGTATAGTCTCACCTAACACATATATATATATATATATATATATATATATATATATATATATATATATATATATATATATAAATTAAAATTTTAACTTGTGATAAAGTCAAAAACTTATGAGGTTAAACTGCAATAACAGTGGTTTATAGAGTTCAGCCTATATGCAGCCATTGAGTACTACAGCCATCTAGTGGCTATTGATATTATTGATATTATTGCTTTTTTTATTAATTTTATACCAACATAAGACACCAGATGTCACCAAAGTCACCACATCTTTAGGTTTTAGCTATCTGAATTTACTGGAATGATTGTTTTTACTGAAGTTAAATATTAAATATAACATACAAATAAGAATAATTTACATAGAAAATATGGTACTTTTAGAGGTAAATAAATCCAAAAATACCCCAAAAATAAAAAACACCATAAATTGATAGTTTTTATTTTATCGAAGATAGTGATATAACATTTATTTAAAAACATTTTTTGGATCACACCTGAGACTTCTGTGGACACATTTGTCCACAAACTCGGGATTAAGGACTGCAATGTGAATACGGCTTGAGGGTTAAACATGTAACTTAATAAATAACTTTGCCTGCTTTAAAGGAACACCACCGTTTTTTGAAATAGGGCTTATTCACCTTCTTTCCCACATTTAGATAGGTGGGTAAATGCATTTTTGTCTCAGTGCATGCATTGTTTTAGCTTGACTGGGTCGGCGCGAGCTTAGCTTAGCTTAATGAATGGAATCCTTTGTTGCCAGCTAGCATGGCCTGAGTAAAAAGTGTAGGGCTGCAACTAACGATTATTTTGATAATCGATTAATCGGACGATTATTTTTACGATTAATCGATTAATCGGTTTATGTACTTATATTTTAGTTTTGCCGAGTAATAATTCCCAAGTAAATTATTAACAAATAGTCTTTATAATTCAACATAGACTTTTTAGAGATTTTAACCATTTTGCATTGTCATATCCTCATCAAAAACATACCTGGAGTTGTTTTATTATTGTGTTAGTAATCCTTTGTCGAACTCTTCTGCAATCAAAACACTGACCCATACGTACTCTAGCAAATTTCACAAGGAGATTTCAAATAATGTTTTCACCATGGCAGTCCTTTGGGCTCCTAAAGTAGTTTAACATCCCGAACAAAGCTTATTAATGAATCTTGCAGAACATATTTTCACGAAGAATAAGAATAAAACAGAATACAGTTGCAGTAAATTGCATTTTATTTATTTAATTCCTGTAAACACACAGCTTATACCTGGGAAACAGCTTTATAGCTTATGCTGTGAAATCAATTAGAAAGTTGAAAGTAGCTAAACTTTATGGTAATAAGCTATGACGCGGTTCAGCGGCAAACGCCAGCAACCAATCGGAATATAGACGTCCTTCGCGCTGGCTGATTCCGGAGAAACATACGATGTAAACTTTCGTTCCTACCAAAACATTAATTCCGAGAAAAAATAATTAATTGCAGAGTTTAACCATCATAGAGTGAAACAAAGTGTATCATTTGCATTGTGTTTTTAGGTCCTGTCAGCTTGACAGGGCATATAAGAACGAGCAGAAAGAGAGCCCCGGCCGCAGATGGGAGTTTTACTTACTCAAACATGTTCTGAGGGCAGAAAGGAAAATGATTGGTTTACAGTTTCAACCAATGAAACTGAAGCAAGGGCGGGGTTTAGACGTTTGAATTTGAGATGCGCTGCGGAGGGATTTCTTGAGGAATAGTCGGAAGAAAAGACAGATGTTCGTGGGAGAACGCATTTATTGCAAGGTAAGTGAATTTACAACTATATTTTGTTAATTCAACATCCTCTAATGTTTACTAAGATAATAAGCGAACATTTAAAAATGCACAGAACTAATCATCGTCTAAATAACGTATGCATTTTGATTTGTCTGTTTCATCAGTAGAGCAAAACAAAGCTG
This sequence comes from Vimba vimba, assembly GCA_022828995.1. Classification (NCBI taxonomy): domain Eukaryota; kingdom Metazoa; phylum Chordata; class Actinopteri; order Cypriniformes; family Leuciscidae; genus Vimba; species Vimba vimba. Next base: position 26,498,574 of record CM040827.1, on the reverse strand, counting down.
CTTATGGGGTAACTATAAAACATGCTTTTCCAATGCTTCCTCGCTGTCTGTTAAATTGATATGCGAGAACAAAACTCGTTCAAATTTTCCGCGGTCAAAATGATACATCTCCCGCCTTCGCGCTGCTCTCAGGGCAGGAGTACTCGATAGATTCAAATTGCTGTTATTTTAGTGTATTACGCGCTGCTCTCAGGGCAGGAGTACTCAATAGATTCAAATCACTTTTATTTTAGTGTATTACGCGCTGCTCTCAGGGCAGGAGTACTCAATAGATTCAAATTGCTTTTATTTTCAGTGTATTACGCGCTGCTCTCAGGGCAGGAGTACTCAATAGATTCAAATCGCTGTTATTTTAGTGTATTAAACGCTGCTCTCAGGGCAGGAGTACTCAATAGATTCAAATCGCTGTTATTTTCAGTGTATTACGCGCTGCTCTCAGGGCAGGAGTACTCAATAGATTCAAATCGCTTTTATTTTAGTGTATTACGCGCTGCTCTCAGGGCAGGAGTACTCAATAGATTCAAATCACTTTTATTTTCAGTGTATTACGCGCTGCTCTCAGGGCAGGAGTACTCAATAGATTCAAATTGCTGTTATTTTTAGTGTATTACACGCTGCTCTCAGGGCAGGAGTACTCAATAGATTCAAATCGCTTTTATTTTAGTGTATTACGCGCTGCTCTCAGGGCAGGAGTACTCAATAGATTCAAATCGCTTTTATTTTCAGTGTATTACGCGCTGCTCTCAGGGCAGGAGTACTCAATAGATTCAAATCACTTTTATTTTCAGTGTATTATGCGCTGCTCTCAGGGCAGGTGTACTCAATAGATTCAAATCGCTGTTATTTTTAGTGTATTACGCGCTGCTCTCAAGGCAGGAGTAATCAATAGATTCAAATCACTTTTATTTTCAGTGTATTACGCGCTGCTCTCAGGGCAGGAGTACTCAATAGATTCAAATCACTTTTATTTTCAGTGTATTACGCGCTGCTCTCAGGGCAGGAGTACTCAATAGATTCAAATTGCTGTTATTTTAGTGTATTACGCGCTGCTCTCAGGGCAGGAGTACTCAATAGATTCAAATCGCTGTTATTTTCAGTGTATTACGCGCTGCTCTCAGGGCAGGTGTACTCAATAGATTCAAATCGCTGTTATTTTTAGTGTATTACGCGCTGCTCTCAGGGCAGGAGTACTCAATAGATTCAAATCGCTTTTATTTTAGTGTATTACGAGCTGCTCTCAGGGCAGGAGTACTCAATAGATTCAAATCGCTTTTATTTTCAGTGTATTACGCGCTGCTCTCAGGGCAGGAGTACTCAATAGATTTTATTTTCAGTGTATTACTTGCTGCTCTCAGGGCAGGAGTACTCAATAGATTCAAATCACTGTTATTTTAGTGTATTATGCGCTGCTCTCAGGGCAGGAGTACTCAATAGATTCAAATCGCTTTTATTTTAGTGTATTACGAGCTGCTCTCAGGGCAGGAGTACTCAATAGATTCAAATCGCTTTTATTTTCAGTGTATTACGCGCTGCTCTCAGGGCAGGAGTACTCAATAGATTTTATTTTCAGTGTATTACTTGCTGCTCTCAGGGCAGGAGTACTCAATAGATTCAAATCACTGTTATTTTAGTGTATTACGAGCTGCTCTCAGGGCAGGAGTACTCAATAGATTCAAATCTCTTTTATTTTAGTGTATTACGAGCTGCTCTCAGGGCAGGAGTACTCAATAGATTCAAATCGCTTTTATTTTAGTGTATTACGCGCTGCTCTCAGGGCAGGAGTACTCAATAGATTCAAATCCCTTTTATTTTCAGTGTATTACTTGCTGCTCTCAGGGCAGGAGTACTCGATAGATTCAAATCGCTGTTATTTTAGTGTATTATGCGCTGCTCTCAGGGCAGGTGTACTCAATAGATTCAAATCCCTTTTATTTTAGTGTATTACTCGCTGCTCTCAGGGCAGGTGTACTCAATAGATTCAAATCACTGTTATTTTAGTAACTTATATTACGAGCTGCTCTCAGGGCAGGAGTACTCGATAGATTCAAAGCGCTGTTATTTTAGTGTATTACGCGCTGCTCTCAGGGCAGGTGTACTCAATAGATTCAAATCCCTTTTATTTTAGTGTATTACTCGCTGCTCTCAGGGCAGGTGTACTCAATAGATTCAAATCACTGTTATTTTAGTAACTTATATTACGAGCTGCTCTCAGGGCAGGAGTACTCGATAGATTCAAAGCGCTGTTATTTTAGTAACTTATATTACGAGCTGCTCTCAGGGCAGGAGTACTCGATAGATTCAAAGCGCTGTTATTTTAGTGTATTACGCGCTGCTCTCAGGGCAGGAGTACTCAATAGATTCAAATCCCTTTTATTTTCAGTGTATTACTTGCTGCTCTCAGGGCAGGAGTACTCGATAGATTCAAATCGCTGTTATTTTAGTGTATTACGCGCTGCTCTCAGGGCAGGAGTACTCAATAGATTCAAATCGCTGTTATTTTAGTGTATTACGCGCTGCTCTCAGGGCAGGTGTACTCAATAGATTCAAATCCCTTTTATTTTAGTGTATTACTCGCTGCTCTCAGGGCAGGTGTACTCAATAGATTCAAATCACTGTTATTTTAGTAACTTATATTACGAGCTGCTCTCAGGGCAGGAGTACTCGATAGATTCAAAGCGCTGTTATTTTAGTGTATTACGCGCTGCTCTCAGGGCAGGTGTACTCAATAGATTCAAATCCCTTTTATTTTAGTGTATTACTCGCTGCTCTCAGGGCAGGTGTACTCAATAGATTCAAATCACTGTTATTTTAGTAACTTATATTACGAGCTGCTCTCAGGGCAGGAGTACTCGATAGATTCAAAGCGCTGTTATTTTAGTGTATTACGCGCTGCTCTCAGGGCAGGAGTACTCAATAGATTCAAATCGCTTTTATTTTAGTGTATTACGCGCTGCTCTCAGGGCAGGTGTACTCAATAGATTCAAATCCCTTTTATTTTAGTGTATTACTCGCTGCTCTCAGGGCAGGTGTACTCAATAGATTCAAATCACTGTTATTTTAGTAACTTATATTACGAGCTGCTCTCAGGGCAGGAGTACTCGATAGATTCAAAGCGCTGTTATTTTAGTAAGTTATATTACGAGCTGCTCTCAGGGCAGGAGTACTCGATAGATTCAAAGCGCTGTTATTTTAGTGTATTACGCGCTGCTCTCAGGGCAGGAGTACTCAATAGATTCAAATCACTTTTATTTTCAGTGTATTACTTGCTGCTCTCAGGGCAGGAGTACTCGATAGATTCAAATCGCTGTTATTTTAGTGTATTACGCGCTGCTCTCAGGGCAGGAGTACTCAATAGATTCAAATCGCTGTTATTTTAGTGTATTACGCGCTGCTCTCAGGGCAGGTGTACTCAATAGATTCAAATCCCTTTTATTTTAGTGTATTACTCGCTGCTCTCAGGGCAGGTGTACTCAATAGATTCAAATCACTGTTATTTTAGTAACTTATATTACGAGCTGCTCTCAGGGCAGGAGTACTCGATAGATTCAAAGCGCTGTTATTTTAGTGTATTACGCGCTGCTCTCAGGGCAGGTGTACTCAATAGATTCAAATCCCTTTTATTTTAGTGTATTACTCGCTGCTCTCAGGGCAGGTGTACTCAATAGATTCAAATCACTGTTATTTTAGTAACTTATATTACGAGCTGCTCTCAGGGCAGGAGTACTCGATAGATTCAAAGCGCTGTTATTTTAGTGTATTACGCGCTGCTCTCAGGGCAGGAGTACTCAATAGATTCAAATCGCTTTTATTTTAGTGTATTACGCGCTGCTCTCAGGGCAGGAGTACTCGATAGATTCAAAGCGCTGTTATTTTAGTGTATTACGCGCTGCTCTCAGGGCAGGTGTACTCAATAGATTCAAATCCCTTTTATTTTAGTGTATTACTCGCTGCTCTCAGGGCAGGTGTACTCAATAGATTCAAATCACTGTTATTTTAGTAACTTATATTACGAGCTGCTCTCAGGGCAGGAGTACTCGATAGATTCAAAGCGCTGTTATTTTAGTAACTTATATTACGCGCTGCTCTCAGGGCAGGAGTACTCGATAGATTCAAAGCGCTGTTATTTTAGTGTATTACGCGCTGCTCTCAGGGCAGGTGTACTCAATAGATTCAAATCCCTTTTATTTTCAGTGTATTACTTGCTGCTCTCAGGGCAGGAGTACTCGATAGATTCAAATCGCTGTTATTTTAGTGTATTACGCGCTGCTCTCAGGGCAGGTGTACTCAATAGATTCAAATCCCTTTTATTTTAGTGTATTACTCGCTGCTCTCAGGGCAGGTGTACTCAATAGATTCAAATCACTGTTATTTTAGTAACTTATATTACGAGCTGCTCTCAGGGCAGGAGTACTCGATAGATTCAAAGCGCTGTTATTTTAGTGTATTACGCGCTGCTCTCAGGGCAGGTGTACTCAATAGATTCAAATCCCTTTTATTTTAGTGTATTACTCGCTGCTCTCAGGGCAGGTGTACTCAATAGATTCAAATCACTGTTATTTTAGTAACTTATATTACGAGCTGCTCTCAGGGCAGGAGTACTCGATAGATTCAAAGCGCTGTTATTTTAGTGTATTACGCGCTGCTCTCAGGGCAGGAGTACTCAATAGATTCAAATCGCTTTTATTTTAGTGTATTACGCGCTGCTCTCAGGGCAGGAGTACTCGATAGATTCAAAGCGCTGTTATTTTAGTGTATTACGCGCTGCTCTCAGGGCAGGTGTACTCAATAGATTCAAATCCCTTTTATTTTAGTGTATTACTCGCTGCTCTCAGGGCAGGTGTACTCAATAGATTCAAATCACTGTTATTTTAGTAACTTATATTACGAGCTGCTCTCAGGGCAGGAGTACTCGATAGATTCAAAGCGCTGTTATTTTAGTAACTTATATTACGAGCTGCTCTCAGGGCAGGAGTACTCGATAGATTCAAAGCGCTGTTATTTTAGTGTATTACGCGCTGCTCTCAGGGCAGGAGTACTCAATAGATTCAAATCCCTTTTATTTTCAGTGTATTACTTGCTGCTCTCAGGGCAGGAGTACTCGATAGATTCAAATCGCTGTTATTTTAGTGTATTACGCGCTGCTCTCAGGGCAGGAGTACTCAATAGATTCAAATCGCTGTTATTTTAGTGTATTACGCGCTGCTCTCAGGGCAGGTGTACTCAATAGATTCAAATCCCTTTTATTTTAGTGTATTACTCGCTGCTCTCAGGGCAGGTGTACTCAATAGATTCAAATCACTGTTATTTTAGTAACTTATATTACGAGCTGCTCTCAGGGCAGGAGTACTCGATAGATTCAAAGCGCTGTTATTTTAGTGTATTACGCGCTGCTCTCAGGGCAGGAGTACTCAATAGATTCAAATCGCTTTTATTTTAGTGTATTACGCGCTGCTCTCAGGGCAGGAGTACTCGATAGATTCAAAGCGCTGTTATTTTAGTGTATTACGCGCTGCTCTCAGGGCAGGTGTACTCAATAGATTCAAATCCCTTTTATTTTAGTGTATTACTCGCTGCTCTCAGGGCAGGTGTACTCAATAGATTCAAATCACTGTTATTTTAGTAACTTATATTACGAGCTGCTCTCAGGGCAGGAGTACTCGATAGATTCAAAGCGCTGTTATTTTAGTGTATTACGCGCTGCTCTCAGGGCAGGAGTACTCAATAGATTCAAATCGCTTTTATTTTAGTGTATTACGCACTGCTCTCAGGGCAGGAGTACTCAATAGATTCAAATCGCTTTTATTTTCAGTGTATTACGCGCTGCTCTCAGGGCAGGAGTACTCAATAGATTCAAATCGCTTTTATTTTCAGTGTATTACGCGCTGCTCTCAGGGCAGGAGTACTCAATAGATTCAAATCGCTTTTATTTTCAGTGTATTACGCGCTGCTCTCAGGGCAGGAGTACTCAATAGATTCAAATCACTTTTATTTTCAGTGTATTACGCGCTGCTCTCAGGGCAGGAGTACTCAATAGATTCAAATCACTGTTATTTTAGTGTATTACTCGCTGCTCTCAGGGCAGGAGTACTCAATAGATTCAAATCGCTTTTATTTTAGTGTATTACGAGCTGCTCTCAGGGCAGGAGTACTCAATAGATTCAAATCCCTTTTATTTTCAGTGTATTACTTGCTGCTCTCAGGGCAGGTGTACTCAATAGATTCAAATCACTGTTATTTTAGTAACTTATATTACGAGCTGCTCTCAGGGCAGGAGCACTCGATAGATTCAAAGCGCTGTTATTTTAGTGTATTACGCGCTGCTCTCAGGGCAGGTGTACTCAATAGATTCAAATCCCTTTTATTTTAGTGTATTACTCGCTGCTCTCAGGGCAGGTGTACTCAATAGATTCAAATCACTGTTATTTTAGTAACTTATATTACGAGCTGCTCTCAGGGCAGGAGTACTCGATAGATTCAAAGCGCTGTTATTTTAGTGTATTACGCGCTGCTCTCAGGGCAGGAGTACTCAATAGATTCAAATCGCTTTTATTTTAGTGTATTACGCGCTGCTCTCAGGGCAGGAGTACTCGATAGATTCAAAGCGCTGTTATTTTAGTGTATTACGCGCTGCTCTCAGGGCAGGTGTACTCAATAGATTCAAATCCCTTTTATTTTAGTGTATTACTCGCTGCTCTCAGGGCAGGTGTACTCAATAGATTCAAATCACTGTTATTTTAGTAACTTATATTACGAGCTGCTCTCAGGGCAGGAGTACTCGATAGATTCAAAGCGCTGTTATTTTAGTGTATTACGCGCTGCTCTCAGGGCAGGAGTACTCAATAGATTCAAATCGCTTTTATTTTCAGTGTATTACGCGCTGCTCTCAGGGCAGGAGTACTCAATAGATTCAAATCGCTTTTATTTTCAGTGTATTACGCGCTGCTCTCAGGGCAGGAGTACTCAATAGATTCAAATCGCTTTTATTTTCAGTGTATTACGCGCTGCTCTCAGGGCAGGAGTACTCAATAGATTCAAATCGCTTTTATTTTCAGTGTATTACGCGCTGCTCTCAGGGCAGGAGTACTCAATAGATTCAAATCACTGTTATTTTAGTGTATTACTCGCTGCTCTCAGGGCAGGAGTACTCAATAGATTCAAATCGCTTTTATTTTAGTCTATTACGAGCTGCTCTCAGGGCAGGAGTACTCAATAGATTCAAATCGCTTTTATTTTAGTGTATTACGCGCTGCTCTCAGGGCAGGAGTACTCAATAGATTCAAATCCCTTTTATTTTCAGTGTATTACTTGCTGCTCTCAGGGCAGGAGTACTCAATCAATAGATTCAAATCACTGTTATTTTAGTGTATTACGTGCTGCTCTCAGGGCAGGAGTACTCAATAGATTCAAATCGCTGTTATTTTAGTGTATTACGCGCTGCTCTCAGGGCAGGTGTACTCAATAGATTCAAATCACTGTTATTTTAGTAACTTATATTACGAGCTGCTCTCAGGGCAGGAGTACTCGATAGATTCAAATTGCTGTTATTTTAGTGTATTACGCGCTGCTCTCAGGGCAGGAGTACTCAATAGATTCAAATCGCTTTTATTTTAGTGTATTACGCGCTGCTCTCAGGGCAGGAGTACTCGATAGATTCAAAGCGCTGTTATTTTAGTGTATTACGCGCTGCTCTCAGGGCAGGAGTACTCAATAGATTCAAATTGCTGTTATTTTAGTGTATTATGCGCTGCTCTCAGGGCAGGAGTACTCAATAGATTCAAACTGCTGTTATTTTAGTGTATTACGAGCTGCTCTCAGGGCAGGAGTACTCAATAGATTCAAATCGCTGTTATTTTAGTGTATTACGCGCTGCTCTCAGGGCAGGAGTACTCAATAGATTCAAACTGCTGTTATTTTAGTGTATTACGCGCTGCTCTCAGGGCAGGAGTACTAAATAGATTCAAATCGCTGTTATTTTCAGTGTATTACGAGCTGCTCTCAGGGCATGAGTACTCAATAGATTCAAATTGCTGTTATTTTAGTGTATTACGTGCTGCTCTCAGGGCAGGAGTACTCAATAGATTCAAATCGCTTTTATTTTAGTGTATTTCGCGCTGCTCTCAGGGCAGGAGTACTCAATAGATTCAAATCGCTTTTATTTTAGTGTATTTCGCGCTGCTCTCAGGGCAGGAGTACTCAATAGATTCAAATCGCTGTTATTTTTAGTGTATTACGCGCTGCTCTCAGGGCAGGAGTACTCAATAGATTCAAATCACTGTTATTTTAGTGTATTACGCGCTGCTCTCAGGGCAGGAGTACTCAATAGATTCAAATCGCTGTTATTTTAGTGTATTACGCGCTGCTCTCAGGGCAGGTGTACTCAATAGATTCAAATCCCTTTTATTTTAGTGTATTACTCGCTGCTCTCAGGGCAGGTGTACTCAATAGATTCAAATCACTGTTATTTTAGTAACTTATATTACGAGCTGCTCTCAGGGCAGGAGTACTCGATAGATTCAAAGCGCTGTTATTTTAGTGTATTACGCGCTGCTCTCAGGGCAGGAGTACTCGATAGATTCAAAGCGCTGTTATTTTAGTGTATTACGCGCTGCTCTCAGGGCAGGAGTACTCAATAGATTCAAATCGCTTTTATTTTAGTGTATTACTTGCTGCTCTCAGGGCAGGAGTACTCGATAGATTCAAAGCGCTGTTATTTTAGTGTATTACGCGCTGCTCTCAGGGCAGGAGTACTCAATAGATTCAAACTGCTGTTATTTTAGTGTATTACGCGCTGCTCTCAGTGCAGGAGTACTCAATAGATTCAAATTGCTGTTATTTTAGTGTATTACGCGCTGCTCTCAGTGCAGGAGTACTCAATAGATTCAAATTGCTGTTATTTTAGTGTATTACGCGCTGCTCTCAGGGCAGGAGTACTCAATAGATTAAAATCGCTGTTCTTTTAGCGCAGTACTCCAAGCTGTCAGTGAAGGAGTACTTAAGAGATTCTAATTGCTTTGCATTTTCCTAGAAATGAAGTCCTGTAATATTCCTGTATTGCAGGAATATACAGTAGTATTGATACTATGTGCTCTAATAATTTGATACACTAAGCTCAGTTCTAGAATAATTATATTTTTCTCTATAACTAATCATTGTTAATTCTTAAAAAAAAAAAAAAAAACATCACTCATAAAAACATTCAGTAAACATGGCTGTCAGCTCCCAGGGCATTACTTTTGTAAACCTAAAGCAAAGTTGTCCCACAATACCAAAATATACAGTACAAAATACTCTTTTTTTGCTGGTTTTATAGTCTAGTAAATCTATAGCCCTACACATTTTTAAGGGTATATTTGATTATTTTTAATCATTTTGTTGTTACATAAGTAGACCATTTCTTTTTGGTATATTATTAACTTGTTCTTTTATCTCATTCTTCAGTTACCTGAAACAGCTGGCAGAAACTGGATGAATAAAAGGAACCAACACTGAAGATGGCTGATGCTACCCAGTCTATGATTAACACCTGGATGCAAAGATGGGGAGCGTTTGGTTCCACCTGATACAAGCACTCAATCTCAGTGTTGACTTTGTGATGCATAAATGTGATTGCAAAATGTGGATCTATGTTCAAATACTTAATTTTCCACTGAGTATTGCAGAGAAACAAAGACACTTAATTTCAGGGTTCCTACGCAATTTGGAAAAGTTTGGCATTTGATTTGAGTAATTTCCAAGTATAGAAAAATATTTTTGTTTCCATATTTTTCCCACCATTCTGTTTGCCAAAATATAAAATTAAGATTTTCTAAAAAATACATTTATCAAAAGCCGATTGAATACATGGCAAAAGTTTAGTGATCATTTAGAGATTGTTTGTCTTTATCATAAGCGAGTCTCTTTTGAATGTCACTAAATGAATGTGCATTTACCCCTCTACCAGCAACAGATAAAGGAGCAGACTACCATTTAACTCATGCAACATCAAACCACACAGGTTATAAAGCATTTTAGGTTTCTTCTCATCCTGTTAGTGCTTATCACTTCCAGAAAACATTTGTACTGTATACCAAAGATGTAATGTTTTATGAAACATTAATGTTTAATATGGTTAGAAAAAACTAGAGAGAGGATTGCAATTTTAAGTCTGTGTTTCGAAAAGTGTAAGATTAAAAATAATTAAAGATATTTGAAAATGAACAAAAACATTTTCTTTTACTGTTTCAATTCCCCTTTCTTACCCCAGGGTACCATCTGGAGTTCCTAAAGGCAGAGGTGCTGATAGTGCTCAAGGCCTGTAGGTCAAAAAGTGTGTCAGGGGTCAGGGGTCTACGAATTGTCACACCTTTTACAATGGGGGAAATTGTAATTATCTGATTAGTCGATTTGAACGTCTCACATTTGGGTTACAGACACATGGTCAAGGAAGGCATCAAAGATTATAACAGTTTCTCTGTCCCTTTTATTTTCTCTGTCCCTTTTATTCTCTGGCTCTCTTTGTCTCTTTCTGCACCCTCTCCCTCTCTTTATATCTCATGAAACACTTTACATATATGGGGGTACAATTAATGGTATTTTGGGATGGGATAAGTTTTTATCATCACATCTATTTTGTAACTTTAAGTGTAACCATATATAGTGTCATTAGACCCTTTCAATTACATATAATGTGCTAACTAGTTTTGATTAGGTATTGTCTTTGAAGTGCTACCTATTGCAAAACAATATCGTCACTCTATAGCAGCAATCTGCCACATATTTAGCTGTTGTTACAACTTGTAACTGCACTTATTTCCGTTGTTGATTTAAGTAGCAGTGGGTGGTAATGGACAAGAAATCTACAGTTTTCCACCATCTTACTGATAACATTTCTTTAGTAATTCGGCAGTCTAGCAGCCTGAACCCCTGTAGGAAATCCATCCTTACAAAAGTATGGAATTTTGATTTCATTTAATGACTGAACAAAAATTGATTGTAAATAACTAGTTTACTAATTATATTTTTATTGAACTGTCTTTTGGTCGAATTTTGCAAAATAACCAATTCAAGCATAATCATGACTTTCCTTTTTTATAGTATTACAAAACATTTCCAGTGAATTAAATGTATAAAACAGAAACATATCACAAAAAAATGCAGAGCAAAGATGTAGCCTATCATTAAACTGCTGTACTTTTAACTAGCTCATATCATTATTCTTAGAGGTTTTTAATTGCTTTATTATTTTTCTTTTAGATGGGTGTCATTGAACTTGAATGGGCTTCCCGTTAAACCAGGCCCAACGCTACGGGTCGCCTGGTCAAATGTCTGTCAGTTCCTCCTTAAATTCTCCAGATCTGTAGGTCTTCCTGCAAATGAATTACATAAAGATGTTGGTTTCAATGTAAGCTGATAGTCATAAAAAAACAAAACGTAAAATGTATTTCACCTGAAAGCTTCAGTTTCATCCTCATTTTAAAATATTTCCTGGACTATTTCTTTTGTGGAGTAAACTTGGTGCAAGGGACATTAATGAAACCTTATTGTAACGTGGTACCAATGTAAGCAAATAAAATTACTTGTAAAAATCTTAAGATCTTTAAGCTAAAATACATTTATAATGCCCTCAAAACAGCACTAAAGACACAGTTATATTGTGCTTATCACAGTTAGTGCATGTTGAAGTCAATTTGAATCGGAGTACTCCTGCCCTGAGAGCAGCGCATAATACACTAAAATAAAAGGGATTTGAATCTATTGAGTACTCCTGCCCTGAGAGCAGCGCGTAATACACTAAAATAAAAGTGATTTGAATCTATTGAGTACTCCTGCCCTGAGAGCAGCGCGTAATACACTAAAATAAAAGTGATTTGAATCTATTGAGTACTCCTGCCCTGAGAGCAGCGCGTAATACACTAAAATAACAGCAATTTTAATCTATTGAGTACTCCTGCCCTGAGAGCAGCGCGTAATACACTAAAATAACAGCAATTTGAATCTATTGAGTACTCCTGCCCTGAGAGCAGCGCGTAATACACTAAAATAAAAGTGATTTGAATCTATTGAGTACTCCTGCCCTGAGAGCAGCGCGTAATACACTAAAATAACTGCGATTTGAATCTATTGAGTACTCCTGCCCTGAGAGCAGCGCGTAATACACTAAAATAAAAGTGATTTGAATCTATTGAGTACACCTGCCCTGAGAGCAGCTCATAATACACTAAAAATAACTGCAATTTGAATCTATTGAGTACTCCTGCCCTGAGAGCAGCGCGTAATACACTAAAATAACAGCAGTTTGAATCTATTGAGTACTCCTGCCCTGAGAGCAGCGCGTAATACACTAAAAATAACAGCGATTTGAATCTATTGAGTACTCCTGCCCTGAGAGCAGCGCGTAATACACTAAAATAAAAGCGATTTGAATCTATTGAGTACTCCTGCCCTGAGAGCAGCGCGTAATACACTAAAATAAAAGCGATTTGAATCTATTGAGTACTCCTGCCCTGAGAGCAGCGTGTAATACACTAAAAATAACAGCAATTTGAATCTATTGAGTAGCTACTCCTGCCCTGAGAGCAGTGCGTAATACACTAAAATAACAGAAATTTGAATCTATTGAGTACTCCTGCCCTGAGAGCAGCGCGTAATACACTAAAAATAACAGCGATTTGAATCTATTGAGTACTCCTGCCCTGAGAGCAGCGCGTAATACACTAAAAATAACAGCAATTTGAATCTATTGAGTAGCTACTCCTGCCCTGAGAGCAGCGCGTAATACACTAAAATAACAGAAATTTGAATCTATCGAGTACTCCTGCCCTGAGAGCAGCGCGTAATACACTAAAAATAACAGCGATTTGAATCTATTGAGTACTCCTGCCCTGAGAGCAGCGCGTAATACACTAAAAATAACAGCGATTTGAATCTATTGAGTACTCCTGCCCTGAGAGCAGCTCGTAATACACAAAAAATAACAGCGATTTGAATCTATTGAGTACTCCTGCCCTGAGAGCAGCGCGTAATACACTAAAATAACAGCAGTTTGAATCTATTGAGTACTCCTGCCCTGAGAGCAGCGCGTAATACACTAAAATAACAGCGCTTTGAATCTATTGAGTACTCCTGCCCTGAGAGCAGCGCGTAATACACTAAAAATGACAGCGATTTGAATCTATTGAGTACTCCTGCCCTGAGAGCAGCTCGTAATACACAAAAAATAACAGCGATTTGAATCTATTGAGTACTCCTGCCCTGAGAGCAGCGCGTAATACACTAAAATAACAGCAGTTTGAATCTATTGAGTACTCCTGCCCTGAGAGCAGCGCGTAATACACTAAAATAACAGCGCTTTGAATCTATCGAGTACTCCTGCCCTGAGAGCAGCAAGTAATACACTAAAATAAAAGTGATTTGAATCTATTGAGTACTCCTGCCCTGAGAGCAGCGCGTAATACACTAAAATAACAGCGATTTGAATCTATTGAGTACTCCTGCCCTGAGAGCAGCACGTAATACACTAAAATAAAAGTGATTTGAATCTATTGAGTACACCTGCCCTGAGAGCAGCGCGTAATACACTAAAAATAACAGCGATTTGAATCTATTGAGTACTCCTGCCCTGAGAGCAGCGCGTAATACACTAAAAATAACAGCGATTTGAATCTATTGAGTACTCCTGCCCTGAGAGCAGCTCGTAATACACTAAAAATAACAGCGATTTGAATCTATTGAGTACTCCTGCCCTGAGAGCAGCGCGTAATACACTAAAATAACAGCGATTTGAATCTATTGAGTACTCCTGCCCTGAGAGCAGCGCATAATACACTAAAATAACAGCGATTTGAATCTATTGAGTACTCCTGCCCTGAGAGCAGCGCGTAATACACTAAAATAACAGTGATTTGAATCTATTGAGTACTCCTGCCCTGAGAGCAGCGCGTAATACACTAAAATAAAAGCGATTTGAATCTATTGAGTACTCCTGCCCTGAGAGCAGCACGTAATACACTAAAATAAAAGTGATTTGAATCTATTGAGTACACCTGCCCTGAGAGCAGCGCGTAATACACTAAAAATAACAGCGATTTGAATCTACGGAGTACTCCTGCCCTGAGAGCAGCGCATAATACACTAAAATAAAAGCGATTTGAATCTATTGAGTACTCCTGCCCTGAGAGCAGCACGTAATACACTAAAATAAAAGTGATTTGAATCTATTGAGTACACCTGCCCTGAGAGCAGCGCGTAATACACTAAAAATAACAGCGATTTGAATCTATTGAGTACACCTGCCCTGAGAGCAGCGCATAATACACTAAAAATAACAGCGATTTGAATCTACTGAGTACTCCTGCCCTGAGAGCAGCGCGTAATACACTAAAAATAACAGCGATTTGAATCTATTGAGTACTCCTGCCCTGAGAGCAGCGCGTAATACACTAAAAATAACAGCGATTTGAATCTATTGAGTACTCCTGCCCTGAGAGCAGCACGTAATACACTAAAATAAAAGTGATTTGAATCTATTGAGTACACCTGCCCTGAGAGCAGCGCGTAATACACTAAAAATAACAGCGATTTGAATCTACTGAGTACTCCTGCCCTGAGAGCAGCGCGTAATACACTAAAAATAACAGCGATTTGAATCTATTGAGTACTCCTGCCCTGAGAGCAGCTCGTAATACACTAAAAATAACAGCGATTTGAATCTATTGAGTACTCCTGCCCTGAGAGCAGCGCGTAATACACTAAAATAACAGCGATTTGAATCTATTGAGTACTCCTGCCCTGAGAGCAGCACGTAATACACTAAAAATAACAGCAATTTGAATCTATACTCCTGCCCTGAGAGCAGTGTTTAATATACTAAAATAACAGCAATTTGAATCTATACTCCTGCCCTGAGAGCAGCTCGTAATATAAGTTACTAAAATAACAGTGATTTGAATCTATTGAGTACACCTGCCCTGAGAGCAGCGCGTAATACAGTAAAATAAAAGCGATTTGAATCTATTGAGTACTCCTGCCCCGAGAGCAGCGCGTAATACACTAAAAATAACAGCAGTTTGAATCTATTGAGTACTCCTGCCCTGAGAGCAGCTCGTAATACACTGAAAATAACTGTGATTTGAATCTATCGAGTACTCCTGCCCTGAGAGCAGCGCGTAATACACTAAAATAACAGCAGTTTGAATCTATCGAGTACTCCTGCCCTGAGAGCAGCGCGTAATACACTGAAAATAACTGTGATTTGAATCTATCGAGTACTCCTGCCCTGAGAGCAGCGCGTAATACACTAAAATAACAGCGCTTTGAATCTATTGAGTACTCCTGCCCTGAGAGCAGCGCGTAATACACTAAAATAACAGCAGTTTGAATCTATCGAGTACTCCTGCCCTGAGAGCAGCGCGTAATACACTAAAATAACAGCAGTTTGAATCTATCGAGTACTCCTGCCCTGAGAGCAGCTCGTAATACACTAAAATAACAGCGCTTTGAATCTATTGAGTACTCCTGCCCTGAGAGCAGCGCGTAATACACTAAAATAACAGCGCTTTGAATCTATTGAGTACTCCTGCCCTGAGAGCAGCGCGTAATACACTAAAATAACAGCAGTTTGAATCTATCGAGTACTCCTGCCCTGAGAGCAGCACGTAATACACTAAAATAACAGCAGTTTGAATCTATCGAGTACTCCTGCCCTGAGAGCAGCGCGTAATACACTAAAATAACAGCAGTTTGAATCTATCGAGTACTCCTGCCCTGAGAGCAGCGCGAAGGCGGGAGATGTATCATTTTGACCGTCGAAATATCGCGGAAAATTTGAACGAGTTCTGTTCTCGCATATCAATTTAACAGACAGCGAGGAAGCATTGGAAAAGCATGTTTTACACTAGTTACCCCATAAGCAGCTTTGTTTTGGTCGACTGATGAAACAGTCAAATCAAAATGCATACAATACGATATTTAGACGATGATTAGTTCTGTGCATTTTTAAATGTTCGCTTATTATCTTAGTAAACGTTAGAGGATGTTGAATTAACAAAATATAGTTGTAAATTCACTTCCTACCTTGCAATAAATGCGTTCTCCCACGAACATCTGTCTTTTCTTCCGACTATTCCTCAAGAAATCCCTCCGCAGCGCATCTCAAATTCAAACGTCTAAACCCCGCCCTTGCTTCAGTTTCATTGGTTGAAGCTGTAAACCAATCATTTTCCTTTCTGCCCTCAGAACATGTTTGAGTAAGTAAAACTCCCATCTGCGCCCCGGCCGCGCGCGCGCACTCACCCGAGCTCTGTCTTGCTCTCTCTCTCCCTCGCGCATATTAATCAAAATCAATTGATACGATGGTGTCGAAAAAAAAAACACTCCAGTGATGAAATGTTTTCTTTGTTGACAAATCTTGTGCGATATCCTAAACTGCCGAATGCTGCTTCGTTCGAGTAGTTTTATCTTCCGCTTTTTTCTTTTTCTTTCTCGAGCTCCACTGGCGCCTGCCTCCATCTCGCTGAATGCTGCACAGACGCTGTGCGGGAAGCATGTGACATAAAACAAGGCCAGCTATTGGCTATTCGCTACTTCTCCTGCTGTACTGGCTGAGTAAAACCTCCGGTGGCTCATTACTGCCACACTTTGGTCACCGCAGATTTAAAATATGCACGAAATGAGCCGCTTACGGCAAATAAAAGTTATTTAGCAACTAATCGATGACTAAATTAGTTGACAACTATTTTAATAATCGATTTTAATCGATTAAATCGATTAGTTGTTTCAGCTCTAAAAAAGTGATAAAAAAAAAACCCCAAAAAAACCCTAATTACTTCTTGTGCCCTGCGTATTCACAACGAGTACAAATAGCGATGCAGATTAACACTAGGCGATTTCCTAGGCAGATATTGACTTGGGACTATATTAGGGGGACGCACAGGCGAAGCACTGCTGCTTAGGGGAAGCACTGCTACTTGCGCAGAGATATCACGCAACACATGAAATGTGAATATGTGGTATAATATGTGAATGTGAATATAGGTATAATATGGGTCGATCTATATCATCATGTTTAAAATAATCACTTACTCTGTGGACAGTTGTCCATTTGGTCCATTCGGCGTGGGGCTTTTTTTCCAGTTCACTTTATCACACTGGGAAAAAAATAGAGTAAAAGTTACTGCAGGATGGATCAACGCCGTGAAATCCTCTGTAGCTGTGACAACTGCGGGCACGCTCATCTTGATCTGACGCGCTGAGCCTGGTCATCGATGGCAGTAACTTGTCCCACTCTCCACAGCACAGACACTATTTCAGTAGGGATAGAGTGGCATATTCCCCCACATTCACACCACCAGTTCGTGTTGGCTCTCATCCTCACGTCCTCAGGCTGTTGAGCGATCGCAACCACCTCCTCCTGTCATTCTATTTCCAAAGCACGCAGCTCATCTTCTGAAAACTCAGGTATGGTTCTGGCTCTGGCTCTTGACTGTCTGAGAAGTCACCCTCTTCGTCTCTCACAAAATCCACCATGTTCATTGCCATTCATGTACTGTAGGAAAAATAGCCAGCTACTATTCACGCCGGTATGTTGACGGAAGTCGTGGGATTTCATGTGTTGCGTGATATCTCTGCGCCCAAGTAGCAGTGCTTCGCTTGTGCTTCCCCCTAATATAGTCCCAAGTCAATATCTGCCTAGGAAATCGCCTAGTGTTAATCTGAATCGCTATTTGTACTCGTTGTGAATACACAGGCCACAAGAAGTAATTAGGTGGTTTTTTTTTTTTTTTGATCACTTTTACTCAGGACATGCTAGCTGGCAACAAAGGATTCCATTCATTAAGCTAAGCTAAGCTAGCGCCGACCCTGTCAAACTAAAACAATGCATGCACTGAGACAAAAATGCATTTGCCCACCCATCTAAATGTAGGAAAGAAGGTGAATAAGCCCTATTTCAAAAAACGGTGGAGTGTTCCTTTAAAGGCTTTTAGAATCTTTCCTTTTATCACTGATGATGTTGAAAGCTAAAGTGATTATAACTATTGTTATCTCAGCATCCAGGTTAAATCCTATGTTTTCCTATCAGTTCTAAGAAAGACCTTTACCTTAAAATAATAAGAGGTTAAAGAATAACAACAACTTTAATGGAGTCAGATTAATTATATTGGAGTCAGATAAATATTTGAATTATACACGTCATCCTTTAACTGCCTTTTGTTCTGATTATTGGTTCAAAATAGCAGCGTAAGCTTCCAGCCATACACCTGTCTTGGAGTCTTTGCACTGACTCCCTGTCAGGTACCGTATTGATTTTAAAATCCTTATGTTAGCATATAAGGCTTTGCATAATTTGTCTCCTCAGTACTTGACTGATCTATTAATGCCTTACACACCATGTCATAATCTGCGTTCCTCTCAGAGTGGTCTCTCGGTTGTTCCCAAGACACGGCTTTGTTCTAGGGGTGATAGAGCATCTTCTTCCTATGCTCCTAAGCTTTGGAATTCTCTCCCGGCTGACATCAGGGAAGCAAATACATTAGTGACTTTTAAATCTCTTCTCAAAACATTCTATTTTAGGATTGCTTTTACTTGATTATTTATTTTAGTATTTAAAATGTGTTGTTTTATCTGGTGTTATGTTTGCCTGTAAAGCGCTTCGAGAAAGCAACTTTTAAAAAGGCTCTATATAAAATAGATTTATTATCATTATTATTATTATTATCCGGGGCCGGATTGCGGGGGCAGCAGTCTAAGCAGAGACGTCCAGACTTCCCTCTCCCTAGACACTTCCTCCAGCTCTTCCGGGGGAATACCGAGGCGTTCCCAGGCCAGCCAGGAGACATAATCCCTCCAGGGATCTTGTCCTTTCGGTCATGACCCACAGCTCATGACTATAGGTGAGAGTAGGAACGTAGATCGACCGGTAAATCGAGAGCTTCGCCTTGCAGCTCAGCTCCTTCTTCACCACGACAGACCAGTACATCGACCGCATTACTGCAGAAGCTGCACCGATCCGTCTGTGAATCTCCCGTTCCATCCTTCCCTCACTCGTGAACAAGACCCCAAGATACTTGAACTCCTCCACTTGAGGCAGGAACTCTCCACCAACCTGAAGTGGGCAAGCCACCCTTTTCCGACTGAGAACCTTGGCCTCGGACTTGGAGGTGCTGATTCTCATCCCAGCCGCTTCACACTCGGCTGCAAACCGTCCCAGTGCACACTGAAGGTCCTGGTCTGATGAGGCCAACATGACAACATCATCCACAAAAAGCAGAGATGAAATCGTGTGGTCCCCAAACTGGACACCCTCCGACCCCTGACTAAGCCTAGAAATTCTGTCCATAAAAATTATGAACAGAACCGGTGACAAAAGGCAGCCCTGCCGGAGTCCAACATGCACCGGGTCTGACTTACTGCTGGCAATGCGAACCAATAGCGAACCAAAGCGCTATATAAATGAAGGTTGACTTGACTTGGCTTCGTTATGGACAAAACTGTGACTAGCACAGAAGTCCAATAACAGAACACCGCTCGGGTTCAGATCAGGGGGGCCGTTCCGCCCAATCATGCCCCTTCCAGGTGTCATTGTTGCTGCCCATGTGGGCGTTGAAGTCCCCCAGTAGACAGGGTTCCCACAGATCCTTAAATAGTCTTAAATTAGATTCTTAAAATTTAAGGCCATAAAAAGTCTTAAAAAGTCTTATTTTTACTTATGAAAGGTCTTAAATTTTAGATGACACTGACTTAGACGTATGCTATGCATATTAAAGCTACCCTTTAATTAAAATGTTAAAATTAGATTAAATTAAAATTAACATATTTAAAAAGAAATTATTTGAATGTTAGAATTTGACATAAAAGGTGATGCATAGGGCCTACCTCTAAATAAGTTTAGAAAAAATGTTCATATATAGGTGAACATGCCCCTGGAAATCAATTTAAGGTTACAAATATTGCCCCTTAATAAAAAATTTAATTTCTGTCACAGCTGTGAATTGACCATTGCATAGAATATGAAAAATATGAATATCTTCATATGTCTTCTGACAACAACAGGCCTAAATCAGCCATGGTGCCAGTACAAAAACACAATCAGTAAAATATCATCTAACTATTATCAACAAAACTTTGAAAATTTTGAGATATATTTTTGTCAATATTGCGCACCCCTAATTTAAGGTCTTAATTTAGATGTTGTCTTAAAAATCCTTAAATTTGACTTTAAAAAGTGTGCAGCAACCCTGGTAGAATGACGGAGTCCCCAGTCTGAGCACTTTCCAGCACCCCTCCCAGGGACCCCAAGAGGGCCGGGTATTCTGCACTGACGTTCGGCCCTTAGGCATACACGACAGTGAGAGACCTGTCCCCGACCTGAAAGCGCAGAGAAGCGACCCTCTCGTTCACCGGGGTGAACTCCCAACATATGGCGGCTGAGTTGGGGGTCTATAAGCAAACCCACACCAGCCCGTTGCCTCTCTCAAGGACTGTGGTTCCAGAGCCCAAGCTGCGCGTGGAGGTGATCCCGACTATCTCTAGTCGGTATCTCTCAACCTCCCACACAAGCTCAGGCTCCTTCACCGCCAGCGAGGTGATGTTCCACATCCCTAAAGCCAGTTTCCGTGTCCAGAGATCGGGTCGTCGGGGCTCCACGTCACTCGTTCGGGCTGAGCCCGGCCGGACCCCATTGGGGGAGGCATGCAAGCTCCAACCCCGGGCCTGGCTCCAGGGTGAGGCCCCGGCTGCGCCATGCCGTGCGACGTCTAGGTCCTTGATTTTTCTTGCATCATAATGGGCTTCTGAACCGCTCTTAGGCCTCGTTTACACTGCAGGTCTTGATGCCCAATTCTGATTTGTTGCCTATATCCAATTTTTTTTTACCGTCTGTTTACACGTTCTTTCAGTTGTGACCCGTTCTTTCACATGTTTACACTTGCCATACTATCTGAAACATCGCGCATGCTTAAAGGGTTAAATTATCTTGCACAGATGGACGAACACAAAATATGATTGATGCTAGCTCTGCGATATGCGAAGTACGCCAAACATCACCATGATTATGAGGCGGAGGAGGACGAAAAGGGCCATCATTGCAGCCTGTGCATATGCAACAGTTATTGTGTGCGAGAGAGATCTCAGGACTGGTGGGAGCAAATTGTGGCAGGCTTTAACGAGGAGCAGTGGGTCCGAAATTTTAGGATGAGCAAGCCAACCTTTGATATGTTGTGTCAACGTTTGTCCACATTCCTCTCCTACGATGACACAACGTTTCGTCGGGCCATCCGTCCCTTTGCATTAAACCGCGGAGACGTTGCCTAATGCCTCAGAAAATCCGATCTGCCTGTTTGCATGACAGTCGCATTGGCACATATCCGATTTATTCCCACATATGAATGAGGCCTGAAACCGATCTCGAAATATCCAAATGCATGCGTTTTTTTCCTGTTTACACTGTCATAGAACACATCCAATCTGTGTTACATATGAGCAAAAAATCAGAATTGGGTCACATTTCACTGACAGTGTAAACGAGGCCTTAGTCTGACCTGTCACCTAGGACCTGTTTGCCTTGGGAGACCCTACCAGGGGCATAAAGCCCCAGACAACATAGCTCCTAGAATCGTTTGGGTACTCAAACCCCTCCACCACGATAAGGTGGCAGTTCAGGCAGGGGTCATGCAAGACTAATTCACTAATTCATTTTATGTATCAATTTACACCTCATAGCCCCTAATGACCAAGCAAAAACTATTTGTATTTACTGTATAAATGTTTTAAAGAGAAAAAATGAAATATCACATTGATATAAGCATTCACTCCTTTTGCTATGACACTTTAAATTTAGCTTAGGTGTCCCAGTAGTGCACAACACAACAAAATTTAAAAAGCTAAAAAAAATTCACAATACGGAATCAAGCCACAACACAATGGAAATGCTTCTGACTCATAGCACAGCAAAGTTTAGTTTTAGGTTTGATTTTCACTGCATATTCGCCTAGGCTGCTAAAGGAACCGTCTGCAAATTCCACTCACAATCCAAAAATATAAACGTCCAATCATTTAAATGGACAATATTTACAAAGTTATAGTAAATACCTAGTGGGCAGACTAACTTACTGTGTGTGAGCTTATATATATCTCGCTTGTACACAAGCGAAAAAAATGTAAATACTGTAACTCACCAAAATTTTTTTTTTTTTTTTTTTTTTTGATGTTCCAAAGGTTGTAGTATGTTCCTAGTGACCAGGCTGACTTACTACTAATTACTACTACTGACTTACTACTAATTTCCACAATATTTCCCTTAATGTATGTACAGTAAACAATTATTTTTATAAAAAAATACTGTAATTCAACAAAGAATTTTGTTCATGTTCCAATGGTTGTAGTATGTCCCAATGACCAGACCGACTTATTACAGGTGACAAGTATTACAGGTACAAGTTGCAAATACCTCCCTGAATGCATGTACAAATGCATTTTTAGAAAAAAAATAAAATAATAATAATCCATGTTCCAGTGGTTGAAGTACGTTCCTAGACTGACCAGAAATTTTGCATTATTCACCTGTAGTAAGTCAGTCTGGTCACTGGGAACATACAAGCTTTGGAACATGAAAAAAAAAAACTTTAGGTGAATTACAGTAATTTTTTATGAAAACAAATTGTGTTCTGTACATACAGGGAGGTATGTCACAATTTAACCTGTAGTAAGTCAGGGTAACACTTTATTTTACAGTGTCCTTGTTACATATGTTACATGTACTTACCATAGTAATAATAGTAAATTATTCATAATTACATGCAACTAACCCTCAAACAAATTCTAATCCTACCCGGTAAAACTTTGTTTTATGGTATCCGTGAGACAGATTAATTACCTAATTAAGTACTTAGTAGTAGATGTTGTAATAACATGCAACTACATGTATTTAACATGTAATTAAGTTATGGAACAGCCTGTACTTACACATTGTAATTACACACATGTAATAGGCAGCTACTGTTACACATAACCGGGTCGGTTACATACGTGTTACCGACTTGGTACAATGTAATTATATAAGAAAGTAGTTAGTACTACACAATGTAACAAAAAGAACTTAATATGTTACTAGGGTGTAATAAAGCCAGCAGTTACACAAGGGCTGTTTCAGCTATGTAACGGTCAAAGTCAGTTACACAGCTGTTAGTGTAACGGGGAGATCCAGATCCAGATTGTTTAAATTATTTATTTATTCTCACAAACCACTGCTACATCAGAAGAGCATCATTCTTGCCACAAATCATTGCTGCTCACATGGGTTCTGCGTGAGCACAGACGATCCCAACTGAAGGTAAAAATGGTAAAAAAATAAAAAAAAAACCTTCTCTTCCTCCTCTTTCCACATGAATTGCTGTGAGCTGGAGTAGGCATTAGTCAGATGTGCCAAAATTGGTTTGACTGTTCAACTGCTTTTGGTGCAAAGCGGATAAAACTCGCTCGATATAACACTATTCACAGCATAAATACATGCAGTAGCTTCCTAATTACATTACTATTACAAAATATTACACAGGGATAAGCTATGTAAAATAAAGTGTATCAAGATTGTACTTAAGTGTACTTCATGTGTATCTACAAACCTTATCCATCTGTACCTTACTTTGAATTAACTCACTAGTTCACAGCATAAATACATGCAGTAGCTTCCTAATTACATCACAAATACAAACTCAATAGTGTAGAGTTGAATTGATGTGATGTGTTACCCTTTCCATCCACCTGCCTGCACACAAAGGGTAACATTAACAAAATGAAAAGTAAAATTGTAAATTTATTTTCCCCCTCAAAAACTCAAAGATGATAGACCTTTACAGGAAATACAACATATAATAGTCTTTCACAAACATTAATGAGAATTAATAAGTGGTCGGGAGCATTTTCGCTGTGTTGTGTCTTGTTTCCTTTGTGTTGTGGCTTGATTTCGTTGCGTTGTGAACTTATGTTTGCTTTTTAAATTGCGTAGTGTTGTGCACTACTGGGCCACCGTACGGGTGCATCCCATTTCCCTGGATTATCTTTGAGTTGTTTCTACACTTAGACTGGAGTTCACTTGTGAAAAATTCAATTGATTGGAAAATGTAGGCTCTTTAGTAATTAGTTTTCTCTAAATTAAAATATCTTAATGTAGACAAGTTGCAAATAATTGTGCAAGTGACAATGTTAATTGTTTAAAAAAAAAAAAAAACTTTTTAATTGGAATTTAAATCACAATTTTGACATCATTTCAGACCCACTTTCTAAATAAGTAGGCCACATTTTGGGAACATACAGCTCATATTTTAAGTAGGAGCTGTAAATTCAAAAGTCAAACTAGCCACCAGCAATTAAACATCATTAAATCGCTCTGTTGCCTCATTTACTGCAAGGTGTATAATAAATACATTTATTTAATTTAATCTACATATCCTCAGAGAAAAGTCTTCCAGATTTAAAGGGTCTAGGCACACTAGGAATACCAGCAGCTATTTCCAGTCGGCCATAGGTCTGTACTCCAATGAATCCATCTTGATATTAGGGATGCTCTTTTGGTTGTTCATTTAAACGGCGTCTCATTTCTTCAGCATGGGCCTTGCTGCGCTCCCTCTTTGTGTGATACTGTGTAGACAAATGGAGAGACAAATGATTTAGCCCAAGACAACTAGATAAGTCAGAACATTCATTTTTCAAGCTTCACTTGACCAATTCCACAAATCTATTGATTTTAAGTCCTCAGGTAAAATGATTTCTACACTGAAAATAGTTTAATTTACAGTTGACAATTAACATATGTTTATTCATTCATTCCCAACATGGACAATCTGATCTGAATGGATAACTATACCTATTGAATTGTTCATTTGATGGAGACCTCCAAGCAATATCTTGGTTGTTTTGACTGTAGTGTGAAGAGGTTTGTGTCGACGTATTTTATCTAGTCTGTGTATGTTAGTTTGAATGTGAATAAAGGCATAAATAGCGATCTGGTCATCATACAAACTGATCATATCAGAAGATAAATTTTTCATGTCTTTTCAATGCCTTTATGTCCTTTTGGAGCTTGAAATTTTTGTGTCTTGTTGACCTTACTGATAAAAACAGCTGTTTCTTTCTTCAAATATATTCTTTTGTGTTTTGCATAAGAGAGAAAACCAGTTTACAACGGCATGATTATGATAACTGAAGACAATTTTGAAGACTCAACTTTTTTTAAATCACCTAAAATATACAGTAAACAATACAGACTAAACTATTTGATAAGAGGTAGGATTAACACACATTCACTTATCTAAACATAGTAACGCATTAATTAATTCATTTTTGTTAGCGACAATTACTAATGCAGTGTATTACCTGGTGTAAATTAGGTATTTTATCCAAAGTTATTTTTAGTGTATAGAAGGTTTTCAGTATGTGTTCTCAAACCAATGATCTATGCTCTAACAATAAAGCAACAGGAACTCATAATGAACACAATGCTGTCCTCACCTCTTTCTTGAGACAATCACGCATTGCACGGTCCATTTCATTACATGTGCCAAAGAACCTGAGGACGTTATGCTGAAGGCAGAGAAAGTCATTAATTACTTGCATGCCTGTTTTCAAATAAAAAGAAAGATGTTTTGCACACTTTTTTTAATTAGTGCACAGGTTTTATAACAGATTATCTGAAGACAGAAAACAGAGATATACCCAGAATAAATAGTACAATCCACAAATGCGTACAGACATTTAAAACTTTTAAAGTGTACTAACAAAAGTGCTTTTAAAGTATAATACAGGTTTAAAACAATAGTTTACTCAACAACAACAACAAAAAACAATATTATGCTACTGTTTACTTACCCTCATATCTTACCTGTATGACTTTCTTCCAAAGAACACAAAAGGAGTTAATATGGTGTTGAAATTCTTCAGATGTCCTCCTTTTTCAGTCCACAGAAGAAAATCATACAGGTTTGGAATGACATGAGGTTAAAGGTAAATTATGAGTTTTCTTTCTTTTCTTTTTTTTTGGTTTTCTGCATTCACAAAATTATTATTCAAATGACAGTTAATCACTGAATCATCTGTGGATTGTACATTTGAGGAGAAGGCATGTTTGCATGAGTAGATTTCCAAACCTCTTTGTGGCACTGTTTGAGAAGTGTTATAAACTGATTGCACTCGTCAGTATGCAGATGGGGTGACAGATCCGGATGCATCCTGAGTTAAGGCTGTATGTCTTAAACTGTTACACCACTTGCCCTGCGGGTGACTATCATTGTTAAAGCAAGGCCACAGTGAAGAACAGGAACAAATAAAGAGTACATGTCTAAAACTTTTCACAGTACTGCATTTAAGGTATTTCAAGCATTTTGGAGAAGTTGTCATAGTTCTTCCTTCCATGGATTTATGCTGTCCATTCATGTAATCCCAGATTTTATGATGGTGTGACTAATGGTCAAGGGATAGTTCACCCAAAAATTTAAATTAGCCCATGATTTACTCACCCTCAAGTCATCCTAGGTGTATATGACATTCTTCTTTCAGACAAATACAATCGGAGTTATATAAAACATGTCCTGGCTCTTCCAAGCTCTATAATGGCAGTGAATGGCTTAATATTTTTGAAGTCCATCAAAGTACATCCATCCATGATAAAAGTGCTCCACACGGCTCCGGGGGGTTAAAGGATTAGTTCACTTTCAAAAAAATGTTTGCTGATAATTTACTCACCCAGATGTCATCCAAGATATCCATGTCTTTCTTTCTTCAGTCGAAAAGGAATTAAGTTTTTTGAGGAAAACATTTCAGGATTTTTCTTCATATAATGGACTTCATTGGCTAGCCTGGTAATACCAGACTCTGCTACTTCACTTTGCTTCGTAGACAGAGTCTGGAATAGCATAATAGAGAAGTGTTTTCTCTCTCGCGGGGGGGGGGCGCTTGTCTGAAGTTTAAAATCATTGGTTACCCGTAAGCCAATCACATAACGTTTGGTTATGGCGTGTGTTATGCGCATGCTCAGCAGCATCTAACTTCCACTGTAAACACATGTATGATGCGAAAACAAAACCATCGAGCGAAATACCGGAGTGAACATGGCTGTGCGCGACTTTTGCAGATTATGTGAAGTAAAAATCTACGCATCCACGGTACAATCTGCATCTACGTCACGGCTCTCAGCCCGCCCTCTGTTCGTTGATTGGCCCGGCTGTTTTCAGGCCGGTGGAAAACTGAAAGATACGCTGCTATCTCAGACTGACTACAGAAGCGAAATGAAATTGAGCGGAAGTAGGAAGTCTGACGTAGTCAGGCTATTCATTGGCAACCAACGGTTTGAAGGTTTAAATGTCCGTCTCAATGCAGCTTCAAAGTCTCTACACGATCCCAGTCGAGAAATAAGGGTCGTCGTGCACCATCTCTGAGATGTGCCACGCATTGCGTCATCACGGTTCAAAAAGATAGGGAAGGGCGAAAAATTCCATCTCATTTTCTCCTCCAACTTCAAAATCATCCGACATCTTTGTTTTAATTTATTATTATTTTAATTTTTTTTCATGACCTTTCCAACGTGATGACGTACATGGCGCATCTCAGAGATGGTACAAGACGGGCATTTGTGGTTAAAAAGTATTTTTTTTTAGAAAATGACCAATCGTTTCGCTAGATAAGACCCTTATTTCTTGACTGGGATCGTGTCGAGACTTTGAAGCTGCATTGAGACTGACATTTGAACCTTCAAACCGTTGGGTGCCATTGAAGTCCATTATATGAAGAAAAATCCTGGAATGTTTTCCTCAAAAACCTTAATTTCTTTTCGACTGAAGAAAGAAAGACTTGGATATCTTGGATGACATCGGGGTAAGTAAATTATCAGCAAAACATTTTTTTAAAGTGAACTAATCCTTTAATTAAGGCCTTCTGAAGTGAAGCGATGCGCTTGTGTAAGAAAAATATCCATATTTAAAACTTTATCGACTAAAATAACTAGCTTTCGGCAGACGGTCGTACGCATCGATTTACAGTGAAAGAGTACCGCTTGCCTGACGCACAACGTAATGACGAACTCGGAAGCGCAGAGGAAACATTGTGTTGCTATGTCGTCTAAAATGACAATTTTCTAAGAGAAATGTCGGAAGAGTTTGAGTTTGTTGCCCAGCCCTTGATTGTTTGAACCACGAGAGGCGTCAAAGCTTACGCTACACCTACGTCATACATCGTCAAGTGTTACTCTTTTGGCTAAGTCGATTTGCGTAGGCCATCTGCTGGAAGTTAGTTATTTTAGTCTACAAATATGGATATTTTTCTTACACAAGCGCATCGCTCCACTTCGTGAGTAAATCATAGGCTAATTTTAATTTTTGGATGAACTATCCCTTTAAGATTTTTCACAGTACTATACATACAAAATGTAAAGAATAGTTCCCCCCAAAATGAATTCAGAAGACTTGGATTAATTAGTTAAATTCATACGGATTACTTTTACAATGTCTTTGTACATTTTGATGTGTAAACGTTTTGGTTGCATTGACTTTCAATGGAAGGACAAAAATGATCAGAGAAAATTAAATATATCCTCATTTGTGTTCTGTAGTTGAATGAAAATCATGTGGGTTTTAGGACATGAATGCAAGTAGTTGACAGAATTTGTCTTTTTGGGCGAGTTATCCCATTAATCCAAACTCACTCAAACATATTTGAAAACAGAAAATGTGTATTGTGCATTATCCATTAACAAGGCTAAAACTGACAAACTTCTGTAAATCAGTCAAACTGGCTCAGTTATCTGCGAATGCTGATACACTAAAAAATAATCAAATATAGGTTGATTATAAAAATAAAATAACAACAGAAAAGCAATTTGACATGACATTAAGGATACTAAAGCCTCCCCATCCCATCCCATCACTCATTCTAAAATCCTCTGAAATCAGGGACACTTACCTGCAACAGAAGGAAAACAATGTATTAGTATTAATCCACTTAATACAGTCTTTTTGTTTATTTTATACACTCTTTTTTAATTTATTCTAAAAATAAAAAGATAAAAGTGGTATACACAGGACCATTGATTACTACAACTTTACACTTTCTGCCATGTTCGACAGAAGCTCTGAACAACAACACATTTCAAACCGAAGCCCTAAAGTAATTTTGGTCTTAAATATATGTAAAATATAAAGTCATTTATTTTTTCTAGCTGTGTGATTTTATAATTAGTCCCATATAGGGTTAAGCACCTGTTGTCATTAGCGATTAAGTTGTATTACTAATTTTGAAGAGTAAATCCACCTAAGATCCCTGGAATGTTTCTTCATTGGAAGGGCATTTGATACAAAAGCAAATATTGTGAAGTTAGAAGTTTGATCATAGAAATTAATTTCCTTAATTTCACCTTAATTTCCTTAAGGTGGTCTCCATCATAAGCACAGCAGTCATCTCAGAAATCACATTAAATTATCAAATAAAGCTTTGGCAAGACAAAAATTCATTTATTTTAATGTTCATAATATTTTCAATGCAGGATGGGACACAACAGTTTGTGACGTGCTATTCATTTTGACCACAAGATGGCCACAGATGCCCTTTCTATTGATTTGTAACTATATACTGCTAAAATCCTTTATAAAATATAAAATTTTCATAGTTACATTTTTAAACACAACTTTCTCCTCATCTGTACATTGAAACAACAAAAATATAAAAATGTTATATAAAAATAATTAATTATTATTAACAGTTGGGTTTTTTTTTGTCGTTGTTGTTTTCACAACTACTTCATTCTGAATGGCTTATTTGTAACTAATCCAGAGTTATCATCTAAATTCAGTTTCCTTGTAACTCCCAAAGAATTATCCACTGTTATAGATGTTATTCTTAGGGGAGCTTGTAATTCTTCTACAGGACACTATTAAAACACCAAAACCTTCACCAATTATTTTAGATCTGTTTGAAATCCCAGTCATTTTTTATCTCATCCTTCATAACCTAGCATTGGTGTTACAGTTGATTCAGAAAGTATTCAGACCCCTTCCTTTTTTCACATTGTGACTTAAAATATTTTTAAATTCACAAATCTGGATGGTGCATGGTGTGTAGATTGATGTGAAAATAAATAATTTAAAGCATTTTAGCACAAGGCTGCAACATAAAAAATAAAATTAAAAAAAACGTGAAAAAGGATCTGAACACCTGAATCCTCAGGTCTCTTTTTCATTTAGTGCTTGTTACAATTACATATGTCGTACAGTATTGTATTGATAACTTTTTGACTGGAAAAAGTGTGGACATTTTCTTATACATAAGAATATAATATTATAATATACAGAACATATAATAATACACGTATACATTTTTGTCTTGTACATTTTCTTATCGGGATAACTAACAACGTAAGGGAAGAGTGGGCTAATTAAAGTTTAGGCCCACTGTCATTATCATTTTAAATTATTTTGTTTAATGTTGTTTCACTTTATACTTTTATACCTGGTGCTTTATGGTGTTATCTTTACATAGCCTATATGTTTTTCTGTATTGTTCCCCGTTTTTTAAAAAAGAGCCTACTAGTTAACGTTACATGGGTAGAAGCAGACAGTCAGTTAGCCTACACGTTGTAGCCTAGTAATTGACTGTCTAACAGTGTACACAATATTATTTAAAAAATATAAACTCACCAATAGCCTTACAGACGGTTCATCTGACAACAGAAGCTGAATTGATAGCTCTGCATATCAATGATGACTTCGATCCAGTTGTTTGTAAATCGTGAAGGGCAGCACAGTTCACGTGTTTACAGTGACATTGATTGACACTCAAATAACAAATGTATTTTGCTCAGCGGTCTCACGGAGATGTCAGATATTTACTTGATAATGCAATAAACACCATTAGAACCCTCACTTTTCAACTAATCATTATGTTATGTGGTGTCCTATGTTATGCATTGCATTGCGTTCCCTACTCCGGAAAAAGTATTTTGACTTACAGCCATGAAAACCAATCAAGCACTTCGTTCTTATCTTTGCCGACCAATCAAATTAATAGTAACTAAAAGACTTTTATTTCCTTGTGGACGCGCAAAATCCAAAATCGCACGACTTCTGCTGCCAAGTTGTAATGAGATTAATGCAAACAGACATATATATACATATATATATATTATTTTTTATATTTATTATTTTTATATATATATTGTTTTTAAGAAATATAATTATTGTAGAATATAACTACAATATAATGAAACAATTATGATACACATAATGATGCAATCAAATAATATTACTTACATATTTAAATGATTTCTAATGTCAATAATA
Organism: Vimba vimba; assembly: GCA_022828995.1. Lineage (NCBI taxonomy): Eukaryota > Metazoa > Chordata > Actinopteri > Cypriniformes > Leuciscidae > Vimba > Vimba vimba. The sequence continues at coordinate 26,467,285 of CM040827.1, read as the reverse complement.
CAAATCTGAAAGTTTAGACTGCTTCAATAACAAATCTATGAATTGTTAGTCAGTTTGATCTGAACGATAAGAATTAGCTGTGGACAATTTTATATTTATTTAAAATTTTAACCTACCAAACAAAAACAGAGTTAATGCAACATAACGATGAGCCAAAGAATGTAACTTATGCTTCATCTGAATATTCAAAATTCATTCATATTTTAGTAGTACAGCAGAGAATGACGGGACATGTAGTTTAGTAGCACATAGTGTTTTCTGACAAGCTTCAGCGTTGTTCTTTCTGAACAGAACACTAAATGCGCACAAACTAAACTGTGTCCTCAACATTCGCAATAATTTGTAAATACGATCATTAAGACATGACTTGAACGCACTACGTACTTGTGTTGAACATGACAGACTTTTATGTCACTACCCGCCCGCTGTTGACCGGAACTTCCGGTTCAGATATCTATTTGATTTCTGGCGGTTTGTTTTGAACGTCTAAAAACCTATTTTTTACTGTCTATGCTAAAAACGCAAAATATATGATAAGTTATATTAACTTTTAACGGAAAAAAACTTTTGTCCACACAATGGACGCACAAGCCAGATCTGTTTTATATCGGATAATCCGGAGAATACCAAACAGAAATATAGAAAACCTTCTGAAGAGATGGAATTGTTTATCAGCAGATCAGCTGCGCGCTCTGGATTACACGAGACCCAAATGGATGATAGTGGAACATGTCATCAGCTTCTGTGAGGTGAGATAACGCTACATCCATTAAATAATAATTTATTATTTAAACCATTTTATTTCAAAATCATTAAATGGGATACTACAGTTACCGTCTTTATTTTCCCATACTTGAAGAAAACAACGATTCAAATTTCAAAGTAACCCATTTTACCTAACCCAAACTTAACTTTGGGCTGAAAACTTACAGCTTTCATAAAATCTGTCTAACGTTACTGCGTTTGGGTTAGGTCAAATGTTTTAACATAAAGGTCAGATCGGTGTGTGTTTTCAATATCTAGCATAGTAAGGATTTGTGTAAATCTCTCTCTCTCTCTCTCTCTCTCTCTCTCTCTCTTTCTTTCTTTCTTTCTTTCTTGTAGGAGAGCAGACTTAGTCTGAAGCACGTCACTAATTTGGAAATGATCTGTGAGTGAAATGGCCTATATTATTTTTTTTTCTTTAAACATGTATTCAAATTTGAAATGTAAATAATCCCAGGCGCCATATCTGAATTTCCCCATTAGATCGTATAGAAAACCCTGATCAAGGCATCTGGCACGCATGTCAGCTTACTGAGGCACAAGGTAAGGGGGTTTTATATATGCATTTCATTGTTAAATTGATTTGATTTTGAAGTGATGCACAATGAGCCCAGTTTGGTACATGTCAAGTATATGGTTGTTTTGACTACTTTAGATATATAAATCATTGTCTGAAATAGTTCCTCTTCCTTTTCTCTACAGATGATGCAGTTTGTGTAGAGCTGACACAGTTTAAAGAGCTGTTTAAAGCACATTTGCATGGGGTCATTCGGCATGTAATTACACAACTTCATTTGCCATTCAAGTTTCAAACCCAACTCAACTTTTTCAGTTTAACTATTCAAAATGGCATATAACACTCAGTAGTCGTATTGACTTAAATCTTTTGATTTTGCTTTTCAAGATTTCCATTAAGATGAAGAAACATGAGGATGAGGCTTTATGGATTCGGATTGCCTGGGGAGACAACTTCAGCAAACCCAACCACCTTAAACCAACTTATGTTGTGCACCACCTACACACTTCCTATGTGTTTATATCCAACCTCATGGCCAAACACAAGATCTTTCTATGTCAGGTGACTTTTGATCTATCTCCATTTTGCTTCCTTTGCTGTCTTATTTGGTGTGAGAAACTGTTTTAGGATAACTTATTTTAATTTATAGTGTATAACCAGATGCTGATGCAACTTGATACTTGAAAGATTTGATAATTATAATTTTCCCACCCAAAAAAAGTAAAATCTCAATGGTGTTTATTCATTTTCCTAGGCATTAGTAATAGCCACAAAACATGGCTCTATAAAGGATGGCCTCCTGAGCACCAAGAGTCTCACTGCAATGAGGGACTTGCTTCTGAGACGTTATCAGCAGGTAACCTATCGACTGGCAGCTTGTGGGCTAATCCAGCATATCAGTCATTTTTATGTCTTTCTGAAAGATTGATTTAGATTTATCAGGAATCATGTGATATAATCTGAGCATTCTATGCTCAAAACTCATGTGATTATCAAATAAATACTGGTATAAAAGTTTATTGTTCGGATATAATAACCGATGTCTTCGGTAGTGATCAAAAAAGAGCAAATCACCATTTGAAAGTAACTTGGCGCTTCAAAAAAGATTTGTATGCATTACATTGTTACATCACTAGGTGGTAGCAAGTGACTTTTTAAAAAAAAATATTTGTCATTAAATCATTCAAGAGATTAGTTCAAAAATGTTCATCCAGCAATGAAGTCACAAGTGAAGTCTTAATGAGTCATTCAATCACTGATTAAAAAAAAAAAAAAAAAATCATTCAAATTAATTAAACATTTTTAAATAGACTGCAGCAATTAACATTTTGTCAGAACCGCTAGTAAATTATGTTATTTTGTTAGTCGGTTCAGAATCGTGATCTCTATTTGAAACAAAAAAAAATCTGATTCTCAAATTGTCTCCTATGCTATGTACTTTCGGATCAAGAGACCCTCCCACTCAGTATCATTGTCTGGTGGACACAACATCTATGTCACTATTGGATTTTGTTCTCAAATTGAAATGAAACGTTTTGAATCATATTGTTTTTGATTTTTCAAAGTAAGATTTTATCAAATTAACATTTGTTACAGATGGAAGATTGATATTTCTTACATAAAGTACTGATTTTTGTTGTTGTTTTTTTGTTTTTGTTTTACACTTATAGGTTTTTCCAAATGTTCACTCAAGGATCCTACAAGAAAGAAACGCTCTCCCATCACGTATGTAGATGTTTTTATGTTTATGTCGTTTACATGCACAAAAATCAGAACAATACATATGTACAATCTCTGGCAATTTATACCGTTTTGCCGCTTATGTTATGTTTTGCCAAGGTTAAATAAATTACAGTGCCTTTTAAAAAACATTTAATTGTGAATTCCAAATATTTTGCTAAATTAAAATAAAAAAAGTAATGAGTTTATAGGGACATCCTTGCTTTATCTGACCATAAATGGGCATCTTCCCTACAGGTCAGTAGAGCTTTTTGGAGACGAGGCCACAACGAATTAAGATATCAACAAAAATGCTAGGGAAAAAATGCAGCAATTTGTAATGATAACCTTAACAGGATATTGAACCAAGGCATACACCAAAAGCCCACTAGTTTATAACCATAATGGAATAATGCAGTCAAAGATCTAAATCTTCAATTTTTTTATTTTCTTGATGATCCATATTAAACTTCATGGAGCTTCAGAAGTTAAGAACGGATGTAAATTACAATAGTGAGATGTACAACAGCGAGACTATACAATCAATCCGTAGCTAAATATGAATTAATTCAGTCTCTGTTTTGTACGGAGCCCCTAAAGGGATGTGGTGGTGAAAACAATTTGGGATGGGAGAATTATTATTATTTTTTAAATCTTTTGCTTTCCCTCGCAAAACGTTTGTGTTTCCTCGCAAAGATATTTGCATTCCCTCGCAAAAACTGTTGTGAGCTCGGACAGACACTTTTTGCTGGCAGTGTTTCAGACAGTTCCGTATGTTAACAATGGAGTGTTTCATAGAGTTTGAACTTGGACTCAAATATAAAGAAATGCAGTCAGAGTGCTTCAAGGAGTTCAGTAAAGTTGGCAATATATTCACAGATTTGAACTTCCCGGATCACTCGTGGGCTAAACGTTGTTAAAACAAAAATTACACCTATTTACAATCATAGTAACGTAGATAATGAGCTACAACCCAATTTTCCTCAAAACGAGCTTTATAATATAAATTGATCTCTATGAGCAGGCGGCTTAGAGACAAGTCCGAAGCGACTGTCTGCAAAGTGCAATATAGTCCAAAAAACGTGACTACAAAAATAGTCATTAACTTTAATGTGACACACTGTAGTTTCACCAAATTCAGCTTACACATCAATGGTCTCCGACTGGTCATACTACAACACTAAGTTTGGCAAGTAGTAGCACATAAAAAATAAGTAGGCCTATTCTTTACACCAATGATATTGGTAGTGGTACGCAGCTAAACATATTAGTTACAACCATAGCATTTGCATGATAATTGCTTACTGAATTTGATGGCATTACTATATAATGGTAAAGTTATTGATTTTGTTTCATAATAAATAATCATAAAAATGGACGCATTTTTATCAAACTAACTTGAAGTTTAACCAGCAGGAGAGCAGTGATGTGTGAACTGAATTTGGTGGCAGTTATTGAATATTTGTCATAAAATAAAATGTGCAAAAGGGTTTTGCACTTTGTAATAATAGTAATAAAAATCATTTAGTTCAGTTAAAAACTGAAAATTGTCTCACCGTCACATCCCTAGTGAATAAGCATGATATATCCTTCAACTTAAAGGCACAATATGTAACTTTTTTGCTTTAAAAATAGCAAAAATCACTATATCTATGTTATATATTTTTTTTAGTTGTGTACTTACATTATCCCGACTGTTTCCAACAACTTTCAAACCAGGAGAAATTTTAATTTAATTCGAAGACACGGCACGTTTCTTTATTTCCGTTTTGTCGCAGTCAATGGCGTCATATCCGCGTTGTCCCTGGTTTCCGCTCGTGCTGCCATGGTAACCAGAGCCGTCTGATAGTAACCAAAGCGACTGACGCGGACAACTGTGTAGTTCGCAATGTCTATTTGCACGCTGTTGTTGTTTCGTTCAAACATTATGGACCATGGCAAGCAGACTTTGGATAAAAAAGGAGAACTAAAACGAGAATCAATATCAGCGCGGTGTTTTCGGGATGCCTAGAGCTCCCATAGACAGTATATAAACGAGAGCTCCACGTCCGAGACTTCGACCACTCCTACATGTACTTTATTAAACAGGTGAGCACATTTACATAAAACTAATCAATGTTATATAGTTCAACAATGATAAAATGTTAGAATATGATCTGTATGTTATTCTAATGTTGATCTAGCTTACTGCTAGTCTCATACAGACAGACTAACACATACATTTCAACACATTCAAAAAATTCCATACTGTACGTTTAATTATAAATAATCTATATGCCATTTTGTTATTATTTTTGCCACTCTTTTTACAGACCCCTGTGTTGGAAAGGAACACAGGGAACATGAAGAGATAAGACATCAGATGGCCTGTGAGGCGTTTGGACACGGCGCTACACCAAAGCTAGAAACCGCTGTGTATAGAGTGAGTGTGGAAACCTCTATCTCACATAACCACCTTTAGATTGAATATCAGTTGTTTGTATCATAGAATTACATATATTTCATTTGAATTAAAGGTGCAGTAAGTGATTTTTTGAGAAAGGGTGTTGATATTTGAAATCACCAAAACACACACCCCTATCTTTATAGCTCCGCCCCCAAATTCACAAACATGCTATGCAATACAGGCTCCTCCTCTCTAATGAGTGTATAGCCCCCTAACTGCTGATTGGCTACAATTGTGTTTTGGTGCTCTGTCCAATCCACTTTCAACAGCATTTTTCAGAAATCGCTTACTGCACCTTTAACCACATGTACACCTAAACAAGCATTTTGACATTTATAAATGTGCTTTAGTACATGAATCCTCTGTTTTCTCTCAGCTTGAGACAAGGTACAAAGGAAATGGCAACTACACCCTCAGTAACAAAGAAGAGTTATTCAGAGGGGTGGTCAGGTTCTCAAGCAGCAGTCTGTTAGAGTCTTTACGCCACTGTGTTGCTTCAGGTGAGGTATCAAAATCCTTTCCTTTGACTGAAGTCAAAATCAAGTCTCTTCTCTTGTATAAAACAGCACAGGCAGAATATGAACATAAAACTCATTTGATAGTGGTTTCGAGCTCACCAATGATCACCAATGTGTAGTTACAAGCATTGTCTGGCATTGCCCATGCTTCTTAGTCATACACAAACTTTAGAACCTAGTTCCTTGTTTTCTCCTTAACTGCAGTCAGTAAAGTATTTATTTCACAATTCTTTTGGCAGGCATGGCTGAAGGTCCTGTCACTCCGCTGTTGTCTGCCATCACTCAGAGGGGAAGGAATTATTTTGTTATCACAGACAAAGGCCCTGGTGTTTCCAGCCAAGCATCAGCACAGAGAGCCTGATGACAACTGACGTTGCTGAGGAAAATCAGTTCAACTAGGATGTGCATACATGAGAATATATTGTGCCACCTGCATCCTGCAATGATGAGAACGTTAGAGAAGACATTTGTGTAGTCTTGGCGTCATCATACGTATTTGACGTATTGTCCCCGAGTCTAATCCAGCAGATCGATTTTTTTTACAATTAACCTATATATATAAAACCCATATATAGCATGTATTATTTTTAGTGTCATTTTAGCATTGTTTTAAATAAAGTTTTTTAAACAAGAAAATTGTAATAACTGTTCTTTTTAATATACCTATCTGAGTTTAGTCCTTTTCAAGCTGTGTAATGTGCAATTGCACAAAAAAAGTTATAGAAATTGGTACAAAATCAGACTTTAACCTACTTTCATGCACATGCAATCAGGCAGTCAATATTGTATGACAGGATTCAATGATAAATGTTGAAAATGGAAATTCAAATTTCATTCACGTTTTATATTAAAGTATCCTTGTTACAGTGTAATTATACATTTAAGTTCTGAGTAATATCAATTCATTAGAAAAAGGGGTTGGTTTAGGGTTAGTTGCATGTAATTACGGTATGCACAATTTATTATTACTACAGCAAGTACATGTAACATATGTAACAAGGACACTGTAAAATGAAGTTACCCTTTGTGTCTTAGATCCTTACAAAAAAAAAAAATTTAACCTTACAATACCATACAGTCATCATTGCTAAAATAAAACCGGTAACTTGGTTTTGAAATCATATGTGTCTCTTACATGGAGAAAATGTGTTGAAAATACGCTATAAACCTGTTAACACAATTTTGGTCTTAAAGAGAAAAATTAAAGAAATACTCTCAAAAATTCTCTCATATATGAATTTTTTTTTATTTATTTTTTTCAGAAAATTAGCCCATCTCTGTCAGTCCATATAATGCAAGTGGATATTGTAACTCAAAGGTTGATGCTTCAGAAACCACTAAAAGCGATCTTGATGGTAAGCCATACAACTAGTGGATGAATCAATGTCTTCTGAAGTGACACATTCGGTGTGTGATGAAAATAATATTTTAAACTTCTGTAACTATAAACCATTTATTTCTGGCCAACTTTCATAAAGGCTATGTATGCAATACTCGTTCCCTACTCTCAGGGAACCGAGGTTACGTTAGTAACTGAGTGCGTTCCCTTTCGAGAATGCGTTCATGAGTTCACACTTGACATAAACGTCAACAAGTTGTCAAGCTTGCACATGACATGGCGGTCCTCTGTGCTTCCCTTCTCATAGGATTTTTGCAACATGGTAATGTAATGCTTTGCAACGCTCTTAAGAATGTGCAAATGACTTGCTGGAAGCATTTTTTATTTTATTTTTTTAACAGTATTGTTCTTACACATACCTATTGTTTCATTTCAGAAGACATTGATTCATCCACTCCGCTTTGTGTGGTTAATAAAGCGTCAACTGTTGAGTCCACTTAAATCCACTTAAATTATATGACTCACAGGGGTGGATTATTTTTCCAAAAATCTTTGTTCATCTGAAGAAAGTCATGTGCATCTGGGATGGCATGATGGGTGAGTAAATGAGAGAAATTAAATTTTTGGGAGGAGTATCCCAGAATGAACGTAACTAACGTAGTTACTAAGTCTGTTACTAACGTAACCTCGGTTCCCTGAGAGCAGGGAATGAGTATTGCGTAGCTAATATGGAGTGGGGAAACTCCTTTCCTCGAGAAATATTGAAGCCTTTATTTAAAACGCAGTGCAGCTGCACAGCGAACACAGCAGAGCGTCTAGCTCACCCATTGCCTGTGCTGCAGCAACTGCATACCCTAAAGTGAAGCGCGAACCAATCAGGCGACTCCACGTCAGAGCCCGCCAGAATGGGCAGGGCTTATGGCTATAAAAGCCCATTATTTCGCCATAAAATCAGGTTAAATCAACTGAAGCGACAAACTCTGACAGATTGCAATAGTGCAGCAGGCTACTCAATACTCGTTCCCTACTCTCAGGGAACCGAGGTTACGTTAGTAACTGAGTACGTTCCCTTTCGAGAATGGTCACTTTGTATTGCGTAGCTAATACGCAGTGGGGACGCAATGTCACACGCCGCACTATAAGCAACTGACTCCATCTCAACTGGAGCCTATGGGAGCAACCCGAGGCTCACAGAAGACAAGCCATTAATAAAAACCCTCAACAGAAAAGAGACAGGGACCGGACCTGAGTCGGGTCACATAATCTAAGAGGGGCTGGAGCACCTGAACCAGGCTCGCTCTTATAACATACAGTATAGTCCTAGGACAACTTGTGCTTATGGACAGTAAATCATGTTAGACTGATTAGACCGGACACCATCGGGTCTAATTATCATATTGAGAGGACTCAAGCCTGCAGGCAAGGTACCTCCATGTTATAAAACCTAACAAATGTGGACGGCGAGGACCAGCCAACCGCCGCACATACAGTATGTCTTGAATTGGTACACTACTAGACCAGGCCCACAAAGAGGTTTCCCACTGCGTATTAGCTACGCAATAAGAAGTGACCATTCTCGAAAGAGAACTACTCAATGGAGGGATGCTAGAAATGCTATTAAATCAAGGAATAAATGATCAACTTAATTCAAACAAAACAACTGTACGATAGCTGTTTAAACAATAGTAATTTAAACTTTCTGATTCATAAAATGTAATTAAATAGAATGATAAATTAATAAATCACAGTGCAGATGGGAAAGCATAAAGTCTGGTTTGAAAGCGAGTTCCACAGAAAAACAATGCCGGTTAAAAAATGTATTTATTTTAGAATTTGAACACACTGCTTAAAGATGACACCAGAATCAGATAAAATTGCTGCTTCTTTCGAGTTTAAATGATGTGCACTCAGGACTCCCACGGAATGGATAGACATTGGCTACATTCCATCGACTTTGCTGGACAGTGGCCCTCTAGGACCGGATTTGCCCATCCCTGGCCTATCCCAACCCCTACCCATACCAGAAACATGTGCAAAACACTAGATTTAAATAAAAACATGTTGGCTGATTTAGAAGCCTTTTTACTTGTAAGGATTAAATTGGGTGTAGCATAATGGCATAATGATTTTATCTAATGGAATGATAACTGTATGAATCTAATAAAGTAAAGAAACGTATTATGCATCAAAGAAATAAGTGAAATATTAAGGGCTTTCTCACCGGAGGAACCTTTTCATAGTTCCTAGAACTATTGGCGAAAGTAGCCTACCCGGATTTTGGTGTGTTCGCACCGCAGGAACTAGGAACTATTTTAGTTCTAGCCTAGGAACTCTTTTGAAGGAACTAATTTAGCTCCTACTTCAGAGTAGGATGACAGGATCTAAAGCACAATAGGAACTATCAGTGACGTTAGTGTACGCTAATTGGCCAAACGCACGCAAAACACCAGCACCCGCCATTTTTAAAAAAGCTGTGTAACATACAGATTATAGCTTATATATTTATTTACTCCACAAACTAAATCTACGAACATGGAAACCAGTGATAGATGGGCCTCTTAACCTTTACACTGAGGAAAAAATCCAACGCAATTTTGCGGCGACCAAAGATTATGATATCAACATGATTATGCATTTCTGTTCAGCTTGCAGCACTGGACATCAACCACACGGCATACGCTTTTAACTTTTCATTACTGTCTACTTTCGATGTATCGAAATAACGTATTAGACAAGACTGTTAGACAGATCGTAAACTAATGAAAACGGAGAATGCGAGCACTGAGCTGAGGCTCTGGAAACTCATAAAGAATTGCATGCGCAGGGTAAGATTTGTGAAAGCATAAGCCTTTCAAGTGTAAGAAAAAATATATTTGCAGCATTTTACTGTTATTCATAAGTGTAATACATGTATTGTGAAACTGCAGCTTCATGCTAATGCAAAATAAATAGGATCTGTATTCTTCTGACATCCAGTTTTCCGTGCTTACACTTTTGGCACGCCCTCCTCTTCGCTTGCAAAACTCAATGAGTGAGAGAACCGTGCCAAAACTGGAAGCGCATGTAAAAGAAAGACGAAAAAAAGAAGGGGGAACTTTTTTGCCCCATGGCACACAAGTAATTTAGACATTTGCAACAGTTTATTTTTTTTACACAAACACAATTAATTACGCAATTAATCTGTTTTGCAGTTCCTGACTCTGTTGCTTTCCGTTGCAAATTGCTGTTCACAGGCCTGCAATACTTTTGGCCGTATTTGTGCCCAAAAACCGTGCCAAAAGTGTGAGCGTGGACAAATGGAAGTCAGAAGAATACAGATCCTATTTCTTACCCTGCGCATGCAATTCTTTAAAAAAAAAAAAAAAAAAAAAACTTATATGTTACCATATATGATCTCTGAATATAACCGCAATTGTAAAGCCTTAGGTTGAGCATTGCTAGTACAAAGAACAGGAAACTCACAATAGAACAAACAAATAATTAACTAAAAAGAAATACAAAAAGAAATAAAATGAAAATAAATCAAAAGGGGCTTTTTAAATGACTTTAAACGTAACCAAAAGAGAAATCAGTTTAAGGGCTTTCTTATTTTTAACAAATTTTAAAGATTTGCACAAGAGTTTAACCTCATTCATCCACTGATTAAAGTTGGGTTTAGATTTAAACCATCTGCATTCATGAATGAAAATCTTTCCAAAACAAAATTAATAACAGAAATTAATAACAAAATCACACTCTTTGTTTTCCAGACATACACCAGACCTAATTAACTTCACCGTGAGGGGTGGGAGTTCAGTCCTCCTCGATCTAAACTAATTCTGCACCTCAATCCAAAAGGGTTGCACCATATCACAACAAAAGAAAACATGCTCTAAACTTTCAATGTTTGTTTCACAAAAAAACACAATTATTCACATCAAAAAATAAATTTCAATCTTAAAAATTCATTAGTTGGATAAATCTCTTATAAAATTTTGAAGTTCACCTCCTTAGCTTTAGGAGGGAGGGGAAAAGACAAATATTTTTTCCAATTTTTTTTTTATTTCAACAGTATCAAAATCTTTAAGCACATTTTCCTGTCTAATTGGGTTTGGGTAATAAGCCTGTAAAATACAATTTCTAATGACTCTATTTGTACATTTTTTTATCACAAAAATCACAACCTTCTAAGGAGAGCTGCCTCAGTTCTGGGGAGACTTTGGAGTACAACATGTCTTCTTTAACCATTAATCCTAAAGGAATTGGTATGGCTCTGATCATTCTTCAAAATATTAACAGTACACTGTAATTGGATAACTCACAAAACTCCCTATACAGTAACACATTTCCATCATCATCCAAGAAATGGGCAATAGCCCAAATCCCTTTAGATTTCCATTCCTCAAAATATACAGATATTCTGCCAAGCTTTATATATCTACTATTCCAAACTGGAGTGTTGTGAGGCGTGATGTTATGTTTGAACAATAGCTTCCAATAGAGCAGCACTTGCTGATGGAAGGCTGAAAGTTTAACTGGTAACGAGATACACTCAAAGTCACAACATAGCAAAACCTTTATTCCCCATTGGGGACAATAAACCAAAAGGAGTGGCTATTTTGAATGAAGGATTTGAATCATTTCAATTTCAAAACACCATTCATAATGTCAAAATCGATTGCATTCACGTCACCGTCTTCATATTTTTTAATCATGTCATCCTTTCTTATGTAGTGACATTTATTCCTCCAAATAAATTTAAAAATCACCTTATTTATTAATTTAATCATTTGTGTCGCTATGGGCAGGGAGAAGGCTGGATAGATGAGTCTGGACAAACTATCCATTTTAGATGAAAGAACCCCTCCAAAAATTGTAAGATCCCTCTGCAGCCATTTATTTAGTATGGACTTACATTCATCTATGTTATTCAACACATTTTTATTCTCCCTAACATCTTTATCTTTAGAAATAATAATCCCCAAATATTTAACTTCCCTTTTAATTTGTATATTAGATAATGACTGCAAAGGAAACTCAAACAATGTTAACATTACACATTTGTTTAGGTTTAAATGTAACCCCGAAGCTTTAGAAAACTGGTTAATAGAATGTAAAGCTATTGGAATTTGATATTCATTTTTTAGAAACAATGTTGTGTCATCAGCGAACTGACTTATAATTATTTGTCTATCCAATACTGTTAAACCTTCAATACCATTATTTTTAATCAATATAGATAATAACTCTGCAACCATTATAAATAATAATGGTGAGCTACCTCATCCCTGACGAATCCCCCTTTTAATTGGAAATCTTGAGCAGGTTCCATGCCATAGAGCTACAGAGCTATTGATTCCATTATATAACATTTCAATTAAGTTTATAAATCTCACTCCAAAACCAAAATGCTGCAAGGTTTTCAGAATAAAAGGATGCTCAACAGCATCAAATGCTTTGTAAAAAAAAAAAAAAAAAAAAAAAAAAATTGAAGAAACCCACTCTCCTGAACCACTTAACTATAATCTAATAAATCTAAAACCAATCTAATATTATTATGGATTGACCTTCCTCCCAAAAACCTGATTGTGTCTCACTAATTATAGCAGAAATACCCTTTTTCAGCCTAGCAGCGATAGCCTCAGAATTTTTTTTATTATCAGTATTAAGCAAAGTGATAGGCCTCAGATTGTCTAAGACTCTTTTATCTTTACCATCTTTTGGAATCAGTGTAATCAAACCTTGCTTCATACTGTCAATCAACTTATTTATTTATTTTTTTCAATACCTTGACATTTTTTTTTTGAGTTTTGAGTTTTTGACATAATCTGATCCATTAGGTGTTTATTAATGTGTGGTGTTATTTTTGTAAAAAAAAAAAAATTGTTAGTAGTTATTAATAAAATAAAAAGGTTCCATCTCACAAAACATAAACCGAGTTGGGATTATAAGGTTCTATCTCCAGTAGATTCAATATCCAATCAAAACCCTGAATGAACACGGACGGACCAATCAAAACCCACCTCTTAGCTCTGTAGCCTGGACACAGAGCTAAGGGCTGGACATTAGCCTGGACATTTGAAGCCGGCGATGGCGCCCAAAAGACGTAAATGTACAGACGCCAGCACTAGAAGAGACTGGTAAATTGAAGCACATATCATTAGCTAGCTAATGTAAACCAGCTTGTTTGCTAGCGAACGTTAGCATTAGCTTACTAGCTCACCAACAGCTCGCTTACAGTTTTGCACCTGTAAATCTATGTATGTGACAAATAAACATCCTTATTAATGGGCAACTGCAGCTTAGCTAACATAACACCAATTTCTAACTTTACTCCCCTTCCATAAATGCAAGCTGCTAGCTTTTTAAGCTTGCTAGATTATTGGTGTCTTGATAAAAGTTGCCCCATTTATATCAGGATAATAATTAAATTGTTTTTTGTTACAGAAATTATGATAGTGGTGAAAGTCCTCCAAAGGGAGTGGGAGCGGCAAAGAGGACAGCAGAATCTAGTGGTGGGTACTTCTATAGATGGGTGGAATTTCTGTTGTATTTACCGTGCCTTTGTTTGTACAATACCCAAACTATGTTCTCAGTGTCATAAAACAAAATAATAAACTGACACATTATTATAATATTGGATCATGTAATAATAAAGAATCTTTAGCTTCTCTTGGCTACTGCTGGGGTTATGTTTTTGCAGGTTTGAGGGCAGTGGATGCTCGAGTTGCACAGATGTTTTCAGACACTACTATGTAGGCAAACATGCCACTGGCAGTGTGTACACTAAGAAGTACATTAATCACTAGGCCTATTTGACTGTTTATCCTGTTGAGTCTTTGTAAGGAAAATGATGGTAGTAGTCCTGGACAGTGCCTCAGTGGGTCCCATTGTCTAATCTTTATCCATGTTAATCCAGTACCATTTAAGCCATGCGGATTGTCCTGGTATAGATGATAGTATTCTACTAAATGTATGTCTCACCATTAGTTACTTTCCTGTAAATTATATTGTGATGCTCAGCTGTATTACTTTTTGCAGCCATGCCAGGAGAGGCAGAGACCCCCAGAGCAGCAGCGAGAGGGACAGTAGCAGAGACACCCAGGGCCAGGGCAGCAGAGACACCTAGGCTGATAATAGAGACACCAGCAGTAGGGATACAGCAGAGACCAGAGCAAGGAAAGAGTCGGAAAAGGGTTATCACTCCATCATCATGGAAGTCAGTATGCAGAAAGAGGCTTTATCAAGAGGGTAAAGAACACATGAACACGTCTAAAGAGACAGTGCCAGCCAAACAGATAAAAACATTTAAGGACTGCACCGTGTCCTGTAAATTTAACTGTGCCAGGAAAGTCACTTATGGTGAGAGGGAGAGGTGTTTTGAAGGGTACTACAGGCTGAATCAGGACAGGAAATATGACTACATTATGATGACAACTGAGTGCCATGTCAAAGAGAGACAACGTGGTAGTGGCGGCGACTCACGTCGTACACACTCATTCAAATATTTTCATGATATAGGAGAGGGACAGAAAGTCAGAGTATGCAAGCCTTTTTTTCTAGGTACTCTTTCAATAAATCAGAAAACAGTGTATAATGTACACCAAAAGAGAAGCCAGGCTGGCATGCCTAAGTCAGATGCATGGGGAAAGCATCCTAAAAAACACATAGATGAGGACAAAAAAGAGAAGGTGCTGGAGCACATTAGGTCTTTCCCTGTCGTCGAGTCACACTACTGCCGTGCCCGCACCCAAAAGCAATATCTGGAGCCAACTCTAAATGTGGCCAAGATGTATGATCTCTATAAAATCAAATGTTCTGTACATGAAACACCAGTGAAAAAGTCTTACTATAGATTTATATTTAACACAGAGTTTAATCTTGGTTTTCATGTCCCCAAATCAGACAGGTGTGATGAATGTGAGGCACATGAAGCAGCACAAAAACAGGGGTTGTTAAACCAGCACCAAGAGGATGCACACAATAAACATGTATATGAAAAAAATGGAACACACCCTCCCCTGTGTGGGATCACACTGCTCAGCCTCCCTGGGAAAGTCTATGCCAGGGTACTGGAGAGGAGAATACGGCCGATAGTAGAACCTCAGATTCAGGAGGAACAGTGTGGTTTTCGTCCAGGCCGTGGAACACTGGACCAGCTCTATACCCTCTACAGCAGGCATTCTCAACCCTGGTCCTGGAGGGCCACTTTCCTGCAGAGTTTAGCTCCAACCTTGATCAAACTCACCTGTCTGTAGTTATCTCATAATCCTGAAGAGCTTAATTAGTTGGTTCAGGTGTGTTTGATTAGGGTTGTAGCTAAACTCTGCAGGAAAGTGGCCCTCCAGGACCAGGGTTGAGAACGCCTGCTCTACAGGGTGCTGGAAGGTTCATGGGAGTTTTTCCAACCAGTCCACATGTGCTTTGTGGATTTGGAGAAGGCATTCGACTGTGTCCCTCGCGGCGGCCTGTGGGGGGTGCTCCGGGAGTATGGGGTCCGGGGTCCTTTGCTAAGGGTTGTCCGGTCCCTGTATGACCGAAGCAGGAGCTTTTCGCATTGCCGGCAGTAAGTCAGACTTGTTCCCGGTGCATGTTGGACTCCGGCAGGGCTGCCCTTTGTCGCCGGTTCTTTTCATAATTTTTATGGACAAAATTTCTAGGCGCAGCCAGGGGCCGGAGGGTGTCAGGTTTGGTGACAACACGATTTCGTCTCTGCTCTTTGCGGATGATGTTGTCGTGTTGGCCTCATCAAGCCAGGACCTTCAGCATGCACTGGGACGGTTTGCAGCTGAGTGTGAAGCGGCTGGGATGAGAATCAGCACCTCCAAATCCGAGGCCATGGTCCTCAGTCAGAAAAGGGTGGTTTGCCCACTTCAGGTTGGTGGAGAGTTCCTGCCTCAAGTGGAGGAGTTTAAGTATCTTGGGGTCTTGTTCATGAGTGAGGGAAGGATGGAACAGGAGATTGACAGACGGATCGGTGCAGCTTCTGCAGTAATGCGGTCGATGTACCGGTCTGTCGTGGTGAGGAAAGAGCTGAGCCGCAAGGCGAAGCTCTCGATTTACCGGTCAATCTACGTTCCTACTCTCACCTATGGTCATGAGCTGTGGGTCATGACCGAAAGGACAATATCCCGGATACAGGCGGCCGAAATGAGCTTTCTCCGCAGGGTGGTTGGGCGATCCCTTAGAGATGGGGTGAGAAGCTCGGTCACTCGGGAGGAGCTCAGAGTAGAGCCCCTGCTCCTCCACATCGAGAGGGTCAGCTGAGGTGGCTCGGGCATCTGTTCCGGATGCCTCCTGGACGCCTTCCCGGGAAGGTGTTCCGGGCGCGTCCCACTGGGAGGAGACCCCGGGGAAGACCTAGGCCACGCTGGAGAGACTATGTCTCCCGGCTGGCCTGGGAACGCCTCGGTGTCCCCCCGGAAGAGCTGGAGGAAGTGTCTAGGGAGAGGGAAGTCTGGGCATCTCTGCTTAGACTGCTGCCCCCGCGACCCGGCCCCGGATAAGCGGAAGAAGATGGATGGATGAAAAAAATGCCATGTGCCAAGAGCGCCAAAGAGATAGAGATGATAAACAGCACCTTACGGTTTGTTTTGATTTAGAAAATGTCATCTCATGTCCACAAGCTAAGGTTAGTTCATTCTTTTATAAAAGCAAGATGAATCTATATAATATGACTGCCCACAGCTCACTTACTAAGAAAGGGTATTGTGCTGTGTGGACGGAGGCCATGTCAGGTAGAGGAGGGAATGACATGGCAAGTGCCATAGTCAAAATCCTTGAAAGAGTTGTTCAAGACCATCCTGAGGTAACTGAGATAGTCACATGGAGTGACAGCTGTGTATACCACAAAATAGAAATTCCATTATGTCTTTTGCAATTGTTGAGTTCTTGTCAAGAAATACCAAAATCCAAAAGATCACAATGAAATATTCTACGCCTGGCCACTCGGCTGTCCAAGAAGTAGACAACATGCATAGCAACATCGAAAAGACAATGGCAAGCTCAGAGTTTTACAGCTCACTGTCGTTCTTGTGTGTCCTTCTGAGAGCGAACAGAACTAATCCTTACAGTCATCTAGATGAAAGATACATATTTCAAAGACTTTCAGTCATGTTCAAAACTTTTCCAGTACAAGCAGGTACCAGTGGCCCAAATAACGTTTTCTCAAAATCTGTTCAGTGTGCAGTACATTACCTCCCATGCTCAGCCTCCTATACAGGTGGATATTAGGGGCTCAAATGCCAAAACCAGGGCTAACATGCCAACGTCTCTCTTGCTGCCCAAGCCAAAGTTGCTCACCAACAAAAACACAATCGCAGAGGCAAAGAAGTCAGACCTTTTATCCATGTTCAAGTACATGCCTGCTGTTGACAAAGCATACTACAAGGCAGTATTTAGAAAGTCATAATCTAGATAGAAGGTTGGAGGGTTGGAAAGAGTCATGACAACATAAATTACATATAACATGAAGTACATCATACATAATAAAACAGACACAGAATAATAAATAATAAAAGTGTCTTATAGTGTGCTCTCAAAGTGTCTCAGTTTAACACTAGCTTATAAAATAAATGAACAATGTGTTTTTAAAAAGTGTTTAATGATGTTTAGTAACAGTGTGTGTAGGGGGGGTATACGGGTGGAGAGGAGGGGATGTCAAGGGTGGAGGATTTAAAAAAGAATCTAATGAATTAAAACAATAGAAGTGTGTTTAGAATATTTTTAATGAAACAAATGAACACTGTTTTTAAAATGTTTCAGAGCACAGAGGGGGTGGGGGTGGAAAGGGATGAAAACATAACTTTCATGATGTTACACAATATTTTGTATGTTTTAATCTACTAAATGAACCGTTTTTAATGTATGTAAGATGCTTCCTAAATGTTTTTACAGTACAGAGGAGTGGGGTGTAGTATGTGAAGAAAACATTTCCATGTTCTTTGAAAATAAAAATAACATTTTTTCTTACAAACTTGCTTGGCTTTGATGCATACTATACTATTATATATTATATTATATACTACAAGCTGTGTGCTTGTATTATAAATATATAAATTGATTAAAATCAATGGTTATATACATTTATTCTTTGAAATGTGGGGTTTTATTTGTAAAAGTGGAGATAGAACCTTATAATTCCAAACAGAATCAGAGCTCTCAGAATTATAAGGTTCTATCTCCATTTGGGCCATCTTAAAAAATCCCATTTCCAAATGTGCCAGGATTTTGATATTCTATCCTCAAAGTACCTGTAGGGTGATGGTCTTGTTGAGCTATAATAGTAGATTATACTACATAACAGTTTTGCCAGCTGGGATGTAAATCTTTGATGCTCAATATCTCAGAACTACCCTAAACGGAGATAGAACCTTATAATTCTAAGCTCCCTGGGGATTTGTTTAAAGGCATCTTCTCAACAACTGAATCCAATTCTTTAAGATCCGAATCACATAAAACTTTGAAAGAGTCCTCAATAGATGGAATATTGTTCTGAATTTGAGCAAAAAAAAAAAAAAGATCTGACTCATAAGAGGAGAAATTTGAGGAATATAGTTTAGAATAGAACTGAAACACTTCTTTTTCAATTATTAGAATCTTTGCATTCCTCTGGATCATTAAACTACTGATAGAGTTCCTTTGCTATCTTGTTTTTTCTAAATTACTGAAATATGAAGAGTTCTTTTCACCTTCCTCAATCCACTTGGTGCGCAATCTTATACGCACCCTGTGCCCTCTCAAGATACAAATTATTTTCTTTGAAGCTCCATCACCTTATCATTTTCATAATTATTTAAAACAGGTTTGTTACAACACTGACTTATTTCACTAATTTAATTCCTTTTATATTCTCTTTTTTCTTTTATTAGTTTCTTAGAGAAACTAATGAAAAATTCCCAAATTTTTATTTTTTGAAATTCCCATTTACTTATATTACTATCAAAAGAATAATTGATCTTTTTTATCTCATTTATCTTTTATTAATTCCTAATTGTATTCTTCATTTTGTAAGAGAAAGGCATTGAACTTCCAATAACCTTTAAGCCCCTAACATTCATATAACCAAAAATATTTTTTTCCTTAATCATTATGCTAAAACAGGAAAAAAAAAGAACTATAGATAAAACCACAAATCGAACCACCACTTGTAAGCTCACTCAGTCACTATAGGAACCGTGAATTTCAGATAGAGCTCTAGTGTCCCATTGAAAAGTTTCCAACTTGATTGACACTTAGAAATGTATTGTTTCACCCGTCAACGTCGATCCATCGTCCTTCAATAAAGCCATATGGACCACGAAAGAAATCAATCTTTCCTGCCCTCCTTGCTTGATCAATTTGAGGCCACAGCTTTCGTCTGTTTGCCAAATCCTTTCGAGGAAGCATCTCTGCGAATCGAACTCCTTCCGCCTTGCAAATTGGAGAATTTTTGCTTCGACGGCAGATTTCATCCTTCACCCACTTTTGAGTGAACAGCACGATGACATTCCTGTTTTTATTGTCCATCCTTCTTCCCAGCCTATGGACGATGTCAACAGCCTCTTCCATTTTTTCTCCATCTCAGGTGCAAACTTACTGAGAATCTGAATGACATGCAATCTGACATCTTCATCTTTTTACTTCTATGCCTTTGATACGGAGACACCATCTCATCCTATATCTTTCCTGTTCTCTCACCCTCTCCTTAAGATAACGGTTATCCTTGCGAAGATGTTCATTTTGTATCTCCAAGTCCTTGACTCTTTTCTTGCACTCATTCACCTCTTCTGTGTTGAACTGAATCGCCTTTGTTAAGCTTGCAATCATGGCGCTGCTTTGCTTTGATAGCTCGCTTAAGTCTGCCAGCTTCTCATCCACCCTCCTTTTCAGTTTTAAAATTGCCTCAAAAATGGTTTCGTTAGAGATTTCAGCCTTCTCTCTGTCAGCTGTTGGCTTAACCCTTTTCTCTGCAGGATTTTTACTTGGCGTTGCAGGAAGAGAGCCCTCTCCGCATTCTCTTTTACTGTTTACAGAAACCTCCATTGCGTAGTCGTGCTCTATTTCTCTGGCCTCAACTTTCTTTTCAATATTAGGCGACAGATCTTTGTTAATCCAGTTCTGTTATCATTGTTTCTTGCCTGTTTGTTTCCTTGGTTACTCATTGATTCATTCATTTAGTTCAGGTGTTTCTTGTTCAGTTCAGTCTATTTATGCCCTCAGTTTCTCCCTAGTCTTTGTCTGGTATTGAATGTCTTTGTTTAATAACAAACAAATTTCTCTTTAGTATTTCTTTTGCGATCTCCTTTGTGTTTGTTGGTGGATTTGAATAAAGTACCTTAGGTTTTGTACCTTTGGTATCTCTACACTACAACCATTAGAGATATGGCCAAAATCTTATATAAGGGTTTAAGTCATTTAATGTCATTGTAAGTCTAGGCTATGACCATACTCTTTATGCTGACATGGCCTTACAAAACGTATTGTCGGAATTTCTAAAATGTCCAGGATTTTGCTGAAAATCTTGGCAGACTACCGCAAGCATGAACAAAAATTAGAAATAGTAATTAAAACCCTGTATCACAATGTCATTGCCTGAAATTAGCTTTTGGGACTACACAACCAAATCTGGTTCTGTTTGGGACTACAGAACCAAATATCATTATCCCACTGATTTTACATAGGTTAAGGTATATGTATAATATACAATTTGTTTGAATTAAACCTTTTTTACAGTTAGCCTATTTTGTTTTAGAAAATCTGTACCCGATTGTCTACTGAACAAATAGATATGACATTAAGAGAAAAGGGAAAAGAATCATTCGTAGCACCTAAACTTTGGAACAGTCTTCCTAACATTGACACACTCTGTCAGTTTAAATCTAGACTAAAAACACATCTCTTTGACCTATTATACACATAATTCATTATCAACTTCTATAATTCAATGTTAGGCTGCATAAACTAGGTCAGCCGGAACCAGGAACACTTCCCATGACACCTGATGTACTCGTTACATCATAAGAAGAATGGCATCTACGCTAATATTAGTCTCTCTGTTTATCCCGAGGTCTTCAACTTCCAAGAAACTGCCATCAAATCTGAACATTTTACACGTTAATTAGACGTCATCTACTTGTTGACCAGAGATTTTGCTAAAACCACTGCAATATAATATTTGTGAATCTCACTGCAAACATATTTATTGAATTATCTTATTAGTTTAAACAGACATAAAACAACAGCTATCAATAATGAAAATGTCACATGCAGCAAATAATGTAATATATTAGGAAGATATTTAGAAAATTTACAAATTTGCTTATATTTAAAAAATATTCAAACATTTAAAACATTGAGATAAAGCAGATTACATGTGTGTTTGTGTCTATTATGATGTCATAAAGAACAAGTTCGAATTGAATGCTAAAGGTTTATAAGCGTGTCACATTCTTACATACTTTGTGGTCCAAGGGTCCTGGTTGTTGTGGTTGAGTGTGACAGTGATTTTTCACAGCGATGGGACAGCGAGTTTGTAAAGTGAGTCCGAAGATTGGAGAGGTGTACAATCAACATCCAAGTACACCCCCAAAACCCAGCATCAACACGGCGGTTCAACATCCTCATCCTCGCAATGAGAACCCCTGTTGATGCTGCTGGTGAGGGAAACAGCCAAGAGAGGAGGGTGATAGAGAGAGGAGGAGGAGAGGAAGGGGGCGAGGAGGAGGTGAGGAGGTTGATAGAGAGAGAAGGAGAAGAAAGTGATGGAGGAAGAGGAAGAGAGGAAGGAGTCAGGGAGAGTGCAAGAGAGAAGAAAGAGGAAGAAGTGGTGGAGGAGGCTGCCCTCTTTCTTCAGAGCTGCCAAAAAACAGGCTCCAGATAGCAGCTCAGGTCAGGGAAAGGTGAAGCAGCAGCAGGATGAGGGAGAGGAGAGGAAGGTAGCATGGGCAGGAAGAAGTAGTGATGGTAAATTACACCAGGACATCTTATGAGAATATTTTTATCTTGTTTATGTACATTTAAAAGTAATCACCTATATATAAATATCCATTAATTGGAAAATAATTAATTAAGGGAACTTTACTCTCCTATAGAATGAAGTCTTTAATGCCCTTTCCTTATTCATATTATATAGTCTCTATTAATTAATTAAAACACAGTCATTAAAACTCATTATTATATGAAAGATAGTTTAAATAAGTTTTAGATTAAATACAGCATGTCTCATCACAAAACACTGCTCTCACAGACACAGTTTGAAACATCATATTATTTTGTCTTTTAATAGACTACATCTTCAGTCACTGTACCATTGATGATCAGCTGGGGAAAGGTGGTTTTGCTGTGGTGTATGAAGGAAGACATCTGGAGGATGATCTTAAAGTAAGTAAAAATTTATGAAACATGATTAGCAAGTGAATTTTCACACTGACTCAACCTTCTGATATATCACTCTAAGCCCTCTTAGTGTATTTTATGCCGTCTACACACACAAATTAATTGTTTGTTTTGTTCATCAGGTGAAATACATCACAAAGACGAAAGACACTGAATGTTTATTCATTGTAAGTAGGCTATACAATATAAAACATCTCATATTAGCATTTATAAAAAAACTGGTCCAAGTCTGATCTAAATCCTTGTTTGGGAAACCACCTCCATCTTCTTGCCTGATCATCCAAATCCCCTTCCAAAAGAGATCGCCCTCACCATCCTGGCGAGTAAAGGTCCCAGTGTGCCAAAGATCATCCGGCTGCTGGACTGGCAGGACCACCCTGACCACTTTGTTATGGTCCTCGAATGTCCCTCTCCCTGTCCAGTTCATGAGGCGTCATGGTGGAAGATGAAGAGAAGGCACGGCGTATCATGAGGCAGGCGGCTCACGCTACCAACATGTGTTGCCTTCGCAGAGTACTCTCAAAGCTGCAGTTTGGCATTTTAACTCCTGTGATGAGTTACGCGGTAAAGCAAACATCTATTTCCTCCAGGCACAGTAGTGTACTGTCCTCCAGAGTACCATGTCAGGGGAAAGTACTACGGTAGGTAGGCGACGGCATGGTCACTAGGGGTTCTGATGTTCATGATGTTGTGTGGACATTTCTCTAGTGACTATGACCTGCTGCTGCTGAAACGGAAGCTCTGGTCCAAACCCAACCTGTCAACAGGTGAGATCTAAAATTAATAATTCGTAATCATACAAAACATCTTAACATGATCCAATAGAGATGATGTAAAGTTTAAGGTAATAATCAGACGCCCCTCCCGTCTTCCTGCACAGAAGGCTGTCACCTGCTCAGGGCTCTCCTAAAGGACAAGCCAAGTCGGCAAATTGGTCTGGGGCTAATCCTGTCCCACAACTGGTTTAAGGTAGTGAACCTAAGATCAGCTAAAAAATCTTTTTATTTTCTCATAGGAAGAATTTGCTAAATCAAATCTATCTTTTTTCTGTTATGTTTCAGGTCATCACATAAGGCCACTCCAGTTGGAATCTCTCGTGCACCTTGGCGTCTTGCGGGCTGCAAAGGGAGACGCATCCATCCCTCCTCTCGCCTTTGCATCTTGCCGGGTGAGCAAGCCTTGTGTAGCGTCTTGCGCCTTGGCTTGAGTGAGCAGTATTTGTGTCTGGCGGTACTGCTTCCGGAGGGATCTGTACATATTGTATATTTGTACATACTTCTTTTGATTGCCCCTGTTTGATTTGGTTTGCACCATCCTGAGTCCAAGAGGATTCCATCATGGCCATTCATTTCTTAGGTTCCTGCCACAGTCTTCTGAATGCCAGCACTTTCTGCCTCCACCTGTGCCTCTCCGATGACAGAGCTCCCCTTTCATGGCCACAGCCGGTAACAAGGGTCCTGATATGACTGCCCAGTTCCGTCTGTCATTGCCTCCTCAATGCCAGTGCTCCCAGTCATGGCTGCCCCTGTGATTCCAGCCACAGGCACACCAAAGACTCCTGTTCTTGCCACAAAGTCAGCACTCAAGACCATCTCAGCAACAATGGCATGGATGCCTTAGAGGTTCAAATGCCAGAACTCAACCACCGGTGCCTAAGAAGCCTTGGTTTTCAGGCTTCCAGTAATGCCAGCTTGATCCCAGAGCTTCCTGCCAAGGCTGTCTGGGGATCAGAGCCCCTTGTCTCGATCGTCCATCGTTCAATCGTTCCATTTGTTTTATTCTGGGTGTTCATCCAGCCATTAAGAGCAAATCTAAAATATATATATAAAAAAAGTCTGAAATTAATATTTGCATTAAATCATCAGATGCTTTAACCTAAAGCAACTCACTGTACAAATGGGGAACATCACAAGCAATGTATCTCCTTACAATACTCAAAGTAACACACCATGTCAAACTTTTGAAAGTTAGAGTAGTACAGAAGCTACAAGTGAAAATGCAGGTTGGTAAAAAGCAAGAAACAGTAAAAGTGTTTTAATAGAATTGATTTACAGGAAGTGCCTTGTGACTTTGTACCTCATTGTGATAAAACCACTAGTTGCTGTTTGCTCTCGAAACATTGAAGAATGTAGAGAACATGATATCAAATGACACAAAGTTGTATTTCTTTTATTCCTAAATCTGTTTATATAGTCAAAACTTTAATAGATAGAAAGACAAAGATGTAAAATGATTAGGTAAGGAATAATGTACATCCTGCCCAATGTGAAGCAGAGGGGTCTTGCATCGCTCTGATGGGGTTTATTCTGCGATAACAACCGGCTGGATGTACATTATTCCTCTTATCACACTGCTACATAATTAAATAATTAGACATGAAATATTGATCTGCATGAGTCAAAGTATTTTATTAGCTCTGTGGCCTCAATGCGTCCTTTGCTTCGCAGGCAATGAACAGATGGATCCTTCGTGTTCAATTAATTGTTTTCTATTGCAGCTTCCCTTAGTTATCAAGCTCCACACGTTAGGGGACATACTGGCAATCCACAGTGCCACATCCCCCCTGAACAACTGCAGTTTTTATTGTCTCTACAGTTCACAATACCTCAGATTGCAGACATACTGGGCACTTCAAGTATGTGAAACAATGTCTTGGGTAAATATAGATCTTCCTTATGTACCCAAGGGCATTGTCATAATTTTGTTTAATTGCACAATGATAATTGCCAGCCTGACTTCACTCTTTACAAACTGAAACCACATGAAATTCTGTTCTTAAAATGTAAAATAAATCAATGTTACACTCAGAATTATTTTTAAATAAAATAATAAGGGGTACTCTGGGCTCAAAGTCCTCCCCCCCGCACAGCACGCCAAATACGCATTAAACTTTACTCCCTCTAATTGTATGTAAGTGTGAACTCGTGAACATGCTGTAAAAAAAAATTTGAGCTAAAACTTCACATACACACTCTGGGGACATCAGAGACTTATTTTAACTTATTCACATCTTGTGAAAGGCGGCATTATACCACTGCTTTAACATTTTATTGGAGCCTTACACATATACAATTGTATGTTCCTCAGCTTTCTGCATCCCTCCGCCACCCCGACGACTCACTCTTGGCTACTTCCTATCACAGCCAGGGATACGGGGGTACAGGGTACTCTGGGTTCGGGCCAAAATACAGAGCTCGGAGCCTTTCAGACAGCACGCCAAATATGCATAGTCTTTACTCTATCCAATTATTTGTGAGTGTGAACGCGTTAAATTAATAGCTTATTCATAAAACTTCCTATAACACCCAATGTACCCGATGTTACAGAAGAATGGCATCTAAGCTAATATTAGTCTCTCTGTTTATCCAGAGGTTACCATAGTCGGGCGAATCCAGATCAGATGGAGGACCTGCGCCTACTGGATACGACCACAACGCATCCCTGAAGTGTCAGAAGAGATTGTGTCAACTAGACTCTCCCCTGTGAAGGCCTCATCGACACAACAGCTATCGGCACTGATCCTCAACAAACCCATCTCCATTCCAGCGTGACGATCTTCAACCAGGCGAAACTGGATAAATATTCTGAACGTTCCAATCCAATCCGGTCTGACTTCTGACCTATAATGCTGCCTGAATCATAATCATACACTGTTCGTTCATTGGCCAGAGGAGAACTGGCCCTCCGACTGAGCCTGGTTTCTCCCAAGGTTTTTTCCTCCATTCTGTCACCTGATGGAGTTTTGGTTCCTTGCCACTGTCGCCTTTTTTGCCTTTGTCACCTTTGGCTTTTGGCTTGCTTAGTTGGGGACATTTAATTTAATATTCAACAATATTATTGATCTGCCTGCATTGACACCATTATATGAGAACTGAACTGAGCTGGACGATGACATCACGTTTTCTCCAGAACAGCTATATAAAACTAAATTAATGACTTTTTTCCAACAAAAATGAAACATCACTGGAAGTGAATGTGGAAGTGAATGTGATCTGGCTATTTTCTTCTGGAAACAAACGTTGTTGCATTATTTTCCTGTTATCTCTGTAAAGCTGCTTTGAAACAATCTGGATTGTGAAAAGCGCTATATAAATAAAGGTGACTTGACTTGATTTGACGATTTCTTACCCCCAAAAAATAAAATTAAAATTCTTACTGACCCCAAACTTTTGTTTTAATGTTACAAAAGCTTTCTATTTCAGATAAATGCTGTTCTTTTGAACTTTCTATTCATCAAAGAATCCTGAAATAAAAAATGTAAATAACTGTTTTCAACATTGATAATAATGAGAAATGTTTCTTGAGCACTAAATCATCATACTAGAATGATTTCCGAAGAATCGTGACACTGAAGACTGGAGTAATGATGCTGAAAATTCAGCTTTGATCACAGAAATAAATAACACTTTACTATATATATATATATATATATATATATATATATATATATATATATATATATATATATATAAAACAGCTGTTTTAAATTGTAATAATATTTCACAATATGAATGTTTTTTTGTTTTGTTTTGTTTTTTAATCGAATAAATGCAGCTTTGGTGAGCAGAAGAGACTTCTTTTAAAAACACGGATCCCAGCCCAGAGGTTACTTGACAAGTCTGCAGCCAGACCCTTCTCGTTTTAATAGAGCAGCTGCTCTCATGATGTTTTACCCGACAAACGACGTCACAGTTCTTTGCTGGGTGCAAAAAGGACCCGGAAATGCAGTCGCAGAGCGTTTGTTTGTAAACAGTTGCTTAATTTATAGAGAAAGTACAGTTAATGTACACCCAGCGCTACATTGACATTGAGCTGCATGTGGGCGTGTGCGTCATCCGGAAGTGAATGTGCGGGGACTATCTGTGGTGAGTTGGTTGCTATGCGACATGTCCTGGAAGTGAATGTGTCTTGTTGTAGAGTGTTGAATCATGGCTGCTTCAACAGTCAATAATGATAGCCGTCACAAAAGACAAAAATGCAGCGAGAAGCTGCCTTTACAAGACAGAGAGATTATCAAACCCTCCATAACAGAGCTCACCAAAGAAGTGCGGACCAACATCCTCTGTACGGTGGAAGGATGCGGCAAGATTCTGCCTAACACTCCAGCACTCAACATGCATTTGGTCAAGTCCCACAGAGTCAAGGTACAACACCATGATACATTTGCAATTTGAAGTTTTTATGTCTTTTCACCTGAGTCTGTTTATTGTAATTGTCTTTCGTGCGTGAACTCAAATGGATAGCATTTGAATTAACGTTAGGCCTACTGAACTGTTAACAGTTACTATTAGGAGAAGTGTTGTGCACCAGTTAAATGTTAAATGTTTTAGTTTAGGAGAGCAGAAGACAGGATTAATACAACTTTAGTATTCTCTTACATAATTTGATGTATTTACATTTTAACTGTCATCATGCTGTTAGGTCTGTCTGTGCAATGTTTAGATCAGGGCTGGGCAACTCTGGCCCTCGACATCTACTTTTTCCTGTAGAGTTTAACGTTAGTCTAACCCTAATCAAATAACGTTACACCCGAGTCTTCAGGATAACTCGAAAGATACAGGCAGCAGGTGATTTCGATCAGGATTGGAGCTAAACTCTGTAGGAAAGTGAATATGAAAGTGTGCTCTGAAGATAGACACATTTAGATATACAATATGCTTTGTCTTTATAGTAAGTTATCTCTTTCTGATTTTTCCCGAATTCAATGACAATCAAATGTTTTATTCTACTTAAACACAAAGCTAGCTAATATAACATGCACTAGTTTTGTATTCTACACTCAATGTCAATGGGAACACTTTACAATTAGTTAACATTAGTAGGCTAATGCATTAACTAACATGAACTAACCTTAAGCAATACATTTGTTACTGTATTTGTTCATCTTTGTTAATGTTAGTTAATAAAAATACAGTAATTCATTGCTTGTTCATGTTAGTTCACAGTGCATTAGCTAATGTTGACAAGATTTTAATAATGTAGGCTATTAGTAAATGTTGAAATTAAAATGAACAAAGATTAATGAAGGGTAGGACTCTGTAGGACAGTGGCCCTCCAGGACCAAAGTTGCCCATCCCTGAGTTAGGAGTATGTGGATTTAGGTAATTATGTATTTATTTGTAAAAAAATATATATATATTTATATATTTATTTATGTAGATATTTTTTGTGGACTTATTTATGTATTCATTAATTTGCCTATTTATTTATGGCTTTTACAGCTTTCGTCCTCCATGCATGTAACAGAACTATCACAATTAAAATACAATTCATAATCGCAGGGTAGCCTAATTCAACATGTAAATGAAACACAGTCATCTGATGTGCGGAGCCAGGACTGTGTGCATTATGCATGATAAATATGTCATATTACACTATAAAACCTTCGTAACTGCAATTAAACAATAGGCTAAATAAATTAAATGTTCAGTAGGCTAACTCATATCTGCTGAACATTTGGAATAAAAATATGCTAAAAACCGAAACAGCATTTGACAAACGAAATGCGGCTCATTTGTTTATTATGCTGCTGTTACGAAAATTGGATAAATAAATAAATTAATAGTGCTAAATAAATAAACAAACAAACGACAAACTACAGTAAAGTAGGCCTATAGGACATAAACTGTTTTGTGTTTAGCATAATAGCTATTGTGTTTACAGATTGTAGTTGTATAATTTCGGTCATAATTTCGGTCATAATGGGACATAATCGGCTATTTTTTTATTATTAGTTTTTTTTTTTCTGTTCTATTCTTCTATTTACAGGATCTACAGAAACAATCTCATATAGGCCTACAGTTGATGAGATCGAGCCTATATCAAGTGTCTTCCATATTTCTATCTTTGTGGGGGCATTTGGCCCTCAAAATGTAGGTTAAACAAGAACACACACATAAATATAGCAGACGCAGACGTCATGTTCAGTGAGAGGAATAAGTGAAGGGAAAGTTAATTGTGCAGGAACAGACACACTGCACTGAGCCGTGTTGAGTAGCGTGTTGCAATACGTGTTAGAGAAAAAAATATTTAATAGCTTCACTGCCTCGCGTGATTTACGTGACGTCTGCGTCTTAAATTGAATGGAATAAATGGCAGATTAAAAAAAATAATAATAAAAGACGTTGAGTGAGACGTTCATTGAGACAAGTGCATGTTGGAAAGTTAAATTAAAGAGCTGATCGGAACGCCATATTGAATGAGAGATGCTTGACGGGCTGACAGCCTGAGTGACGTAACCCAGGGCCGTTTGGAGTCTGATTTCTGAATAACAATGAATGACAATTTCCAACCATAAACAAACACAAGCTATATAGATATGTACTGTTTGTTTATGTGTTGTGCAGCAAGGGAAAGCATTTTAATTGTATTATTTAACGAGTTAAAATCAATAAAGTTGAATCCACCCTTATGATTGATTGATTGATATTTTGAGAATTTATTATCACTGTATCGTCCGCTAACTGACTAATAATTTTCTCTGTATTTCCAATGTTAATCCCTTTTACCCTTTTACCATGTACTCTCTTTATTGGCTTACTTTTCAATTATAATGGTAACCAAGAAAAACTTCCATGAATAGTTAATATAATAATGGAATATTTCTAGGCTGTACAGCCAGTCAGATAAATCAACAGGAAAATAGATGGGGAAAAAAGCTATAATGCAGAAAGTCTTTTACCTACCACAAAATCACGCTGTTGTGTGTAGGTACAATAGATACTGTTCGCATTCGTTCCCTTTTATATGTTCACTAAACATTGACGCTATGGGGACACACTCCCATAGTCAGTATAGCTGACGCTATGAGAACACCCTCCAGGTGTGATGATTGGCTGTACAAAATAATTTCAGTTTATTAGATTATGTTGCCAGTGTAACTGGTCTTTTGTCCTCTCTCTGCGTTGTGTTGTGTTTTAATAAAACTCTGGCTTCAAGAAATCTTCTCCCATCACTTTTATTCACTGAGAAAACATCGTGTAACAGAGTGAGTTGAAATAATTCAGCATACGACACTCCTCGTGCTGGCGCGCTGGCCTTCCACACGTGAACTGATAGTTGCATATCACAGTTGAACAAATTAAAACATATAACCCACAGTTTAAAATAATACATTCTCACAAAATAAAACATGTACCTGAGAAAACATCGTGTAACAGAGTGAGTTGATATAATTCAGCATACGACACTCCTCGTGCTGGCACTATAATAAAACACACATTTTTCACACTCCTCATCAATATATAACGCTTTTCTTGGTCTCGAATAAATATGCTGTTGCTCATGATAGGCTATATCACACATTTCATTGACAGATCATTACAGACAGAATTACAGAGCTCTCAATCACACGACTTACCGCTGGCCTTACACACGTGAACTGATAGCTGCGACACAGGGGGCACACAGCACAGAGAACCAGCCAGCCAATAGGAAACCCTGTTGACCCTTATTCTATCCAATCATCTTTCAGTGTGAATATTTAACAGATCATTATTAGCAAGTGGAGACACACACACAATATATATAACTCCGTTACACCAGCACCATCCACCAAGGTATTGCATCACTGATGCCTCAAAAATAACATGCTTCCGGCAACACAACTTGGATTTTTCTTCTTCAGGAAGACTGTTTATCTGTTTGTGCCTTTTATTTTTTTTCTCCATGCTTTGGATTTCATTGTGTTTGGTGGCCTACATTGTGTAGATTATTCTCTTCAGGGTGAATGCAATGGCTTTTCGACGTGTGTATCTCATATTTCCATAGTGTCAGCGACTAGTGCAGCATTGACAGTATGACGTTGACACCTATGACAGTAGGGAACCAAGGTTACATGTAACCGAGACTTTTTTTGCCACTGACACAAGAAGCAATATCCTTGTTGTTTCTTTGTCATCTTTTAAAGTCATTTCTCACTGTTTCTTTTGATTTCAGGAGGGTCTGGTCAACCCTACAGTAAGAAAGGACATTAAGGATTCACAAAAGCTGTACTGTTGCCCAATAGAAGGCTGCCCAAGAGGACCACACAGGCCCTTTTCTCAGTTTTCGCTTGTTAAACAGGTACTTGCCATTGTTATATGCATGTTTCATTCTATTATTTTTTTCTCACTGTTCCTTAAGTTAGGGCTGGGAGATATGTCAAAAATAAGATCACAATGTTTTTTTTCCATATTGATCGATATTGATATTTATCACAAATTCATTATATAATGTGATAATGCTGCCAGTTTAAATATCTCGACCATAAATGACTCATTTATTCAATTTTAGAATACATGTTAACTATAATAGAATAACGTAACGTAAACTTTTAACTGAAACATGCTTTTTCTGCCAATCAGTGGTTGCAGCAAAAATCTCAAATATTTGAAGAGGTACAACCAATACAAAAATTATATAAAAAACGCTGTATGTGCAATTAAAATGTTTGTACAACTCAATTTGAACTATTTGAGTGCTGATTATTAAATAATTGTGATTCATTTTTATTTTTATGCTTAATTTATTTTTATTTATTTTCGGTTTCCAGCCAAATCCATCTGCAATTTGGGGTTTTGGCCCAGAATTTTCTTTTCTTTGCTTCCCTAATAATAACTTATTCTGTGTGAACTGGCCCTGTGTAAACTCCACTTCATTGGTTTTAAGAAACCCAAACCACTTCCATATAGTTGATGTTATGGTACCTCTTTTTCAACTATTTCCTCACCTTTGATGGTAACGCAAGTTCGGCTTCTCTTTCATTCTTGTTTCCTTTGCCGGCTCCCTGCAGACTGGCTGTTTTTGCAATTATTTCTGGTGTGTGATAGACTAGTAGGGTTATGCATATCAAGCAAAAATATCCAGAGCTTATCATCATTAACAACATCAATTTTATTTTCGATCTCGATATGATAGTTTATCTCCCAGCCTTACTTTCAGTAAACTGTTTCATTTTTATACTTTCCTATAACTCAGTGGTTCTCAAAATGGGGTATGTGAGATGACAGAGAGGTTACACCATTCATTTATTCTGCCCCACCAGTTAATACAATTAAATCCGAACATGCATTTCTAACAGGCAAAATGCCGCCTCTAATGTAAAAACAGGAAAATGGTAGTGCCGTAAAAGATCAAATACATGACATCCAATCAAATTAAATAATCTTTTGCAGCCCAAACTGACTGCATCCACACAAGCAGCGTGGCGAGGGTAAGACCATGAAGGGCTTTAAATGTGTTAAGGAGTATCTTGTATTGAATACGGAAGCAAACAGGTAGCCAATGGATTATGTGTAGAATAGGAATAATGCGGGAAGAGGACCATAACTTTTTTTTTTTTTTTTTTCATTTAAAACATCTTATAACATTATTTATGACTTTGTAATTGCATTCATACTACCTTTATACCACCATACCACTAGTATCTCCTGGCTTTGCATTTATAAGGGTAAAAAATGCACCTTAAAATTAATTTAAGGGGGGAAATATTGTCCCTTAATGGTAAAGGTGTGACTGCAGTCTAAGTGGAAGAGAGGGGGTACGCAGAAGGATGTGAAGTGCCTCAGGGGGTACGCCAAAAAGTTTGGGAACCACTGCTATAACTTGATATATATTTTATGTCCTGCTAGGAAAACAACTGCTAACTAACATGTTTTGTAATCTTACTAATGGCATAGCACTTCATGAAGATGCATGCAGAAAAGAAGCACAAGTGTTTGAAGTGCAGTAATGGCTACAGCACTGAGTGGGACCTGCGGAGACATGCTGAGGATTGTGGGAGGACATACAGCTGTACTTGTGGTTGTCCTTATGCCAGTAGAGCAGCACTGCTGTCTCATGTCTACAGAACAGGCCACGAGGTTCCCAAGGAGCACAGGTACTCTGTTTATCTGACTAAGAATTAAAACTGTGTTTTAGTGCTGGTATATTTTGTAATGGGGAAAACATGAAAAAGATGGTATGATTTCTAGGGCTGTAATCTCCTAGTCGATTAGTCGATTATTTGGTCGATACATTCTGGCTCGACCAAAATTCTGATTGGTTGATTTTTTGCCGCGTTCATTTCATCAGTTTTGCCGCGTTCATTTCATCAGTTTTGCCGCGTTGAAGCGTTCATTTCATAAGGTGCAAAGAGCGGCTGAAATGATAACGTTAGTGTCTGTCAGTTATTATAATACATATGACAAAAACAATTGTTTTAATTATGTTGCATATTCCTCAAAAGTGCTTGTGATGATATCACTATTTTCGTAAATCATAGGCTCTGATATTGCGCAGGTGCACGTGATGCAACGCTGTCAGAGCCGACAGACTCGTGTGTCAGACTCATTTCAGTGCAAAATAATTAGGTCAAAAACGATTTAATATACTGCAAATAACCTACTAGTTTTTTATGTTTATTTATAATTCATTTAGGCGGACAACAAGGCTACCAAGTACTGCGCACAGTGCGCAGCTAATTAATTTAACGCTTTTTTCCTAACGTCATTTATAGTCGATTTTTAGTCGAAAATTTCAGGACTTCAGTCGACCAAGATTTTCTTTGGTTGATTACAGCCCTAATGATTTCCCCCGTGGCTTGCTTAAATACAATAATAATCTTCTTTCTAGTAGATATCATGTCTGACCTCACCTAGGACATTATCTTTTATTAATATCTTATGTCCTAGTTTAAGGTTGTTAATCATAGTGTGTCTTAATAAAATGCTCAGAGTGTTTGTCTTCTAGGTATCCACCAGTGAAAAAGAGGAAGATGGAAAGATTGTCAAACAGCGCAGCAAATGGTATGCCTGATGAACAAATAAATGAAATTCCAGACTCTAAGAAAAAGCTCACTGAAGGAGCATTTTCAACCATACTAGTCTCTGAAGCCCCAGACAGAGCACAGCACAACTCTAACCAACCTGGAAACATTCAGAAGCTCCTTCTCCCGAAGCCCAAATTGGCCATAGTCAACGTTCCTGTTATGCAGTTCACCCACCTGCCTGTTCTCCTCCCCTCTGCAGAGAGTAGTGCCTTGAGGTTGTTGGTCTTGTCTGTGGATGCACAAGGGTCCGTAAACACTGTGCATATTTTGTCACCGTCGGTTGGCACAGTCGTACCTGATCTGAACAACAAGACTTTCAAAGAGACCTTTCCTGTACCAACATCGGGCCCAGAAACTTTTAGCACAGGAGTACAGGTCAATCTTGAGAGACTAGACAACAACAAAAGCACTTCAACAAACATTCAAACTGACATCTCATACCTCAACAAAGGGATGGATGCTGGACCAGCGACTGTTTCCCCCTGCTGTGAGGCCTCAGTATCCTCTTGCTCTCAGACAGACATCAGTGTAAGTGCTCAGATTCAGCTGCCTATTAGTGTGCAAACCCAGACACTACCCTCACGACTCAAAGCCACTTTTTCCATTGGGGCACAGACAGATGTTTTCAGTTTCTCGTCCTTTAATGTGACCCGAGAAACACAAACAAGCTGTTCTGTAGCTCCAATGCATGAAAGCCAGATGGACCAAGCGATGTGTACAAATCTTTTTGATACTGATACACTCAGTGTCTCCACTCAAACTGCAACGGCTGATGCGACTTTTAGAACCAGTGGTTTAGAAGATCATCTAACCAGCACTGGAGCAGGGCTTTTTGAGGACAAGGCTGCTGCATCCATGTGTTTTGGGGCCCAGACTGACATTTTGCACCAAAACACAGTTGCAGACAACCAGACTCAGACCATGATACTCTTTCGTGACCTTGAGAATATACTATCTGACACCATAACTGGGGCAGCTTCGAGCTGTGGTTCAGGTTTAGCTGCGCATGAACCGCATCACACTGGTATTGACTTTGACTTTGAGGAGTTCCTTAATGCAACACACATTCAGACTCAGACAGAAGAAAGTGGCTTGAACAGTCTGAACACAGAGACAACTTTGGAACTCCTGGACATTGAGACACAGACTGACTTCCTGCTCTTTGACAACCTTGGTAATGGGCACAACAGTGACGTTGGAACAAGGGTGCAACCCAATGACCTGGAGCTGGAGATGTTTGACACCCAGACCCAGACAGACCTCAACTTCCTGCTAGAAACGAGTGGGCACATGCCCCTTGGGAGTATCCTCAGACAGTCTAGTTTCAGCATGAGCACAGAGTCCTCGGACACAGAAACACAGACTGAGATCAGGCCTGCTCCGCTTTCTCTGCCTTGCTCCCATGATGGGCAGGTGAGGCTCAGCAGTGCTGAAACTCAGACCATCTCCAGTTCCTTTCACAGCCTTGGCCACCTCTTCCACACTAGCAATGAGACCCAGACAGCAGTCGATGACTTTCTTTCAGCAGACTTGGCCTGGAACATGGAGTCTCACTTTAGCTCGGTGGAAACCCAAACGTGCGAGGAGCTCATCTCATTGTTTCGACACAATGAGAAAGCCAAAATGTGATTTGATTGGTTTAGTTTACATAATGGAGTCATTCCTAGTATCTCCCTCAGCAAGGGTGGCAGAACTTAAAACCAGTCCCTTAAAATCATCTAGAACTCAGTCTGTCAGATAATATTTGTATGAATACTTGTAGAATCTTAGGCATTATTCAACAATAAGGTATTGCATATCTGCCCAAATCTAAGGATGTATACCTTTGCAGCACTTTATTACCTCATTATCAGTGTTCAAAATATATCGGTAGTCCTAAAAGCATTTTGTTTGTTGCAGTAGATCAGGTCAGAGCCTCTCGTGGGGATGTGTAGTAAATTGGTACTGATGTTTGTGTGTGTGTGTGTGTGTGTGTGTGTGTGTGTGTGTGTGTGTGTGTGTGTAAAACAAGTCAAGAAATCAGAAATTATAAACATTCCTTCTCATGTAAAATGTCTTGTCTCGTAGGTATACTTTCCAGTCTGATGTTTAGATGACTTAGTCTTATTTTCTTTATATGTTTTTTTTGTTTTGTTTTTTCCTTCTTCTAAACCTTGGGCTGTTTGTTTGCTTTGTGATGTGTAACAACTTATGTTACATTTATTTGTGCAATGCTCTAGTCTAGACCCATCTGCTAGTCACTGTGAGTAAATTTGGGTCTTGATTCATGACAGAATTCATGTAAATATTTCTTGCTGACTGTTATGGCATATTCATTTTAATCTTTACATCCTAAATCAGATGAATTTGCATATTATGCATGTTTCAGATGTCACATTTCCTTAAAAAGAGGAGCTGGGACATTGCTCTTGTTTACTGTGATTGGCATTCTGTACTGTGAGTAGATTCAAATAAGCAAATCGCGAAAGTTTACAGTAAAACAAAACCTTTAATATTTCGTTAAAAGCATGTGTCAATTTTGATGGGATATGTTCTAATGATTTCAAATACCAGTTTAAACTTGCTGTATAAACCTTTTTGTTGATGCCTTAATTTAAGTGTTAATATGCTTTTGATGGAGATACTGAATTCACAGTGCTGCTTAACTTTGTTGTCAAAATTGCTGTCCTTTGTTTGAGTTTTTATTTTCTTCATTTCGTAAGAGATTTTAATGTGTATATTTATTTGGTTTTGGTTATTTTGAATCTTTCATCTCTAAGTGTGGTGTAAAATCACTAGCTCATTCACTACTCCTTGGCCTTACTACACTGAAAGCCAACCATAGCTTTATTTTCAGTGTGTGTGTGTGTACACACACACACTTAATGTACTTAATGTATATATTTGGAAATTCCACAAGCAGAATGTGACGCAGTGTCTGTTTCCCTTATGACGTTACATTGGCTGCTTCTCAACATTGTAACTGCAAAAGAGCTTTAGTATTTTCATGCCAAACATTAGAGACTCTCATATTCAACCACTACATTCATTCAAGTGTTATTTAGATCTTGGAATAAATACTGCAAATGAATATGTGTTAATTTTGTTTAGGCAATGATGTCATAGTAAAAACTTCCTATAGGAAACTTGAAAGAGTCAGCTAAGCTTGTGTTTCTCTGTAGAGTGCATGCATTTCTTTTGTGCCAAGAATAACTTTTGTGTTGCTTTTTGTGTTTTGTCATTATCAACATGTTTCTAACTTAACTTGGTATAAGACATTATTTATAATTATGTATATTAATAATGATATAATGATTATTTTTGTTCTTTGAAGGCTGGTCATTTGTACTTTATGGCTATGTTCTGTTGTTTAGGCTATGCTGATGCACATGAAACCGCAAAATAAACTGCAGAGAATATTTTTTTGGCCATTAATCAAATCAAGCATAATGCTGTTGTTTATATTACACTAATACCTATTACTCTACACTAAATGTGATTTATTATTTTCTTCTATTCTCTATTATTGTCAAAAGCAGTGTCAACAAATGATTCTGTTGTAAATCAAGTAATTTTGGCACATACAGCTGGTCATGGAATCTTATATCTTATTATGCAAAGCTACATACAAATGGCACAGGATATAAATTACTATTCAAACTGTATAAGGACAGAAGAGACTTCACTAGTTTGCACACCTGTATTTAGCTGTTAAAGGACAAGTTCGGTATTTTACACTTAAAGCCCTGTTTACAGATCGTTTCTGATGAAATAGAACGGTTAAGATTAAATTTTGGACAAATGCTGCTGTCCCGAGAATTTTAGGTTTATTTCGCTTTCCCCCCCACCCCCACAATGGTAGTCTATGTGCACTGGAACATTCCTTCCTAAAACACATTAAACTTTCGTTTACAAAGACGTGAAACTCACCGAGTGGTCAGGGGTGTTCACTGATATGCTCACACAAAAATCGCTGCAAAAGATGCTTTCCAACAGGTTTTATGGTAGTTTTTGTCCAACTCCATTGACTTGTATTGGATGAGCTGTGTGAGGTACGGTATTACTCCGCCGCTTCTTCTTCTGCTTTTTCTGTGTATTAAATGAAATGCCAGTGGTTTGCTTGCAATTGGCAAAGGTGCATTATCGCCACCAACTGGGCTGGAGTGTCTATTATTCAAGCTCTCAACGGAAGAATCTACGGGTGTGAGACGTTTGGAAAAATAGGTCCACAGTTTTACAACGAATGGTAAAACACCTGTTGGAAAGCATCTTTTTCAGCGATTTTTGTGTGAGCATATCAGTGAACACCCCTGACCACTCGGTGAGTTTCAAGTCTTTGTAAACGAAAGTTTAATGTGTTTTAGGAAGGAATGTTCCAGTGCACATAGACAACCATTGTGGGGGTGGGGGGGAAAGCGAAATAAACCTAAAATTCTCGGGACAGGAGCATTTGTCCAAAATTTAATCTTAACCGTTCTATTTCATCAGATACGATCTGTAAACAGGGCTTTAAGTGTAAAATACCGAACTTGTCCTTTAATCAGATACATTTTTTGGCATGGTTCTGAGTAAAAGTATCCTGCAGTCTCCAAAAAAAAAAAGAACAAGCATACTTGAAAATCTCTTTATGTTGCATAACATCTTCATTTAGCACACATATAGTACAGTCTTATGCTGTTTATAAAAAAGGAATTACAACACCGATTTACCTGTACTCCATTAGTAATATTCACACAGGCATGCGAACTCTAGTTCCAATCAGCATTAGTCGATGAGCTTCAGGTCTTTCCAGATCTCTTGATTTGTGGCCAGAATACAATCTATAACTGGTGTTGTTTCTGGTGGAAGGCCTTGTCAATTCTTCCTGCCTGAGGTTTCGGCCCACAGTGCTGGAAGGTAATTCATACTTGTTTTTAAAAGTTGGTAGCATTTGAGTGCTGTCCTGGGATAGACAATGTTTTGTGTTGGGAGATCCCTTAAACCTGTAGCTGTTCTCTCCTGGGATAATGTTTGTGAGGACCTCAGCGACATTTCCTGTGGCACCAGCGGTGACGGCATCGGTGGCCCCGGGCATCATGGCCTTGGT
This sequence comes from Vimba vimba, assembly GCA_022828995.1. NCBI lineage: Eukaryota > Metazoa > Chordata > Actinopteri > Cypriniformes > Leuciscidae > Vimba > Vimba vimba. Next base: position 26,427,774 of record CM040827.1, on the reverse strand, counting down.
GACTTCTGCTTGGTGCCAGTCTGTTGACTGTGCTCTTTTAAAAACACTGTTGCTCCTTAGGTTTCTGAACTCTCGGACAGGTGGCAACACACTAACGCTTCTGATTCTATAAGCAACTGTCTTTTCCTTCAGCATTTGACATGCTGGTTCAGTATGGTAATGGCAGACTGATGGTAATTTGTTTTTACACTGTTCATCTCCAGAAAGCAATTTGTCGATTAATGGCCCTGACATATTTTGCAGAGATAGGCTGAAAGAGTATAGGTCATCTGAGGAGGTAGGGGGACGAACGGTATTTTGAGTTTCCTTTGCAAGATCCTGAAGGGTTGGCGCAGTTTTCAGAGCATTTCCAGCAGGGTAATAAATGGGCAGATCAGAAAGTTTAAGCTCTGCACACAGGAGACAGTGAGAGTCTATGATGTCTTGCTTGTTTTTCCCCTTCCTTTGCAGTTGAAGTAATACAGCAAAAGGGGGCAATCTCCCCCAACCTTCAACCTGTTAAAAAAAAAGCAGTTTGTAACTCTGAAATTATTAACAGATGCAATATTTAAAATGTGGGAACACTAATGAAGCTGCATCTGAAATGCATACCACAAAAAGTTTACAAATACAACAAACACAAAATATGCATTTTCAGTGACTGTTCAATGCTGCACAGAGAGAACTTAGTTGCATTTACACACAGTATAACTTCAGAAATAATGTTATGTAGTTAATGTGTAAACATGAAACTATGAGTATACAATGGAAGCTTGGTTCCACCTTGGAATAACAAAAATTAAAAGATAATTGTGACTTTTTATCTCACAATTATGACTTTTTCCTCACAATTGTGAATTTACATCTTGCAATTATGACTTTTTCTAGTTATGTCAGAATAGTACGATACAAATTTGCAATTGCGTGTTATAAAGTCATAATTGTGAGATAAAAACTCGAAATTCTTACTTTTTTCTCACCATTGTGAGCTATAATCTCGCAACTGCGGACCCCCAAAGGAGGGGTCAAAAAATATGAGATGGGAGGAAAAATAGTAAGTTAGTGCTTTTGCGTTCTCTCGTGAATATTTTATGTTCCCTGAGAAACTTTGCGTTCTCTTGCAAAATGTTTGCTTCTCCTGATAAACTTTGCATTCGCTCGCAAAACCTTTGTATTCGCTCGCAAAAACTTTTGCAGTTGCTCGCAAAACTTTTGTGTTCTTTGCGATTAAACGCAAAGTTTCTCAAGGGGACGTAATGAACGGAAAGTTTCTCGTGGGAACGCAAAACATTGGCCAAATTTTTTTTCCTCCTGTCTCATTGTGTCTTTACGCAGAAATTTGTAGCAACCCAGCTTAACTTGGTTGTGTAAAGATAATACACAACACACAATTGATGATTGGCAATAATTAAATAAATATTTACTGTATAGCCTACAGGAAATGTGACCAAATTACATAGTAACATTTAGAACAACACACTCTCCAAGTCAGTGTGTTGTTCTAAATGTTAGTACACATGTAATTTGGTCATATTTTCGAAATACATATCATATATGAGATTTATAAGTTGAATCATATGATTAATTCCCATATGGTAAACAATTACTGACAAAATATAGCAGAAGGGACATACACAAAGGGACAGCGAGTATAGGCCTAGGCCTAACGTTACCTAAATAATACAGCAATGTAAAAAGACAGATCAGGGGAAAGCACTCAGAATAAGTGTAATTCTTCTGTCGTGTTAATTTGACTTACAGCGTCTTCCCAGCCAGTGCGGCTCTGAAACAAATGCATGTTGTGCTCCCTGCAATAATCCTCTTCACTGAGATCCAACAACTCATTGACATACTGTCTGCACGAAGACTCTATGTTCCCTCTTGCGCGGTCAATAGGCGCATGTTGTTTCTCAGCATCAGTTTCGCCTGATGCACAGGCTTCGGTGATGTTCATTCCGGACAGCTTCAATCACAGTCTAAGACACAACAGCGACAACAATTTCTGTAAAGATAATTTGAGTCTTGAGTTAACTTACCTCTCCTAATAATTTAGGCTACCATAATGAAGAAAGACTGAAACACAGCAAATACATGCGTAACGTTACATGCGTCATTCAAATAAAACATGCAACAAGTAGTCTAAATAACTTAAACTGCCAACTTACGTTGTTTTTTACAACTCTAAAATCTTAAATTTAGTACTGTTAGTGGACACTAAAAAAGAAAAGAAAAAAGTTTAAATGCATAAAATGGTATTTTGTGTTAAGTAACTATGTGAACGGATGTTTGGAGTCCTGTTATCATGACAACCGTTGGAGAGGATGACGTGGTGGAAAAAAAGACGAGGCGCATGTCGGCACCTCTATGGTCGGCACTTGAAGGAGCCTTATGTTAAAAACAAATTATGTTAAAATTAAATTAATTATTGCTTATACAATTAATTGTGTTAAAGTTTTGGTAAATTATTTTGTAATATGAGCTTTCCATTTGAGGCATTTAGAATGTTTAGATTATTTTATTGTTGTAAAAAAAAAATTCACATGCCTCTTTTAGCTTTACAGAATGAATACCGGAGAGCAGATATACAGGCTCATAAATGAATAGGTTTCCCAAGCGTTTTTAAAAACCAAAGTCTATTTTACTCAGAAGTGCTATTGCGGCGTTGTATCTACTGTGAGACGTGATCGAACGCACGGACTGTGTGTTGCTGAGGGGGTGTGTCAGACAGGCAGAGAATTCAACTGTGGTGACGATGGGGCTCATGAATATTAATTAGAAACGAGCCCTTCTTCGCTTAGTAGGCTACAATTGGCTGAAAGGTCAGCGTTGGTAATGAGTGCTAGTCAGCTGGCGAATTAACAAAGCTTATTTGGCTTATGAATATTAGGTACGTTTCCTGACCTCACGATTGACGAAGGTTAACAAGAAACGTCATTTGACCTAATTAATATTCATAACCTAAGCTTTGCCATAGTAGGCTTCAGCCGGCAGCAGGCAGCAGCATCCACTAAGATTGGTTCAGGTATCCGCAGACAGTACCACCAACGGTCGTAGCTTCCACTCTTTCAGTAGCCTATAATGCAGAAGGACACTTAACATCAGACCTCAACTGAAACATTTTCAAAGGATTTTGCAGACTATTTTATGGAAACCGATGCTGTGGTAATGCTGCCTCCCAAGAACTGCATCCCCAGAAACTACAGTTGTATGGCTGGGCTGTTCGGAAGCTTGGCACCATCAGAGCAAACGCTGGAGAACGGAGAAGAAGACATGGAGGGAGAGGAGGATATGAATGGAGACTGTGAACCATTAGAAATCAGCGTTGTGAATAAAAAGCCGAGAGGAAGAGAGTCATTCCTGAAGCCCCCACTAAGCCCGACGCTGCGCCGCAGGTGCAAGTCTCTCCCCACACCGGCTGAAAGAGCCAAATTAGAGATCGCACGAAACCGGAGCCCAAGCTGTCAAAAAAAGGTACGATTCGCTGACGCTATGGGACTGGACCTGATTTCCATCAAACACTTCGATGACACGGATATGCCTGAGGTTCCAGACCGCATTATTGACAAATTCAAAAAAGCCAGAGCTCTCCACTTGAATAACTTCGACAAGTCCAACACATCAAGCCAGTCCGTGTTTATGGAGCTGCTCTTCACCAATCCAGGATCCCTGCCGGGCTTCCTGGACAGAGTTCTTGCAGTGAATGTTTTACTGGAGTCTGTTCAGGCTGATGAGTTCAGCATCTCGGGGATCGTGCGAGTTCTTAATTTGGCTTTCGAGAAAAATGTCTATGTGAGGTACACCTTAAATAACTGGACGACATTTGTGGATATTCTGGCGTATTACGTCCCCCGTTCCTGTGACGGACACACGGACAAGTTTAGCTTCAAAATCATCACCCCGTCCTTTCTGGAGTATGGGGGCACACTGCAGTTTGCCATCAGGTACTGTGTCGGAGGAGGTGAATTTTGGGACAACAACAATGGAAGTAATTACAGAGTAAGACGCCACAGGTTTAAAATTTCGCCTCCGAGGGAATGGGAAAACGGTTGGATCCATTTTATTTAGTAGCCTACACGATTCAGCCGTTCCGCCATGACGATGCTTGGCTCGAGAATATTAATTAGGCTATGTTACGAGCCTTCCATTGGCGAATTGGCAAAGTAATAATCATGAGCCAAGCCTTCACCATAGTAATCTCTCCAGCAGTATAACGTTACATTGAGGTTGACCTTCCATGAAAAACGTATGTAGCATACCACATATTCGTAAACTGAACACCATTGTTTTTATTTGTCTGTGCTTTTTTGTCGTAAACTGAACACCATTGTTTGTCGTTGGTCTGTGCTTTTTGTCGTGGTTTAATTGATGTCAGGTAGAAAAGGGAAATTCAATTTATATCAGTAGCCGCAACCGTAAATTTAGGTAGGGCAGATTCTGGGTTTTAGCGCCAGTTTATGATAAATAATCTTAATAATTGTAAGCTATGTAGAGCCTATATTGTAATCGCTGAACAGACGCAGAACATTAGTTGCGTTCTTCAGCCTGAGGGGGGCGCTCTAACGTTGATTGACAGACCACGACACACGCATAGAACGCTATTTTATTGCCTCTGAATGTTGTAACATATAAGTTGTAGAGGAATTCCAGTGAGGACAATAAAGCCATGTCTATTCTGAAACATAAAACAAACACAACTAGGCTATTCACACGTCCTTTCTTTAATGTAATACGCTACTCTACATAAGAAGAACAGGCATGCCAACTAGTTACTGACCTGATGCAGACTAGACTAATATACACATAGCTGACTGATAGTCTCGGTCTGGAGCGAGGTTTAAGTAAGCTATCGTGAAAATAAGCGGGGCAGGAAATGCCTCAATGGCTCTCAATTAGAGCGCGCTGTAGTTCCATTTTTCAACACAGATTTGCATTGGGTAAATTGTGGGGCGCTGTAGAGCTGGGGAAGACTCGGGCACCCGCTGGCTCGCTTAGTATCAACTTTATTTATCAATTAGACAAAATTATTCAAATTAATACAGTTTAATATATCCTGCTCACATTACGACATAAAATAGTCTTGAAAATTAGAAAAATATATATAAAAAAAATATTGTTACCCCTTCCCTTACAGACGAGCCGCGGCTGGTCAGGTAGCTAACTAAGTGACGAATGTAACATTAGGCATATTTCCATCGGTGTAAAACTGATTGTTTAGCATGTTTGTTTGTACATGGATGGTCATAGAGACAAAACCCCGGTCTGCATTCCTTAAAAAGAGCAGGACCATTTAAATGAACCCAGTTTGCATTTAGCTTCAATGCATGTAATAGGATATTGTGTAATAATTACATAATCCCCAGTGCCTCTGTTATTCTTCAGTTCAAGTGAAATCATGTTGCTTCAGCATCACTGTGCTTGTTTCACAATACATTGCAGCTAAGGGTAAAGGTTAGGCTACATCTGAGGAAAATTCTGACATAATAAATCAAACCTTTTAGATGATAGAGACAAGTAAGTTTACAAAGCCAGGTGACTTGCTGTAGCAACCATGTGCAGCGGTTAACTTAAACACACAATTTCTCATCCTTAGGAAACAAACAGGCTATTCATTTTGTATCTTACTATTAAAGTCAGCATGAAACTACCCTATCTCTGAAAGGGATAGTCCACCCAAAAATACAAATTCTCTCACCATTTACTCACCCTCATTTACTACCCCAGATGTTTATCTTTCTTTAGATGAACACAAGTATTTTTTTCCATATATCTCTGAGTGTTTGAGTGTCCGAATGTTGACGCTTCAAAAAGAACACACAGATTTCGGGATGGTAATCCATATGACTCCAGTGGATGAATCTTCTGAAGCAAAACGATAGGTGTAAGAAAAATACTTATAGTTTAAACTTTTTAAAACTATAAACCATCACTTCCAGCATACTGCAATATGAACATTAACAAAAACTGTTTTTTTTTTTTTTTTTTTTTTTTTACTATCCCTTTTAAAGCCCATTATTATGAAAGATTCATCCTTGCATTATTATTTGTTGTTGTCTTTGACATTGTTATCTTTAATCTAATCATAGCTTGGTCTTCCTGTGATATGATTTATTCTCTTTTTAATATCATTACATTTCTTGAACATATTGAAGAAATATTTTTTTGGAACAAAACCAAATGAGTATAGGTATTTTCAGGGATAATTAACATTTATAAAGTCCAGTATCAGCTTTCATGCTGAAACGGTAGAAAGTGTTTAATATACCTCACATTGTGTAAGCTAGTATGTCTTGGCTGAGCCAAGCGTTATTTTTCAGTTACTTAACATGGGTATAGGATCAGTAAAGTATTTCAAGCCATGCCTGTAATTTGGTTTAGATTTCAATTTCAATAGATTTCAATGGTGGAAGCACATTAAAAGAGTTATATCAAAGAATGTTCCTATTACCTGTAGGTTTAGGCTTGTGATCTACTGCCACTGAAGCTGAGATATAAGACAGGGCATATTCAATGACTTCCTGATCCTCTTGTACTCTGTTACAGTGGGTTGAACGTAGAAAATTATGTCACCGAAACACCATATTTCATCAGTGCCCTATTTAAACATTTTGAGCCATGAGTCAAAACAAGTTTTTTGGGGGTCTTCAGCAACACTTTTGAGAAGTTTATTACTGAATGACAAATGATTGTATCACTGAACCTTTTGCAAAGTATGAATAGAGCATCTGCCCGATTCAGAAAGGATTCAGAACCCTTATTTTTTTCACATTTTGTCATGTTGCCGACTTATACTAAAATAAATCATCTCAAAAATGATCCAGAGAAATGGGATGCACCTGAACTAAATTTCAAGTGTCATAGCAAAGGCTTTGAATACATACAGTATGTCAATGTGATATTTCAGCTTTTATCCCTTTTATCTTGATCTGAATACTTTCTGAATGCATATGTATATTGAGTGAAAGACTTGCACAAATGAACATCCTGATTTGTTTAACATCCAAACATCCATTCTTTGTAATGTTTTCTTTATTACTGCCTGGATTTATTCTTCTTCGGTCATTCTTCTTTAGTCACTCTTTCAAAGTATAGGGATTTGTGACAGTTTGGAGGCAAAACGAAGGAATAAGCTTTCTATTTTAAGTTCTTGTTGTACTGTTGTATTGTTTAAAGGTAACTTGATCCTTGTGGAAGAAAAACCTGAAATGAACTTTTCACAAATTACATTCTGTTTGTTTTAACCTATGCAATACCTGTCTTTAATGTTTCGGTTTTGCTAATGTATCACTGTGTCATGTTGTTAATCATTGTTTCACTTTTGAATAGTAATACTGTGTCTTCTGCTTGCATGTACAAAAATTGCAAAAATAACTGTAATACCTCATTGTTTCAGGTTGATGGGGGAAACTCACACACCTCAATTCTCTGTGTTTGCTAATAAAATGCTGTTTTGGTAAAGTGTGGTCATTTGAAGTCATGTAAACCCCTACTCAGAACTTAGTTAACATCACTTTCAAAATGTTCATAGCATCAGTCACTTGGACAGCCAGGGTTCTGCCTTCTAATTTTTTTCTTAAGATAAAATAATAAATTACAATTTAAATTTGCAGTTCAATTCTTTATACTTTTTCAGTCTTTTTTCATTAACAAAATAAATATCTTAATAGAAAAATCCTTTTCTTAGTTTCTGCATGTTCTAACGGGTGATATTGTTTCAAATCATGAAAGAGGTTTGTATTGCCTCACTTTGATTGCACTTATCTTTGGCACAGTTTGCAGTGCACTCAGCAATATTAATATTACATGTTTTGTCTCTTAAGATAGAAATGCACATTCGACAGTAGCTTGGGCTGACAATAGCAGTAGCTTGAGTTGGGATGCAGAGGTATAGGCTGAATTGAACAAAAACAGTAGGCCTATCTGTAAAAAATGTAATATCCTCATTTTTATAGGGTAAAATTGAAATATTATGACAGTTTTTATTAAAATTACAATTGGTCATACATAGCATACATTTAGATTGTGATAACCATAGTTTTTTTTGATAAAAAGCCAAGTCTAACTCGTTCATTGTAGCGGCCAAAGCCGTTTCAAACAACTGGTGTTCATCCATAGCCATCTTGCAATGTTTACTAATGACTTGGACGTCACAGCGCTGTCGTCATCTGTTTAGCTCGCCTCTGGCCCGCCTATATCAGATAACCCGATGTGATTGGTGCAGCTCGGATACAAGGGCATATTTAATGAGCATCATTACTCGACGCCAGAGTAAACTCGCTGAGCAAATTCAACTTGTGCTCGCATGAGAACTCTGGATTACCAGGGTACAAAAATGGATAAATGACTTCAAATCAGTTTTGCTCATGTGGGTAGTCATGAGACGCCCCTTTCAGCCGATTGGTCAAGCAAATCTGAGCCTGTGACGTCATCAATAGTTCCCCAGGTCTGTTCAACAAAATAATAGTCCGGCTCTGCGTACCGTTTCTTAAACTGTACAGGGCAGGTCCTAGATTGGGCTTTCTTCTGTGCAACTTAACGCGTTTCACAGAAATATTTATATCAGAAATATTAAATATTAATCTGCACCCATCTGGTTTTATTTAGCTGTGCAGAGTTAAATCTGTGTGGTGCTGCGCTAGACAGCGCAGAGCGGGTGAAGCACAGACCAATGATCAGTCAATTGTAAATACGCAGCATAACTCTTCTTTTAGACAATACGCTCAGTTTTGGACAAGGTGTGGTCATTGCAAATATTGTAAAGCAAAACTGCTGATGGTGGTGGGTACCGATGATGGTAAAGATTTTCTTTTACTGTAACTGTAATCATAGCCATGAGAGTGAGACAGCGAGATGATTGACTGGACGATAGCGGAGGAAAAGGAGCAAGATAGCCTAACTTTTGTTAGTAAAAAAAATATTTCTTTGTTTAATATAAGTGAGTTTGTCTTTGAAAACAACAACAACAAAACAATCAAATAACACTGTGAGTCAGAAATAATGATGGGCCGACAGTAATTCCACCAAATTTAAAGAAACTGAGACCAATGCAACTCAGTTAATAGTTATCGTATTTTCATGATATAATTATGTAATCGGCTTATGGCTGACTTGCCGCCACCTACTGGCGGTCTTTCATATTGAATGTATTGTTACATGTAACTTCATATGTTTCACTGTTGCATTTAATAGTCTCTTAGTATGCAATTGAAATTGCTATGTAAATGCACTTACTGTGCCAACTTTGAGCTGCATAAAATGTGTAAATACATCTAAAATCCATGTCAGATACATATTTCATCAGGCAGCCTATATCTTACTGCAATTTGTGTTGATTGAATATTAAGTGATGACATATTTACAGGTTTTCAAAAAACAATTCTACATTTGCTCACAACATTTTTCTTACAAAAACCTAATTTTACTGGACAATGTCTATTACAGTAGCCTATACAACATAGATATAAGGGTGCTAACAGAGTGATATAGCCTACAACACTCTTTAAGAAAAGTTTATTTTCATCACACTGTAAAGTGATCTAGAAGAAAAGAAATGAAAAAGTTCAAATTCCAAAGATTTAAATATAAACTCTGTATGCAACACAGCATACTGTCAATTAGTTAGTACCGCGGGAAGTAGGGGTGCTGAGGGTTACTCCTGGCGTGGAGTCCAGGGAAAAAATATGGGTGGTAATAAAAATAAAGTTTAAACAAACTCGTGTCGTGTTTTGGCTATAGGCATACATATTACGTGTGTTTATGTGTTTGTATTTTATGCTGTATTATAATTACACTGGGTCACCAACTAAGGACATTGTAATGATTCCTGTCTTGTGTTTCCCTCGTCTTGTGTGGACTTTAGTTATTTCCTGTTCTGTGTCATGTTTTGTAGTCCTTTGTAGTTTTTCTAGCTTATTAGTATCCCCAGGTGTTTTCTCTTAGTCACGCCCCCCTTGTTATCTTGTTTAGCTGGTTAGTCACTGTATTTATACCCTGTGTCTTGGTTCAGTGTTTGTGGGTTCTTGTCATTTGTGATGTTGTTTTAGTTTGGTTGTTCTGTTCCCGTGTCTTGTTCCCTTATCTAAGTCTGTCTTGTTTCTAGTTTATTTAATAAATCCGTTGCTTTTGGATCCTGCTTCCTCCGTTGATTCAACCCTGCATCGTCACAGAAGAACCCACCAAACAACGAGGATCCAGCAACAATGATCTCCAGGAATCCTGTAGCACGGATTATGTGTCTCCGTCAGGGAGACCGGATCATTGAGGAATACGTACAGGAGTTTATCAATCTGGCAAATGTTACCCCTATTGACCCTATGTGCCTCATGATCTTTTTTAGAGGGGGACTATCAGAGCCACTTGGGTCAACCATGCCACTGCACTCTCCCCACGGCACTTTAGAACTTTATATTAACTTGGCCCTGCAGCTGAGTGATTCGGGATATGCTGTGGGGATCACGGAAGAGAAACATGGTACTCCCACATTAGCTCTCATTCCAGAGACTGTTCACGTCGCTTCTGCTGATCCAGAGACTGTTCACGTCGCTTCTGCTGATCCAGAGACTGTTCACGTCGCTTCTGCTGATCCAGAGACTGTTCACGTCGCTTCTGCTGATCCAGAGACTGTTCACGTCACTTCTGCTGATCCAGAGACTGTTCACGTCACTTCCGCCGATCCAGAGCTTCACGCCAGTCCAGCCGAGCCTGCACTTCACGCCAGCCCAGAGTCTCCTTCGCCACTGGTCCTGTCCAGTCCAGAGTCTCCTTCGCCGCTGGTCCTGCCCAGCTCAGAGTCTCCTTCGCCGCTGGTCCTGCCCAGCTCAGAGCCCTCTTCGCCGCTGGTCCTGCCCAGCTCAGAGCCCTCTTCGCCGCTGGTCCTGCCCAGCTCAGAACCCTCTTCGCCGCTGGTCCTGCCCAGCTCAGAGCCCTCTTCTCCGCTGGTCCTGCCCAGCTCAGAGCCCTCTTCGCCGCTGGTCCTGCCCAGCTCAAAGCCCTCTTCATCGCTGGTCCAGGACTCTTTACCGGGGAGCCTCCCCAAGAAAATTTTGGGGGGGGGCAATACACCTCCGGACCAGCCCGATCCGCCAGGACCGCCAGAGGGGTGGTCTCCTGTTCCGCCCTGGCCGCCTGAAGGGTCGTCTCCGCCGTGGCCGCCTGAAGGGTCGTCTCCGCCGTGGCCGCCTGAAGGATCGTCTCCGCCGTGGCCGCCTGAAGGGTCGTCTCCGCCCTGGCCGCCTGAAGGGTCGTCTCCGCCCTGGCCGCCTGAAGGGTCGTCTCCGCCGTGGCCGCCAGAAGGGTCGTTTCCGCCGTGGCCGCCAGAAGGGTCGTCTCCGCCCTGGCCGCCTGAAGGGTCGTCTCCGCCGTGGCCGCCAGAAGGGTCGTTTCCGCCGTGGCCGCCTGAAGGGTCGTCTCCGCCCTGGCCGCCTGAAGGGTCGTCTCCGCCCTGGCCGCCTGAAGGGTCGTCTCCGCCCTGGCCGCCTGAAGGGTCGTCTCCGCCGTGGCCGCCAGAAGGGTCGTCTCCGCCGTGGCCGCCCGTAGGGTCATCTCCGCCCTGGCCCCCCGAAGGGTCGTCTCCGCCCGGGTCGCCTGCACAGCCTGCTCCGCCCTGGTTGCCTGCACAGCCTGCTCCGCCCTGGTCGCCTGCACAGCCTGCTCCACCCTGGTCTCTCGTCCTGTCGCAGTCTCCAGGCCCTCTTCCGTTCCATGGGCCTGGCCCTCCATCCCACCCCCAGTTCCGCCTCCGATCCACCACCCTCCTGGACTATTGTTTTTTGAGGAGTGTCTGGAATCCACTCCTTAAGTGTGGGGCTATGTAATGATTCCTGTCTTGTGTTTCCCTCGTCTTGTGTGGACTTTAGTTATTTCCTGTTCTGTGTCATGTTTTGTAGTCCTTTGTAGTTTTTCTAGCTTGTTAGTATCCCCAGGTGTTTTCTCTTAGTCACGCCCCCCTTGTTATCTTGTTTAGCTGGTTAGTCACTGTATTTATACCCTGTGTCTTGGTTCAGTGTTTGTGGATTCTTGTCATTTGTGAAGTTGTTTTAGTTTGGTTGTTCTGTTCCCGTGTCTTGTTCCCTTATCTAAGTCTGTCTTGTTTCTAGTTTATTTAATAAATCCGTTGCTTTTGGATCCTGCTTCCTCCGTTGATTCAACCCTGCATCGTCACAGACATATTGTAATCTACAGTAAATTCACATATCCTTCTTGACTCTCCAACCGAGTGTAATAGTAGGTTATGTTAAGAAGCCTTTAGCGTTATTATGAAATAGAATCAACCTGTAACTTGTAGCCAACATTAAGAATAGGGATGTGCCGGTGGGGAAATAATTGTGACAACACCAGTGTTATCCATTACACCTGCACATTTATCAAGAAAAGATATTTGTAAATGACATTCAGTATCTGTAGAGCTTATTTAGATTTTTCTGATGTCTGACAAAATCTTCCTCCACTCTTTGAACATTTTTTTTTTTTAGCGAATAAGATGGATGAGATTATATACCCGCGTTGTAAAAAGTAAATGAAAGACCTATGGATTTTCACCTTTGAATGCTTATTTTTTGGTTCATTGTTATTTTTAATGAAAACACAACAACAATAAAATAGTCAAATCAAAAACTCCCGCATAGTATTCAACTTTTATTAACAAAGCAATTAAGACAGAATACATAAAACAACAGCATTATAACAAATAAATAAAAGATATTTGGAAATTTCCCTTTAAAATGAACGTGGTATGCGGTGGTGTTTTAAAATGAGGAGGCAAGTTTTTTTTTTTTTAATGTATCAAATGTAAATTAATGTCCCAGTTAATGCTACAGTTAATGTTGTCACATTTCCCTGGTTAAATAAACATTACATAAAAAAGAGAGACCAAATACAATTATATTTTGCATTTTTACACTATGTAATATACTGTTTATTAAAACCAAGTATAAATCACATCAAGTTAATTAATTAATTAATTATTAAAATAACAGTAAAAAATTGTTTGCAACAAAACTTACAAAAATTACACATGGTTTTACAACAAATAATATAAAAAATGCTTATTACAGTTAAAACACGGTAACCACAAATTAACCATGGTTTTGCTACACTCATAGTTTAAGCATAGTTTAACAAATCTATTTGTAGTAAAACCGTGGTTATAAAAATGTTAATCAATTCGCAAAAACAAACATGGCTACTACTTTTACTATAGTAAAACCATGGGTGGTTGACCAAGGGTTGTCAGACCTTGATCAATATGCATGTTATTAAATGTGTCCTGTGAGTGCACATAAGCTGCTTTATGTTTTATAGATGCTATAATGATCAACTAACAGACAAAACATATTAAGATATTTTATATGAAAGGCTAAAACATTTATATTATTTATTGTTCTTGCCCTATGTATCATTTTTTGGGGATCCCAGTTTAATTTTTGTTGCTATTACAAAAATTCTAATTCATTTAACTGATTTTACATTTTAAAACACAACCGTTTTTTTAAAGCTATGTTTTGTTGTCCAATGCTTCACTTGCATCATTTGGTAGGCTACAAAAGTGCTAAGAAAACGTGCTTTTCATGGAAAACGTTTTGGATTACAAATGTAACCTTGGTTCCCTGAGAAAGGTAACGAGACACTGAATCCAACGTGCAACAGTGAGGTATAAAAAGGGAGCCTAGAGAACATGTCATCCACTTCTTCATCTGAAGGGACCATGCAAGCAGCCCAGTGTCTCATTCTCATTCCCCTTCTCAGGGAACCAAGGTTACATTTGTAACCCGACACATTCCTTTTCGAACGGGAACATGCACTGCGTCCTAGGACGCTAATGGGGAACAAATGCCCACGCCACAGAGGAGAATGCATGCCAGATTGGCTGACTAAGCACAAGAAAATGAACTCAAATGGCCTTAAAAGCCAGAGTTAAATTCCATAAAGGTTCATACCAGTATTCCACTGTTGATGACAAGCTACATGCCTCAATGAGGAAGTACAATCTTACCATTCACCTCGCAAGGTCAAATGGAAGGACTTGACCCAGGGCAGACTTGCAATCATTATCCTAGGAAAGATTCCTTTAAGAAAATACGACCAGGGGCAAAAAAGGGATCCTGGCCCCTAGAACCACCAGGGAGGCTAACTTTGTTCTATCTTAACCCTGTCAGGCTACAACCTGTCTGCTTAACAGGATCTCTACACTTCGCCTCTATCATTATTGCATAATGGCAATAACCACAACACATCGCATTCCAGAGACAGGCGTCTTGGGGAGCAAGACTTCAAATAACGACCCTCCAAGTGAGGGGAGTGACACTGCTCATCCCAAAAGGGATGCTCATCCCGTAAAAATAGCTCTGGGGAAGCTAAGAACTCTGCCATAGTGACCCTCAATGAGGGTAGTACCTAGCAAGCTCTACCAAAGCAAGTCTATCAGGGAGGCTCACAATAATCGTTCAACCTGATACTACCTTGCTTATAAAGAGGCCACAGGAAGGCATATTGTTATCCAGCCCTGGGGAGCGAATAACTCTGTAAACCGACCCTCTCAAACGAGTGGAGTACTAAAGAAGCTCGACCACAAGGACAGCTCTGACATAACTAGAGGAGTGGAGAACTCTATATAGATACCCTCTCGACCGAGGGGAGTACTGGCCAAGCTCTGGAACAGTCTGATACTGATCTGCAGAGCTCTAAGGAGCCGTTAGTACTAACACATAACCAATTAAGGGTACTTAAAACAGCTCAACCTGAGGTCCGCTGATCAAGCCCCCAAAGAGGGCCAACAACTCAATAGCATATCTAAACTCTAGCAGCAAACGTCCCTAGAGGAGGCTGACACAAGGCCTCCCTGCTTGGCATAACTCCTGTACATAGCCCCAAGGAGCAAAATACTCAGCATAACAACCCTCTAAACAAGGGGAGTACTTAAATATGTTATAAAGCAATGAGACTATCGAGGAGGCTATAAAGAAAACTTACCACATGTGATAGAAATATTTAATGTAATGGGTATTTTCAACATGAAATATACAGAGAAATGCAGACTAAGGATGCTCAGGTCAAAGGCCATATATACTTAACCAAAAAGTGCTTAACACAGTAGAACTAACAGTCATATGATTAGCTTAGATCATTACAAACCAATCACCAGAACAAATCACAGTGAAGAAGACTTGAGTGACATTGATTTTTACTCAACTGTATGATATAAATGTGCATGTATCTTTCTATTCAGGAGACTCACTTGGTTGTTGTGGCCAGTGATCTCCCGGCCGTGAATAAAACGTAATTTCTACAAAGATCAACTTGGGAGTCATGTCTGTCAGGTATATGCTGCACAGCTGAGAGACAGATTCTATGCTCAAAAGACAACAAAAGAACATCTATGTGTGATTGAGGTAGTAATAGAAGTACTAAAGATTCTATGCTCAAAAGACCACCGCAGAGACAGTGATAGTGTTGGAAGACTATAGAGCCGCCCTCGGGGTGAGGCTGTAATACTCTGAGTTAGTATTAATGATCCTGTGTCGGACCAGCATACACCTGAGAAGGACGGTGAGAGTGTATAGATGCTAAAGATCTGTGTGCTCATGTGTGCTTGAGGTAGTGATAGTAGCTTCTTGACAGGACGCCGTCACCTTACTTCAGGGAAGTGTTGTATTGTAAGTATTTAGGTAATTCAGGGAATTACCTTGAGATACTGTAGTTATTATTTTTAACAACTGCAAGTTGTTTAAATTGTCCTTGGTGAAGAAGTAAGATTAAGTAGGTTGTATACGTTGTATACGTATTAAGAATTTCCACGACACACATAAGAACTGTCATAGGCATGTACTCGGGGCTTGCATGCAAAGCTCTAGGGAGCCGAATACTCTACAAAATGATCCTCTAAATGAGGGGAGTATTTGTCCAGACTCAACCTGAGCACGTCAGGCGTTCAAAAGACACCTGTTACACAGCACTCTAGGAAAGCAAAGCATTCTCTATGATGACCCTCAAAACGAGGGGAGTACAACTATGCTTGACCATACACACAAAACGGGACAAAATAACTCAGAGAGGAGGCCTAACCATACTCTTTGCTCCAAAGACAGTCTATTAAAGAGGCTCACTTTACCTAAGAGCCGGCTTTTCAATGACTGTCTGTGCGGAGCTCTGGAGAGCGGAGGCCTCAGCAGGATGACTCTCTAAAATGAAAGGAGGCCTAACAACACTTTGGCTTAAAAGACAGATAACCAAGGAGGCTCCTAAAGAGAGACTACACTTTATGCAACAGTCAGCACAAAGCTTTGCGAGCAGAAGCCTCAACAGAACAACTCTCTAATCAGTGTTTATCTTTAAAAACAGTATTCCAAAGTATTGACAACACTGTTGCCCAAAGCTCTGGAGAGTGGAGGCCTCAACAGAATGACTCTTTATAGTGAGAGGAAGCCTAACAACACTCAAACCCAAAAAGACAGTTAACAGAAGAATTTACCACACCATTACTACTCTCTGTGTGAAGCTCTAAGAGCAATGACCTCAGCAGAATGACTCTTAAAATAGAGGAGATCAGATCTATCCATACAGATAATGCCACTTAAGAGACTCACAGGTAAAAATACATAATTAGAGCTCTGGGGAATAAGGGACTCTAGGGACCCTAGAGGCAGTTAACTGAGGAGGCTATTAGAGCCTACAACTCCAAGTATTGCCTAAGCACAGCACAGTAACTAAAAACTACTCTTGGGCAATCTAGGCTGAGGAGGCTCTAAAAAGAGCCTGCACCTTCAGTTATTGTGCGTGCGGAGCTCTAGATGGCGGGAGCCTCAGCAGAACGACTCTCCAAAAAGAGAGGAGGCTCATAATTAAAATGATCACAAGACAAAGTAGTCACATACTGTAACTAGGAAGTTGTCAGGAAATATAGGCTCTAAGGAGCTCTGGGGAGCGGAGGCAACAATAAAAAATGATCTAAAAAGTGAAGCAGCTTAACAGTGCTCCACCTGAAGGCTAGCTAGATAGAGGAGGCTCAAAAGAGAGCCTACAACTCTTAAACCTCTTAAAAAATAGCTGTTAATCCTATTTAACATAGCTACTAACGAAGCCATGGGGAAAAGAGATCTTTCAACGCTCACACCTGTTTACATGAAGAGTGGAAGCCTCATAAAGAATGACTCTCAAACTGAGAGGAGGCCTACAACGCTAATTTAAAACCTATAAAACAACCTATAAAAAATGAGAGGGAAGATGTTATCTGCCTCTGCCGGTTCCAGGACACTGATCGCTTCTAGACTTGAACACTTCCCTCTCTTTCTTTTTCCTCAACTCACGCCTCCTGCATGACCTGCTCCTTGGTGGAGGAGGGGCCCGAGCAGCAATGCTGGCCTTCTGGCCCTCTTTCTACCCGATGCTGGCCAGGTTCACCCACAGGTGCCTCTCCGTGGCCACCATCGCTGCCATCTACCGATCGCGGCAGCAGTCTGTTTAGTGGCCCGGAGAGCCAGGTCTGTGGTGCGGCGTGCTTCAAACACAGGTCACGCTGAGGCGTTCCCCATTAGCGTCCTATAGGACACAGTAAGAGTTCCTATTCGAAAGGGAACTCATGTTTCCTTGTTTACCTTTTAATAAAATGTTTGGGCATATATATTGGTTCTGCATCTTAGTTTTTAAAGGTTCCTATTTTATTGTAAAAACGTGTCAATGGGTTAACGTGTATCTGTGACATTAAAAATCGAATTATGTATCCACCTCTCATTGTGCGTGCATGTTATATGTCAATAAAAAAATTAAAGTAACTAAGTAATTAACATGACTTTCATGAGTTTTTTTTATTTTTTTTTTATTATGTAAAACACTAATAGAGGTTATGTGACCAGCCAGGTAAAAAACTATTAATAAATATAAAACTATTCATAAAAACAAACCATTATTAAAAAGGTTTTACGCAGCACTTTCAAAGTATGGTTCTTTATGAAACCTTATAAAATAGTTTTTGCTACTGTTACAAGTCAAAGAACCCTAATCTGAAATTCTAGTAGTGTAAAGTAGTCTTTAAAGTGTTCTTGCCCAATCACAGAGAGGAGGGGCACCACCTTACCAACGATAATGCCTTTAGGAACATAAGATCAGATAAAGCAGAATTTAATACTGTACATCTATTTGCTTGGATCTAAAAAAAATATATATATATATATATTTAAAAAAATTCCAATTTGTTCAGCATTTACACCCAGTAAAATCTACTTAACATTACCAGTTACAGCTACAAGTCATTGCAGTTTTGCCAGTCACAATGATATGGATTGTTTCTTTGCAGTGGCAGGACCTGCAGATAAGCTTGTCGCATCATATACAAAAAGACTTGAGGTTGTAATTGCTACTAAAGAAAGGGCTGCAGTCACTGCACTGTCATCAAATGTATTAGAACCCTACAAATGTTAATAAACAACAGTGGGAAGCACATCATGTGAAACAAATGGTACAGATGTGTAGAGTATAAGTGACTGCCTCCCCAGAACCATCTTGATCTTGAATTGTTCCAACAGTCCTCAATAAGCATATCAATGATTGTCACTAGCATACTGGAATGATGAAGAGCATTGTCAGTAAGTAAAATGTATAGAGTTGCACAAATATTTGCAGCTGTACTGATATTAATAATAGGACTCTATTATTATATTAATGATATTAATAAAAATAAATATTTCACAGTTTAATTGAAGGCCACTAAATGTGTCTTAAGTCTTTATTACCATTTAATAGCAAAAATCTTACTGCTTATGTGAAGGAAACAACAAAATGTGTGCATTTAAGAGTAAACCAGACAACATGGAAGGTCTCAGTAGTTTAATTCAACAAACATTCACTCTTTTTCCTCGTATCACATTTATATATAGTATTGCACAACAGGGTAGTGTGACTGCAAAATAATATTACATATTGGCTCTACAGTTTTATACAAGTAAATTCCACATAAACAATCAACCCTCAAAAGAAACCATGCTTCAATTCCAGTGTTTCTGCATTGCAATAATCAGATTCATAGTAAAATATATGTAAAGCTTCTCACAATGCTGGTCTCCTTACTCATAAAGGCTGCTAAAAGTTATGCACATCTAGCATACCAATAAAACATTAACTCAATATTTGGCTCTACAAAAAAAAAAAAAAAAAAAAATTGAAATCAGTTTTATACAAGTAAATTCCACAAACAATCAACCCTCAAAAGAAACTACGCTTCAATTCCAGTGTTTCTGCATTGCAATAATCAGATTCATAGTAAAATATATGTAAAGCTTCTCACAATGCTTGTCTCCTTACTTATAATGGCTGCTAAAAGTTACGCACATTTAGCATAGCACTAAAACATTAACTCAATATTCTCTCTGCACACATACAACATGAAATAACTTAGAATGGTAAAACATAATAGCTAAAGTAAATTTAAGATTTCAGTGCATAGCCATAACATCAGATAAACAGTCTTATGTCATTCTGAGTACCTGCCAATGTACATGAGGTCTCTCCATTATAAATGCTGGTGTTAAAGTCTATTTTGTAACCAGTATGACCAGTAAGTTTCAGTTCAAGGTTGAAGAAAAACACAGTTCACCATTCTGCTTTACACCATTTGAGTGAGCAAATAAATAGACATTCTTGCACTGTTTATTTTATGCATAACAGAAAGTGGAATTGTTTGGATTGTGGGACTTCTTTTACTCTGCTTACAACAATTTGTGCAGATGTGATTCTGATGACAATTATTCTCTAAAGAGACCAACTGAGGCACACAAAAACCAGCACATGAAGCATAAGAAGGTAGCCAATGAATATGTAGCGTGACTTTCCCCTGGATGTCAGTAGTTTGGAACAGCAGAATATGCTCCTTCCTTTGAGCCACCGCTGGCACAGGTGAACCCCACTCTTCATCTAAAAAACACCAGATTGCATCAAATTTAGGCGCACTAGAAACTGATACTGAACATTACTACAGCATGGGAGTTCACTTGTAAGCAAACGTGTAGATTTATATTCAGGAAGTAAAGTTGCAAAACGTTAGTAAACCCTCTGGAATTACCTGGATTTCTGCAATGATTACTCATAATATGTACTCTGATCTTCATCTAAATCACAATTAAAGACAAACACTTTCTGACTACTCAAATGATACACAACCAAGGAAAACCAAAGAGTGAACGTTGACAGGGGGCTGAAAAAAGTTGATCACAAACATTTTTTTTTTAAATTGCATTTGTAGTTTTCATTGTTTGTATTCAGTACCTTGTGCAAGACCGTGTGCTGGCTTGGCCGAAGAATAAGATCTTTATACTGTTGCTCCTCTGTTTCCAGCTGAATACTAAAGTCCCTTTGAGCATTCCATGATTGTTTTGACTCCATGCTGAAACAAACACAAAAAACAATGAATTTCAAATTGTGTATAAAACACTAGCACAGCAAACCTGCCTATAAAATGTTTAGATACAACTGCTATATAATATATCATTTATACATATACATACACATACACATACATACAAAAATTATATATTGCATTATATATATGTTTGTTCGTTGGCCAGAGGAGAACTAACCCCCGACTGAGCCTGGGTTCTCCCAAGGGTTTTTTGTCTTCATTCTGTAACCTGGTGTCGCCTTTGGCTTTTGGCTTTTGGCTTGATTAGTTGGTGACATTTAATTTAATATTCAACAATATTACTGATCTGCCTGCATTGACACCATTATATGAGAACAGGAACTGAGCTGGATGATGACATCACGGTTTTCTCCAGAGCGGCTATATATATAAATTAACTAAATTAATAACTTTTTTACAACAAAAATGAAACCTCACTGAGCTTACTTAAGCTGGACTGTGACGCTATTTTCTTCTGGAAACAAACTTTGTTGCATTATTTTCCTGTTATCTCTGTAAAGCTGCTTTAAAACAATCTGTATTGTAAAAAGCGCTATATAAATAAAGGTGACTTCACTTAAAGACAACTATGCAGATATTGAGAACAGAGAGTACAATGGGGATAAAAGAGAAGGCTATCTATTAAGTTAAATGCATCTAATTAGTGAAATATTAAACAAAAAATAGTAACGCCTTTATAGCTGTGGGGCATGAGCTGATAAGCGAAAAACGCACAGTGGATTGAGCGCATCCCTTTTTCACAGACATCAGTGGAAAGTTTGTAGTTCGGACGGATATGTAAATGGAAAAGAAAGTAAAACGAGAGTGAGAGAGAGACCGAGAGAGCACTTCTGTTGCATGCTCTTGATTGCTGATCGTTCACTCAGCACACATGCATTATTTGGATTAAAACTAAATCATATATGTAAGTAAAACATGAACTGTTACGTGATTTATGTATAATGAGAGGTTCTCTCGAGTGGTTCTCTCGGTGACATTTACAGGTCAAGAAATTTCAAGAACGCAAACATCTGAAGTGCGCACCCTGAAAGATGCAACGCGCGAACGTCCGTCTTGGCAAGTATCCTGGTAAACATAGTCGGTTATATCTTAATGAACGTAAACAAAGACAACGCATGTACAGTAGGGCAGGCTATATTGGTCCTGTGTATTCTTATAAAGATTCATCTATACATAATTTATACAGTGATGAATATGCAGTAGTATTTCACATTTGATTACTTTATTCAAATTATGTACCTGCAAACTACTGTTAGACCTACCTGAACAACTCTAAAAACAGCTGTTTATTTCATTTGTAGCTTTTCTTTGTTCTATTGTATTTATTTGTTCTATTAGTAATTTGATTACTTGTTCTTATTTTATTACTGACTACTTACTACTCGTCTTTAATAATGTTTTACATTTCCATTATGTAGACTAGTATTTTTTTGCTGTTGTCTCAAAATTGGACTAGAGAATTGTGATATTTCACTCACTGTTATCTAACCATTTAAACCACTGACCCAATCCTCAGCACAGAGCCCTGCTGGAGCAGCTCTAAATATGCGCTGTGCAATTAAATGAAAGATAAAATATGATAGAGCAATAGAAAGAACAGTGAAAGTAACAGAAGCTTGTACAATACATTTTAACATGCTTAAGCATGAAAATAACTAAAGGAAATACAGTGAGGAAAATAAGTATTTGAACACCCTGCTATTTTGCAAGTTCTCCCACTTAGAAATCATGGAGGGGTCTGAAATTGTCATCGTAGGTGCATGTCCACTGTGAGAGACATAATCTAAAAAAAAAAATCCAGAAATCACAATGTATGATTTTTTAACTATTTATTTGTATGATACAGCTGCAAATAAGTATTTGAACACCTGAGAAAATCAATGTTAATATTTGGTACAGTAGCCTTTGTTTGCAATTACAGAGGTCAAACATTTCCTGTAGTTTTTCACCAGGTTTGCACACACTGCAGGAGGGAATTTGGCCCACTCCTCCACACAGATCTTCTCTAGATCAGTCAGGTTTCTGGGCTGTCGCTGAGAAACACGGAGTTTGAGCTCCCTCCAAAGATTCTCTATTGGGTTTAGGTCTGGAGACTGGCTAGGCCACGCCAGAACCTTGATATGCTTCTTACAGAGCCACTCCTTGGTTATCCTGGCTGTGTGCTTCGGGTCATTGTCATGTTGGAAGACCCAGCCTCGACCCATCTTCAATGCTCTAACTGAGGGAAGGAGGTTGTTCCCCAAAATCTCGCAATACATGGCCCCGGTCATCCTCTCCTTAATACAGTGCAGTCGCCCTGTCCCATGTGCAGAAAAACACCCCCAAAGCATGATGCTACCACCCCCATGCTTCACAGTAGGGATGGTGTTCTTGGGATGGTACTCATCATTCTTCTTCCTCCAAACACGTTTAGTGGAATTATGACCAAAAAGTTCTATTTTGGTCTCATCTGACCACATGACTTTCTCCCATGACTCCTCTGGATCATCCAAATGGTCATTGGCAAACTTAAGACGGGCCTTGACATGTGCTGGTTTAAGCAGGGGAACCTTCCGTACCATGCATGATTTCAAACCATGACGTCTTAGTGTATTACCAACAGTAACCTTGGAAACGGTGGTCCCAGCTCTTTTCAGGTCATTGACCAGCTCCTCCCGTGTAGTTCTGGGCTGATTTCTCACCTTTCTTAGGATCATTGAGACCCCACGAGGTGAGATCTTGCATGGAGCCCCAGTCCGAGGGAGATTGACAGTCATGTTTAGCTTCTTCCATTTTCTAATGATTGCTCCAACAGTGGACCTTTTTTCACCAAGCTGCTTGGGAATTTCCCCGTAGCCCTTTCCAGCCTTGTGGAGGTGTACAATTTTGTCTCTAGTGTCTTTGGACAGCTCTTTGGTCTTGGCCATGTTAGTAGTTGGATTCTTACTGATTGTATGGGGTGGACAGGTGTCTTTATGCAGCTAACGACCTCAAACAGGTGCATCTAATTTAGGATAATAAATGGAGTGGAGGTGGACATTTTAAAGGCAGACTAACAAGTCTTTGAGGGTCAGAATTTTAGCTGATAGACAGGTGTTCAAATACTTATTTGCAGCTGTATCATACAAATAAATAGTTAAAAAATCATATATTGTGATTTCTGGATTTTTTTTTTTTAGATTATTTCTCTCACAGTGGACATGCACCTACGATGACAATTTCAGACCCCTCCATGATTTCCAAGTGGGAGAACTTGCAAAATAGCAGGGTGTTCAAATACTTATTTTCCTCACTGTATATATTTACTAAACAAATTAAGCCAACTAATATGATTCATATTCATTTAGTTTCTCTACCCAATATATAAAAAAAAATATTACAAATGCAGTGTAAATGCTAGTATCGCTATCGGTTTCGGGAAGAGCCAAAAATGAAAGTATCGGTATCGGACTTGTTCTGGAAAAAGTGGTATCGCTGCATCCCTACTTTCAACGCGTCACCATCAGTTGGTCAAACTTTTTAGGCCAAGTACCGCCTTTCATCAAATCATCACCTAGTGACCAGTAATGTTTAATGTTTTTCACCATTTGTTGTGCACAAACTTAAGGACTGCAAGCACAAGAGCCATATCTGTCTCCACAATATTACAGTATGATTCAGATCTGAAGATAACATGCAGAACTTGCCTACACCCTACTCAAAGTCAGACACAATGGCCACACTACATGAAAAGTTTGGGCAGCCTCATCACATCACCTTAAACAGAACGGCCACTGTCATGAACTTGCCAGTGATCAAGTGTGTAGATACAGCAGCCATTAAAGGCTAACCTAAAAACCTTAGGTTCACCTAAAAATAAAATTCTTTCATCAATTACATGTTGCTTCAAACCCATAAGACTTTCATTCATCTTCGAAACACAAATGAAGATATATACAGTATGTTTAAATAGAGTCTGTATTTGTGATTCACACTTTTAATTTTCTCTTCATTCATTATATTCATTTTCCAAACATAGGTTTCAATAAACAACTGCATGAAGATTGCTAGAATACATCAGCAAGAAAAAAGAAAAAAAAAGAAAAGAAAAAAAATGTGCAAAAAAGGAAAAATGAAATTATTCTTCTTACAGTTATTCACCAGATACATTAAAGAGACCCTTATAATGCGTCTCCCCACCAGGTCATCCCTCAATAAATGTCAAGTATCTGCCCCACTTTCTCCTATAAACCTCATTTTTTTCTGAAGTAATCTGTATGCCATTCCTTCATATGCCCAAACTTTGCCCAATTCTGTAACCCATTCTTGGAAAGATGGCGAACCTGGTGACTGCCAACTTCTCATAATAATTTGTCTCCCAATAATACTTATTTGAATCCATTCAGTTGTCTCTACATCAGGGCTTAGAAAAGATGGGTCTCCAAGGACATAAAAGCCTGGACAGAATGGAAAGCAACATTCTGACACCTCTTGAATATAGTTATTAACCTTACACCAAAATTCTTGTATTTGCGTGCATCAGGTCTCAGTCCTCCCTCTCACATCGCCAGCCTTCAGGCTGAGCATAAAAAACCTGCTAGTAAATACCTCTAGTAAATAGTTCATTCTTGGAAGACAGTTCATTTTGCGAACATTCACCTTACCCCAAAGACAAGCACGGCACAGTCCTCTAGGGCTTTGAAACAAACAACTTAAAATTAGACTTCCTTTGTTGATCCCCAAGGGGAAATTAAGGTGTTACAGCGGCAACAGAAAAGATAGACAATAGACAAAAAAGATAGATCAATAATCTCAATAATCTGAATATCTATCAATTAACTAAACAACAGTATGTCATCTGCATGAATTTGTGAACTGTTCCCCCTACAGAAACCCCAGGAAAGTCTGTACTTGCTGTTATAGCTGCTGCAAGTGGTTCTAAAGCCAAGCAAAACAACAGAGGGGATAATGGAGAACCTTGCCAGGTCCCTCTTGCCAACGTAATTTAAGAGATCTGCCCATTGGTTTGATCCGCAGCTTGGGGTTGCATGTACAGTAACTTTATCCATTAAAAAAAACAAAAAAACACTCCCAAAGCCAAAGGTTTTTAATGTCTCAAATAAATAACCCCATTCCAGTCTAAAGCTTTTTCCGCGTCCAGTGAAATTGCTGCCACTGGTGAGTTCAAATCAGCCATTGCCCACATAATATTATCAAGTCTCCAAATATTATCCGCCCCAGTTCTCCCATGTATAAATCCCACCTGATCCCCATGAACTAAGGAAGTAATTACACTGTCCAGCCTGTTTGCCAGGATTTTAGATATTACGTCCACAGGTATCAAACAGATTGGACAATAGCTCTTACACTCAGTTGGATCTTTATCCTTTTTAAAGATAAATGTAATTAACGCCTGTGACAGGGAAGGAATAACAATTATTCCTTCAGTAGACTGAATAGCAGGAATTAGCGCAGACATTTCTCTGTTTAATATAGTTTGCCAGGAGCTTGCCCGCTTTACTGCCAAATTCAAAATATTTTTGCCTCACCCTGAACTGTCCAAAATTCTGTCCACCTTCTTAGATAGTATATCATTATAACTATATTTCAATCGCGTTATAAACTCAAACCATCATGTGTAGTCTTTTTCATCATCTCAAATTTCCTCTTTTTGATTTCTCTTTTCAGATTTGCCAGATCTTTAATATAATAATATATGATGCATACTGAATAATATAACCCCTTAAAGGATTATTTCACTTCAGAACTAAAATGTCTTGATAATTTACTCACCCCCACGTCATCGAAAATGTTCATGTCTTTCTTAAGTCGAAAAGAAATTTGGGTTTTTGAGGAAAACATTCCAGGATTTTTCTCCATATAGTGGACTTCAATACAACGGTTTGAAGGTCCAAATTGCAGTTTCAATGCAGCTTCAAAGGGGTTTACACAGGGTTCGTACAAACACTGTAAAAAGAAATTCCAGGACTTTCAAGGACTTTAAGCACTACTTTTTTGGTTTTCAAGGACCACAATCAGAGATCGCACTTTAGGATTTTTAAAGGATTTATTCAACTCAAATTACAGATAACATATCCAAAATACAACTTACAACGTATTTTATATATATATATAAAAATACAAGTTTTATAATGGCTATTATTGTTCAATAAATAATATTTTATATTATAATGTTGGTGTACTTGGTATCGAGAAAAGGTCTGATGGGGGTTAATCAGACGGGCTGCAGTGTTAATTTTGCCTGAAAAGATTGTATTTGTGTTTTTTTTTTAAATGGTAATGAATGGCATTTAAGAAAGTCAAGCACTTTTCAAGTACCTTTTTGTAAATATGGCTGTTTTCAAGGGTTTTCCAGGACTTAAATTTCAAAAACTCAAATTCAAGTACTTTAAGCACCTTGTACTTGTACCTTGCACCCTGTTTACAGGATCCCAGCCGAGGAATAAGGGTTTTAATCAAGCGAAACGATCGGTCATTTTCTAAAAATAAAATAAAAATATATATACGTTTTAACCACAAATGCTCGTCTTGCATTAGCTCTGCTATTCGCCATGCATTATGTAATCATGTTGACCTTCAAACTGTTGTACCTCATTGAAGTCCACTATATGAAGATAAATCCTGGAATGTTTTCCTCAAAAACCATAATTTCTTTTCAACTGAAGAAAGGGGGTGAGTAAATTATCAGAATTTTTTTATTCTGAAGTGAACTAATAATTTAACACTGCCTTCAATGCTTCCCAAAGAGTTCCTGCAGAGGGCTCAGTTGCCATATGTCGTCTCCTAATGTATTTTACTTTCAGGAATTTCAAGCAAGATCTGAAATAATGATGGAACCAATAGAGCAGGTAGAGAAAGAGACAAGAGATTTTGATATTAAATAATCAATTCTAGAGTACATCTGATGAGAAGCAGAATAAAATGTATAATCTCTCCCATTCAGATTCAAAAGCCTCCAAATGTCTACTAATCCAAAAGCTTTTACACTAGCTTTGGACATATTACATCTAAAAGAACTACTCCGATCAAGCGAACACCAAATTCATATCCCTACCTAAAACAATATCGTACTGCCCAGTTACATATAAAACACCCTCCAAATTTACAAAGAAAGCTGGATCATCCCTATTTGGTGCATAAACATTTGCTAGTATGATATATTCTGCCCCAGCACTTCCCCATTTAGCAATATTATCACCCCCCCTACCATTGCTTGTACCCTCCCTCACTATAGAATACTTCACCAACCCATCCACCCGTTAGCTTCTCTGCTTCCGTCTGTAACAGGTGAGTTTCTTGAAGAAACACATCACATTTTTTTCTGCCCTAAGTTTTTTCTTTTAATTCGATGACCTAACCCCTTGACATTCCATGTGGTAAGACGCAGTACTCTAGATAAATGCAATACCAACTTTAAAAAAAGCAATAAAAGAAATAGCAATCCAAACCATACAGGTCCAAGGCTGCAAACAAACACACCATTGAAATGCTAATCGTCAGTCAGTCGGTATGCATACTATAAACTAATATGCAATAGCCTACTCAAATAAGTGACATAACCAATATTAATCAACTACTTGAAGCTGTAAAAAAAAAAAAAAAAACAAACTTAATTTCACATAACTTTTCTTACTATCTAAAACAGCTCAAGTCGTAATAATGAAATAAAAAAACAAATAAAAAATACATGGATCAAACATGAAGGATCAGTCCAGTCACTGTTTCATCACCGTAACATACTTCAATGCTTCTTTTGGGCAAACAAAGTGTTTATATCCCTTGTTGGTCTCAATCCAACAGTGCAAAATTCACCCCAAGAGCATGAAGGATTTTTTCTGCATTCTCTGAACTTCTCTCGTTTGAGTTGTGTCACTTGCAAATTCAGGGAAAACCTGTATCCACTTTCCTTCGAAGTGTATCCACCCTTTCTCTCGCACAGCACTGAATCACGATCTGATGATCTCATCAGTATAGTTCTAGGTCTGACCTCGGGATTAGATCATGGGCCGAACACTGGTGAGTCCGTTCTATCACAATCCGTTGCTCTGATGTGTCGATAATTGTAGATAATTGTATCAGCGAGATCAGCTCCTTCATGAACTTAATCATGTTTCCGCTTTCCTTATGATAAAACGGAGATTATTCCGTCGACTCCGATTCTCCATGTCCTCCACTTTCTCTCTTAACTGAACAAGTTCACATTTAGTTGCCACATTTAAAAACCACATTCGGTCAACCGTTGCCACATTCGAAAAACTCGAATGCTGGTTATATGTACCTCCCTATAGAGCTGCTCCAGCATGCTAAGCTTCTTATGCTGATTCATGCAAGACTGGGTTGGATGCTACAAGGCCCTGCCTACCTTTGTCCTGTGCAAGATGAGAGGAAATAGTAAGCATTCCCTGTTATGTTATCCATTGAAAACGAAGGAAACAAGAGATGTCCCTGTTCTAGCCATCTAAGAAAGCCATCTAACCAAGCTTCAGTAAAGAGAAGCAAAAGGCAAAGTACCAGCAAAGTGCCAATTTTTGCAATGAGGCAATTAATTAACATAGCAGTCAAGAGGCTCAGCCCAGATGAGGAGTTATAGCACTGAATAGCTAGAGCTACACCTACCACTTTCAATAAATTCTTCTTCCCACAAGCATTTTAGTCTTAACAGTCGTTGCAGTAATTTCCCTTATCACTGTATATATCAGGACTGCAATAACTGTTAAGTAAAACTGATTAAAACTGATAATCAAAAATGTCTTCAAATTTAAATATTGATTAGTCGAATAATATGCCACAGTGAGACAAATGGGAAAGACATGGCTCAAGTCACACACCCCTTGGAACGAGAATCATCTGAAACCTAAAGAAAACAAAGAGTCTAAAGAAAACAGACATAAAGCACATTCCCATCAGAGGAAGGTGAGCTCATTCTCCCAATTATCAGCGGATGCCACTTTTGCACAGTTGTACTGAGCTTCAGTCTCAAAGCACATTCACCTGTGACCTCCTTGGCCAGGTGCACACCACTGCATAGGCCACATTTTTAACCTAACAGTAAAAGTATCTCGGGGGGCAAAGATCATATTTCCTATAAGAAGATGATCATAATCATATTGTGCTAATATTTGCAGATGCTTTTGTCTGTAAATTTAAAGAAATAAAAGGCAAGTGAGTATTTCCATTTTTCTGTCTTAAAGGCAAGCAAGTCATTGTAGCCCTGTTCAGATGGTTAAAAAGGAACTTTCTGGGCGCCGATAGCCTCGTGGGCAAGTGCCGTTGCGCTTCGGGCGACCCGAGTTCGAGTCCCGGCTCGTGGACCTTTCCCGATCCTGTCCCCCCTCTCTCTCTCCCACCTCGCTTCCTGTCTAGCTACTGTCTTATCCAACAAAAGGCAAAAACGGCAAAAATAAATATATAAAAAAAGGAACTTTCTGCAAGGGAAAACATTTGCATAGAAATTGCAGCAGTGCTATTAAATTTTATCATGAACATGCAGAGTTGTGTGTGAGGTTGATCTAGGCTGCACATTTAACCAAAATCACGTTTTAGCGTGGTGTGAAAATGAAATAAAGGGTGCTATTTTTTTAATTAAATAAATACATGCAAAGCACTGTGATCAGAGCAGATTAAACGGTTCTCAGTAAATGCTGCTCATCTCTGCAAGCACTAAGAATTTGAGTCACTTACAGTATGCATTTGAAAAATTCCAAAAATCTTTACAAACTTGTAATGAGAAGTTTTTACAATCTTGTTATCTAACAAAAGAGAACATTTAATCAAGTGTTTGAAATAACTTCCTTTTGTGATCTGACGTGGATTCACATAACAGAATGAGGCAGAATGATATTATTTTATAGTCAGGGGTGCACAACTGTTTTGGTCTGGTTCACAAGGGACCACCTGGAGATGCTGCTTGGTACTCACACTTTACGTGGCACACTTATCCTACAAGCTGTCGTCATCACTTTCCTCCTGACTGCTCTCCTCACTATCTTCTTTTCTTGTTTTTATTTTATTTTATTAACATTAATGACACAGGAATATTAGGCTGCTGTCACTTTAAGACTGAATGCATGGACTGAATATACTGATACACATCCAGTTTCTTTCTCAACTGTGCACTTTATTGCGTGTAATACACACGCATCCCACAACACTAATCCTACCCAAATGTATAATACATACGTACCCCACACCACTACTAAACCTACCTATGCGTATCATATGCATGTAAAACTAATTTTAGCATATAAATTGCACGATAAACACAATGCGTGCTATAGAGACGCATTTAGTAATGCCTTTAGGTATTTTGACAATTGTGTGAGTGTCCATTCATGCGCAAGTAAAATTAAAAAAGAGGAATCAATTCGGTGTTCGAGCGCTGTCTGAAATGCACCTCTCTTTTTCTCTCTCTCTCTGCGTGTGAGAGATAACACAGATAACATGCGCAAGTCCAGATTTTCGCCTCTTCTTCCGCGTTTAAAATCGTTTGAATGTGTAAATTAGCAAGACAAAACACGTCCAAATGATAAACTTTCACTCTATGATGGTTAAACTTAGCAGTTAATCTGCAAATCACATGCGTGCTGAACCGTGGGGCCTGGTCCGTTGCACCCCTAATAATTAATGAACACACTTATCATCATGCTTGCTATCTTACCAGAGAAGGAGAAAAAACCTACTCCAGTAAGGAAACGTGTCCCTGCCTCCAAAAATGTTGGTACCCGAAAGCGCTTCCCTCCATGTTTTCTGGTTAGCATCATTTATTTTTACCACGCATGCACAGCCGTTATGTGCACCCCCGTTTATAGTATTCTATACAATGATAAAGGCTATGTCGATTAGCAATGCATTATAGATAGATTTTATTCTGCTCTAACGATAACTGGATGCCTTTGTCCATATCCGGGATTTCCTGGAAAGTCATAAGTTTTATGAATTTATGAGTCTCACTTGTGAATTACGCGCAAAAAATGTTAACGTACAGCCCTGACATGATAAAAACTGTACGACTTGCTAAGAATGTTTTCCATACATGACTTATTATTATATGCCGAATTATATAACCAAAATATAGAAATCAATACAATTCGTACTTGTTTTCTTAAATTGGTAAGAGTGTTACGTAGGCATTACACTCTTACTTCCACAAAGTAATCTGAAACAGTTTTGAGAATAACAAATTCCATGCACTCAGTGTCAAACACTAATTTAAAAAAAAAAAGAAGCTTTTCTCTTGTACCTCACAACTCTCTGTTCGGTCAACCGCATGGCTTCCTCTGCAGCCTCTCTCCTTGACCTCTCCTCTTCCAATCTAGAGTTTAACTGAGACAGATGAAACTCTGCCTCAGCTAGCCTGGACAAAACATTTAAAAGAGTATTACAAAAAAATCTAACAACATGAGTCATCTACAAACATTGTCTGTCTCAAACAAACCTCATCCTCAGGTCTCCGCTGTCTGATCCATCTGGGTTGAAATTTGCACGGATTGGTTCCTGAGGGGCTCCTGGTGGAACTTCTGCATAGACTGCACCCTGTTGAGAAATTAACAGAAATTACACCTTTTAAAGACATTCTCATTTTATTTCAAGGCCCTATAGTATATATTCCACTTACTGGAGTAGACATGAACAGTTTTGAATTTTATAGTAAATACAAAGT
Source organism: Vimba vimba (assembly GCA_022828995.1). Lineage (NCBI taxonomy): Eukaryota > Metazoa > Chordata > Actinopteri > Cypriniformes > Leuciscidae > Vimba > Vimba vimba. The sequence continues at coordinate 26,395,756 of CM040827.1, read as the reverse complement.
TCTGGCATGAAACTCTCTTTCAGAAACCCTCCACCTTTCCCAGCTCCACCTGTATAGATCTGCTACAGGGGTTATTCCATGTTTGTTTTATGTGCAGCCCCAGCATGTCTTACATGCTCACAGCAATGTCTGTGAATGTATTGGCAGTAGCAAGTCTCTGTACTTGTTCTGCAGTAGCAGCAGCATAGCAGATCTATTCCTCCAAGACCAATTACATTAACATTAGGGGCTTTCACACCAGAGGAACCATTACATAGTTCCTAGAACTATTGGCAAAAGTACCCGGATGTCAGCGCGTTCGCAACGCAGGAACTAGGAACGATTTTAGTTCTTTTGGAGGAACTAATTTAGCTCCTACTTCAGAGTAGGGTCTAAACCAGCACAATAGGAACTATCAGTGACGTTGGTGTTCACTGATTGGCTGAATGCACGCAAAACACCAGCACCCGCCATTTTTAAAAAAGCTATGTAAACACACAGATTATAGCCTATATGTTTACTCCAGAACCACTCACGTTTGAACCATCTGTCCAAATATCAGCTAACTAACATTAACATTGTACACATTGTGTTGCCAGAAGGAATAACTGTGCAGGAAATACTTATACACGGACCCTTCTAACTTGCCATAAAACAAAAAAATATATATTTTAAAAATTAAATATCATACTTATCAACTATCAGTTAGTGCTACAATTTCCAATGACCTCACATCAAAGATAAAATTGTGTATGGTAACTACCAGTGACACTGTAAGGATTTGTTCATTCACTTTTAACCAACAACCTAGTGACAAAAAATATGCAAGTTTAAATGTCAAGGCACCAAAATTTTACTAGATATACTGGAAGTTACACTTTATCTCAGGCAGAGCAGGTACTATGAGAATATGTATAGAAAGTGTAATTACTTTAAGTCGGCATAAAACAAATGTTGCAATAGTCTTTTCTTCCCTCTTGTGATATAACAAGAAACAAGCGCTCAGCCATCTTTAGAATTTTGTGTTTGACCTTTAGTTTTTGCAGAAAGTTTAATTAAAGTTATCATGAGCATTGTAATGTTTGAAGCGGATGTCATAACATGTCATAACATATGTCAGTAGACTGGGAAGATTTCAAAGCGCACGGTTCATTAATAAATCCGTAAGATCTTACCTTCAAGCAACAGCTTTGACAACAAAGAAAAATGTAGGGTGGGACCTGATTTTGTCCATCAAGAATTGATGTGAACACGTTATCAGACAAGAGAAGAGATGTTGTTGCAAGAGGGTGGGAACGTTATTTTGATTAAAGATTATGAAGGCGAATGAATAAAAAAATAAATATGTGCACAGATAAATAATTTATGATAAATCCAAATAATAATTGTTCATTTTGATTTCATGGTAATTTTAAGCTGGTCTGTGATTAAAGAATATATTTTATTATTTATTTAAAACAAAACATTGTTCTTTGTAGCCGATATTTTACAGTATTTTAGATCCACATTTACAGAAAGACACATTTAGTTACCTGTGTGGGTGAATACTGGTTTTGAAATTGTCTCTCCAGCCAATAGCAGCGATTCTGGAGCTCACTAACAGTCTGCTGTGTGTCTCTGAGCATCTTGGAAACAGTGCTCAACTGGGTCGACACCTCTTCCTTTTCCTCAATTGCCTGTTGCAACTAGTACACATACATGGATAATAATACATGCACAGATATTAGGAAAACAATTCATGGCAATAAATATAAGACATTATTTTGTTTTTCAGAGGTAACATTTGGATGCATACCTTGATGTTGAGTTGTTGGAGGCCAGATTCTCTTTGCTGGATCTCTAGCTGATAGTGATGCAGATTGCTATGCAACTGTTCTGGAGACACATCTTTACCCTGCAAAGTCATGGACTCCTGCAGATACACAGAAAAATATATTCTACAAAACAAGTGTCATGAAATACTAAAACAAGTTTTCCAAGATACTACCTGAAATGTGTATCAATGTTTTTCGAGTGCTATGACCAAATTAGCCAGACCCTCCCTGAAAAAATGTTGCTGCATCCCAAAAACCTAAACTATGCCCTAAAATGATGTACTCTTTTTGTGGAGGAAAAGTACATTCTTTTAAGTGTGTTGCAGAATAATAGGCAAGTTTTGGGACATACTACCACATCATACTTGCATTTTAGTGCTTTGTTGCCTAGTTATGTGTATCATGTCACCGTAAACTTGAATCAAACTATGAATCATTCAGTCAAGGTTAACGTCCTTACATACAATTTCCATCAGGTTAGATACTGATTATTAATCACTCAAACCCCTTTATCTAAACCTCTCTACTTAAATCATTATAAATTTCCTTTCTCACTTGCCAATACCCTTTCTAGAAGCATCTAGTTCATTGTTCTGTAACTTTTTCTGAGCTAGACAAAAATAAAGGATTTCCTGCATCAATGTCTAAACTTCTCTGTCATTAGACATTAATGTGTTTTAAAATATCTAGATGTTGCAGAGAAAAAGAGTATTCTATGCTTGTGTTTGTCAAGAACAGTTAGTCAAACTTTTCAGACTCAAATTTGAACTATTTTCTCATTCCTGAATTTCAACTCAGAAAGGATATTACATTAAGCACTAACCAGGATGTGGAGCTTCTCTCTCTCCATTGTCTTATCCTCCTCCGCTTCATTCATGGTGCTGGATTGCCACTTGTGTTGTACCTGGTCCTGAATTCTCTGAATCTGATAACTGGAATTTCTGCAGATCTCTTCCTTTTCCAGGACCAATTTACAGACCTCTTCTTCCTTTAATGAATTTTCATTGATAACTTTAATCAACTCCTGTTTGGTGGAATTATATTCCTCTTGAAGTTTCTTGTATAGTTCATCCCGTTTCTGCATTTGTGACTGAGCAGCAAATGTGATTAGTTCCTTCTCAGCTTGTTTTTCTCGGAGTTGTGTGATCTCTGAGGTTAATTGCTCTATTTTAAAGTTCATTTGGGAAATGGTGTTTTCCAGTTCTGATGAACTACCTTGCAAGCACAGATACTTCTCTTTTTCCTGCATCAATAAAGAATCCTTTTCATTAATGATGCTGATGAGATGGTTATTCTTCTCTTGTAAGTTATGTAATTCCCCCTGAAATTTAGCAATTACACCCATTTCTAATTTCAGTCTGGCTTCAGATGCCTCTGATTGTGTCAACAACGTAGTCTTGACCTGAGAAAACTCTTTATCTTTATTTAACAGCAAAACATCTTTGTTTTGCAAAGCTGTCTGCAAATTCTGAGTCTCTTCATGTAGCTCAGAGATCACTGTTATTTTCTGAGTGATTTGTTCCTCACTTTCCAACAGTTTGACTTGCATCTTATTTACGTACATCTCCTGCATTCTGAAAACGTTTTCTTTTTCTTGCAGAGTGAGTTGTAAAGCTTCAAGATGAGATTGCTCCGATTTTAACTGTTCTGCCAAAGATGTCAGTTCCACTCTTTTGCTAGCCAATTCATTTTGTAGAGAAGTGATCATCGCTTGTTGTCTAAATATTTCTTCCATTGAATTCTTCAGTTCAGATTTAATTGCAATATTTTGGTCATTCATTGCCTGAAGACTATCCTGATATTCCACAACCTCTATTTGTTTCTGTCTCAACTCCTCTTTTAGCCTTACATTTTCTGTCAAATGCATCTCTAAAGTATCTTTTAAATTTGCATGATCAGATTCAAGCTTCACAATATTTGTATTCATAATGCCAAGCTGACTAGTTAGCGAAAGCAGTGACTCATTTCTTTTGTACAGTTCTTCTGAGTGATTGTGACATTCAAGATTTGTTTCTCTTAAAGTGCTTTCTTTCACTTCCAAGTCCTTTTTCAGAGTGCTTATCTCTTGTTGAAGGGTAAAAACAAGTTCTCTTTCATGACTAAGTTCCTTTTGTAGCAAAATACTTGTATTTGATTCTGTCTGCAGCAGCATGTCTTTCTCTGTCAGGCCTGATTTATGTTCATTAGCTTGTTGTTGAAGTATGGATATACTATCTCGTAAATCCTTGAGTTGGTGCCGATAAGCTTCCATTTGTGTACTTTGGTCGGTTAAGACCTTTTCTTTTTCAAGGACAATATGGTTGTATTGAATGACTTGAGACGTAGAGGATTCAAGTTCTCTCCTAAGATGATCTACTTCCTCTTTGGTCTCCCTGAGACATTGTGAGAGGGCTGCACATTCTGAAGACTTTTCCTGTAAGGTCTCAGCTCCAGACTGCTGTTTCTGTTGAATAACTTTGTATTCCTCTACTTGCAAAAGCAAACCTTCCTTTTGCTTAAGTAAACCTTCTATGATTTTGCGGTTTTCCACATCTTGCGATTCAAAAATCAAGATTTTGTTTTGTAATGTCTCTCTCTCCTTTTCCGTTTCTGTGAGTGACTTCATCTGTTCATTCATTTGTTTCTGAACGTACTTGTTCTGTTCATCAAGACTGATGATTTTAGAAGAAAGTTCTTCATTTTCTTTGAGAGTTAATGTGACCTTGCTGTTCATCTCAAGCATTTCCTTTTGTTTCTCTTCAAACATTTCTTGTAATTGTTGAGTTTGTCTACTCAATGTCTCATTGAGTCTGACAACGGAATCTTTTTCTAACAAAATCTCAGCCATTGATTGCTTGTTTTGTTTAAGTTCTTTGTTCAATTCAGTTCCTCTGAGAGCTAGCTCTTCCTTATCCATCTGCAAGTCTTCTGTTGTTTTAACACTTTCTAACAGCTGCAGTTCAACTTCAGATATTTTGCTTACCAACCTTTTGTTTTCATCTGAAACATCAGAAAGAGACTGGCTACTAGTCTCAATTTCCCTCTTTAATTGACAATTGTCATTAGTGAGGCTTTTGACTTGTAAAAGCAAGTTGGAATTCTGATCTTGCAAAGCTTGTATTTCCTCCTTAGCATTATCCAGAAGCTGCTTTTGTCTTGTAAGCTCCCCCAAATTCTGCTCAAGTGATTCTTGAAGTTTCTTGTTGTTATCGTTCACAGATTCAAAACTCTCAATTTTACCAGACAAATCTTTCTCAAGGGTTTCTTTCGCTAAATCTCGAATCTTGAGTTCTTTGTTAAATCTATCCCTCTCTGCTACTGTCTCCTCTTGAACAGCCTTCAGTTTCTGCTCCAATAGGAATATTATCTTTGACTTGTCTTGGACATCTTGCTTAAGCTGCTCTTGACATTCAACCTGCTCCTCAAGCTTTCTAGAGAACATCAAAAGCTCACTTTTATGTTTGCTGACTTCACCAAGCAATTTATTACATTCCTCTTTGTCAAATTCTTTTTCATGCACTTGTTCTCTTTCCAGTAGGTGATCTTTGACATTCATACTCAACTTCTGTACTTCCACGCGGAGATCCTGAATTGTTTTCTTATCGTCCTCTGTTTGCTTTGTGAAGTCTTTAATTTCATCACTCTTTGACTCAACTTCTTTTTTCGCTACCTTTAGATCACTTTCAGTTCTCTTCAATTGTTCAATCAGCTGAGGTATTAACACATTAAAAAACTGTTGGTCAGAAAGCTGTGGGTCCCTAAAGATTTGAACATCCCGTTCGACTTTATTCAGCACATCCTCATTGAGCTTAATTTCCTGTTTTAATTCATGGATTTGCTCTGAATATTCTGCTGTGATGGATGATAAAGCCAGGATTTCTTTGTCCTTGTCAGTGATGACATCTTGAAGTCTATCAATTTCCCGCTCACAGCTCTGCAAGTCATGAACCAGCTGTGCTCTTTCTTCCATATGAGCTGTGTTCAGTCTGTCAAGATCATCGTTTGTTTGAGCCAGATCACTCTGTAATGATTCTATAGTTGCCTCTTGTTTCTGCATCTGAAACAATACAACAAATGAATGTAATGACATGTTAATGAACTTTAAAAGAAGAAATAATTGTATATATAGTCAAAATTTAATTGTCAAACTTGCACATAAAAACAAACAAACATTCAAGAAAAGAACAATCATGTCGATTGTGAGATGTTACCTTGTCTTTCAGTACACTAAGTTTGAGTGTCAGCTCTGCAACAGTTGCTTTCATCTCCGAGTTTTCCTTCTCAAAGGTGCTGCATGTCTTTTTAACTTCAGCCAGCTGCATAGCAAGGTAGTCTCAATTATGCATATGTGGTTTAAAAATCACATGTCTTATCTTCAATGTGCGACACTGATCTTGATGTTTGGGTCGGTACTAAATTGTGTTTTTAAAAAACTAAAATGGATGCTCATTTTAAAGAAAGTCTTTAAAAGCTCTGCAATCCTTGTAAAATCACATTCCTTTGTTAAAAAAGTTAATTAAAAAGAAAATTATTTATATTCTGCCTGAGTGGTGAAGAAGAGGTGTTTTTTTTTTTTTTGCAATTATTGGACATGTATACATTTATTGTCAACTTGAAATATATGTGACCAACTGCTGAAATGGAGCTCAATAAATATCCAATGATGAGTCCCCAAAATAGATAATGTCATCTTGTTAAACATACACACATTATTTCAATACAGTTCACATTTACCCACATTGTGTTCAGTTTGAAGAAGTTTGTCAGCGGTGTCTTGCTGTTGTTTTTCTTTTGTCTCTAAAGCCTCCCTCAGACTCTCAATACATTCCAGTTTCTCTGAGGTTCTGGCAAGCGTGTGCTCCTTTTCCATGAGCGAGGACTCCAGACACTCCTGTGTGCTGCTCAGTCTGTCAACAGATGTGTTAAGAAATTGTTTTTATGGCTTTTCAACACAGTATTTGTGAATTACAATGTTATAAAACAGATCCGAATATTGGAATGTTTATGTAATTAGGCCTCAGAAGCTCATTTTAGAGCTTACCCTTGGAGTTGTTTGTTCAGACCGGTGATGAGCAGCTGATGCTTTTCTGCATCTTTAATCTGCTGACTGCGAAGGCTGGCGACCTGTGCCTGCAGCCGCTCAGACTCATTCTGACAGACAAGATGACAGATCATAAAGATACAAGCAAAACAGCAAAAACGCACCCCACGGCACAACTGCGTGTCATGTCGGCATAGTAGACAAATGTGGCTTAACCTAGGGCTGCACAGTAATGAAAAAAATATCAATTGCTCATTGTTGATCATTAGTGCAAAACAAAAACCTGATCCTTGTAGTGGACCAAGAGGTGAACCAAGTGAAAAAGGACCCAAATCTCTTATTGGTAACTCAGATCCTTATTGGTCTTAGACCCTCTTTGTGTTCATACTTTTTGGACCATGTCTAACACAATGGTTGGTGTCTGATGGCTATACCCTCCAAAAAGCGACCCCATTCACTCACCTCCGTGAAGTTGGCAAAAACAAACGTTTGTGCTGGTGTGGTGTTTGAGATATTGAACATTATTTTATGGTTGTGTGACATCACTCTCAGTGCCATTCGCTTGTGCTCGGGTTTGTGTCGTATAGAATGATTTGGACGGCATGTAGTGGAGTCTGACGTCACAACTCCCGAATTATATTTGTTATTTCTAACGAGGGCAAATAAATACAATGCCAATTTTAATGGCACAAATCGAGCACAAACGAATGATACCGGTTTTGTGTGATTGTTTGCTGGCATTTTTGTTGTTTACTTGAATATTTAAAATCAAAGCATCAATGTTTTACCACAGGTTTACATTAAGAAGTGATACATTGATCATAATGAATTAATGTATGTCAAAATTGCACATTAGTCACACAGAAATAAATTACCGTTAGGTCTATTTCACAAAAGAAAGAGGACAGACTTACTTATTCAGTCACGTCTGTTTCTGCTTATTTGGTAGTTACAGGACATATTTACATCGCATTTAGAACGAATGATAATTTCTACAAATATATGCCACCAAAAATACGACTTGATGAGCTTTAGCACTCTCTCCCAGTAGGCTACAGTTATATTTTCAGTCAGAGAAACAGAGGAAGTTCCCGAAAAAAAAGTTGCTTTATTTTATGATAGTCCGGTATAAAGAGACGAGACGTAGGCTACTGACAGATAAAATAAAAACAGGATTGTGATAGCCTTTATGATTTGTCTGATTTCTTCAAGCGTTCACTATGTTTTTTTACTATGCGTATCTTCAAGCGTATTTACTATGTTTACTACGGTAATGGTTAGCGTGCATAGACTTTTGCATCGCATATAAATATTTCTACTTTATACGGTGATCAGAATCCACATCGGATCACAAACAGAAGGCATTCAAACATGTATAAAATAAATTATTTTAAAAGTCTTTCATGCTGATAGAATCCGGGGCTGCCGTCTCCAGACTCAGGTAAACTCCGCCTCTGTTCGTAACCACTCCTCTAGCCCGAGCTGGCCCGCTTTGGCCCAAGGTATTCGACGGGCCAGAAAATCCTAGCCGTTGGCCCCGAGTAAGCCCCGATCAAGCCCCGGAAGTGATAGTGGAAACGCGACTGTCCCTGGCACGCACTAGCACGCCCAGCCCTGGCCCGACAGTGGAAACGCGGCTATTGGTCCTCTTGTCAGGATGAGAAAAAAAATTCAAACTGAATAAATTTTATACTGAAAGTGAGCAAAGTACGCAATCTCACAAAAATTGGATTAGTTCTAAATAGTATGCTATAAT